>CM062649.1:15726575-16314075 GCA_031772095.1 Zeugodacus tau | reverse complement strand
AAACAAACACAATTAAACGAGTATAAACATAATAAGCAAACACAAACATTATTATTGGGAAATCATGAAAATTTTGAAATTAGCATTTTAAAGCAGTGTTAGATATTTAAATTTCTGAGAATATATAGGTAAAATCATATTAGAAGTTTCAAAGGCATATACATATGCTCGAGGAAGGTGAATATAAACTTTACTTAGTATATTTAAATGCAGTAAATATGTAAATATATTTGCTAACCACGGATAAGCTCTAAGTAAATGAAATAAAATTAAAAACAGAGAACTTTTCGTTTCCAAGTGTTAATTTCTTGAATAATTTTTACACTCAATTTAATTACTTGCATGTTTACCTAAACTATTTTATTCATTAAGTACTGGCAGTAATTCATTTTACTTTACTTAGCTTGCCACTTTGGTTGTTTAAAACAGCACTTAAATGCAAATATTTAAATAGAAAATAAGGTAGATATGAATACATGTTGGTTTTCCATAAACAACAAATTAAATTGATTGATTGATTGATTTAGTATTATTACTTTTGTTTGATACACTACAATACACAAACATATTGCCAGGTTAATAAGAGAATGACAAAACTCAAAATGGGAAAGATATTATATAATTGGACCGAGAAAACGCTTAGTATACTTTACTTTGTATCTAATTATTATCAATAACCTCAGGTAAAGTAGCACTCTAGAAGAAAGCATTTGTTTAGTGAACAATATGATATCGAATGACGTTAGTTAGCAAATAGACGAAAAATTAAAATATAAAATAATTGCCAGAATTTTCTATGAATATACATAAACAGTTGAACTCCCTAACTCGAATGACCATAACCCACAAACTTCGAGTTAGAGAGACTTTCGAGTTACGGAAGGTAATTTGTATGAAATTTTACTTCTATTGTCAATTCAACAGTTCGATTATGGAGATCTTCGAGTTATGGAAGTTCAACTGTACGTATTTTAAATAATAGCCTTAAAATAAGATAAAGGACTATACCAATATATATCCTTTATGAGAATTCCACTTACTGCTTTCCATAGAAATTTCATTAGCTGGTAACTTTCATTAGCTGATTGCTATTTTTTAGCAGCGACATCTACCGTCGTGTAGCGTGAACAACAACTCACAGACAAAGAACGTATATATAATTACAAATACGGTCTTTGTCGCAGAGTTGCATTTAATTAGCAAGTCGATTAAAATTCAATCAAAAATTAATTTAGATTTGTATTTTATATGGTAAATCGTAATGGTAATCGAGCAGAGGCCGATTACTTATCTCCTGTGTGAAAAGGCTATACACGACAACTTAATTAGAACATTAATGGTCACAGCTTTTGACTTTTTTGGACATTAACGGATTTTTTGACATTGACAGTATTCTAACGGGACCTAAAGATCTTTTTGATATTTGCTGTTTGTGTTGGGTCTAAATTAGAAGCCATTTCTTCAAAATTTCAATTACAAATGTATTTTCTTAATTACATATATACCGTTGAAAATATACAGATGTTATATAAAAAAAATGCTTCCTTAAAATTTTGTTATTAAGTTTTAGTTGATTCCAGGCATTTTTGTTATAAATGCTTAAAAATTCATCAAAATTCATTTCTTTATGAATCCTAAAAGAAAGAAATACTTTGAGTTGTCTTAAAATTTATATGAAAATAAAATGCACATTTTTGGCATGCATTTTGTGGCATGTGAAAATATATTTATTTTTATTTGATTAAATTTTTTATATATGAAATAAGACTACACAGTTAAGCTTAGGATATATGAATCTATACATATTTACATATATGACAAATAATGAATATTTGTTTTAAAGTGTCAAAATTCAATTGAACTACAGTGATAATAGTTAGTAGTTACAAATAAACAAGGCATATCCACAAATTATACACAACAAAAGTTAACCTTTTACGCACACACAACTTTACACATGTAAGCCAACCGACACACAATATTTACATACACCTCTACTTGCCAGTTTTATTTATATTTAATTTTATATTTATTAATTTTTCATTTCATTTGTCATCGTTTGCCAGAGTTATATTTGAAATTTGGTTTCAATTATCACAAATGTAATAAAAACCAAAAAAATAAATTGCCGCTCTATGATGTACATGAATTTCTTAACTTCTTCCGTATATAAATATAAATATTTCTTCATATATGTATATACTCCTATATATATATTTAAATATATTTATACATAAATATATAGAATTCTTTGTATTTGGTATTTATACGAAACTGAGTGCCACAACTATTTACACAAACTTTACATACATACATACGTATATACATATATATAATACACACACATTTATATACAAATATACATATATATATATTGTATATTGTCTTTGCGCCGAAAGTTGATGATGATGATGATGATGCTGCCGTTCTGCTGATGTTAATCGTGTGATTTGCATACGCAATGATATATTGCTAATATGAAATGAATTTGTTTTGTGGCAAATGGAATCCTAAAAGTTTGGAGTTTTTTTACCTAACATACTCGTATTTTATTTCAATAACTAACATATATATTATATATTATATATTAATCACAATCTTTTCTATTCTATATTCTTTCACCAATCACAAAAAGAAAACCAAATAAATCAAATTAGTTGATATAGAATTCACTTGCACCACAATTTTGGTTTTGTACGTATTATTTTATGTCATTTATTGTGTGCGTATGTAATTAATATTATTTGTGATGATAATGCATTACATTGAAGAGCACAAATTTTATTTTATTTCGGTAATTTTATTGCCCTTTTTTTCATTTCATCAAAAAAGCTTATTTTAAATTTTGCATATTCACTTTTGGATTTTTCACCCACATACTTGTATGTACATATATGCACATGCACAAATATTATGAAATTCCATCTCCCTTATAAATTTGTATGTGCAACCACAAATCTAGATTTCCGCAAGCATATAAATGTGTTCACAAGACTTTGTTACAAGAAAAAAAAATTAATTACACCATTTCGTATGGCGGTTCATCAGAAAAAATACATCTCATTTTTCTAATATTATGTTACATTTTATTAAAACCTCCACAATTATAACAAATCAACTGTTATTTTTTTAACATTCAGTTGAATATGTATTTTATTTCATTTAGAACATATTAACTTAAACTTTAGGCTTCAGTGTCAACAGATTTTGTCATTAATTAAAATTAATTAATGAAATTCTATCACCTTTCATGAATCTATTAACAATTGTAGCTAATAATCTTCCCTTTAGTAAATATATGTAGAATAATCTGCCATCGGGAAGAAGATTCTAATGTTTTCCGGGACCCATTGGCGTCGATTAAAGAAAAACTCGTGCTCTCCGACGCGTTAATTCGCACTTTATTCAATTCTTTCGCAACACTTAACGCTATTGACAAAGTTAAAGTATTAAATTGTAATTATGAAAAGACTGTGTGTTTCCGCGTACGCGGTACAAAAGCGAGTGTTTTAAGCTGAAACTACATAGCTCGCGTATGCGAATGCTAATGCGAAAGCGAAAAAATGCGCTTGACTGCGTATATATCGAGCAACTCAATAAATGCGCTTTTGAATGCGTTGACAGCTGTGTACAAGGTGATACACATACTCACTTTTTATTTGCGAGTTTGAAAACGACCTAAATAATATGGACGGCGATTTTAAATTTTTATTGATTTTTAAAATCAGTCTACATAGAAAACCTCGAATTAAGCAACGGACGGAAAATTTAAACTGTCTACCTTGTTTATTAAAACTTCATCACCCTAATCTTTAAAAATTAATTTAAATATTTGATAAATATATTATTAATAAATTAATAAATATTATATTTTCCAAAATACTTGTATTGTATCGAAGAAAACGAGCTTAAATAATTAAAACATACAAGATTGTAAGTAACATAATGTTGGTTGCTATTCTTAAGAATGTGAAGCTTGCTGTGTTAGCGCATGAAAGTTGAAAATTTTCAACTTCTGTGCGTCTTCGAATCCGATTTCGAATTTCGGAGCGTTGGTTGCGAAAACATGCGAAAGCTATGTAGCTCATCTCATAAGAACATGTGTATTCAACTCAACTGTCAAACGTTCGCATTCGCATTCGCGAGCTATGTAGTTTCAGCTTTACTCTTTTCTATGTATATCTGTAATTCATCTTAGAAACTATGATGGCCACCAGTTACAATCCACTATTCGAACTATTATATCGTAATTCGAACAGTTGGTTGCCATCTGTTACGCTATGATTTAATTATAACTTATTACTCTACTTATAATCCCACATATATAAAATCACTTGATTCGAGACCTTAGAAATATTTTAGTTGTCTTAACTTGAACGCTCAATTCAACTCAACTCTTAACTACAACTGCAACTCTCCCTAGCGAGTACGATACCTCATCTTTATGCATGGCATATAATGAAATGGATTCTTGTAAAGTCCGTGAGCGGCGCGAAGAAGACTTAAAACTTATTACACTCTCTATTTGTGCAATAACCTCCTAGCTCACGTCCACCGCAAATGGGGGGGCAAGCTTTCAGACACAGCTTAGTCAACAAATTCGGGACTATTTGATCTAAATAACTCTTGCATGAGGGTCTCTTCAAAGCTATTCAGAGACTCTTTATTGTATTTTTTAATTATATTAATATACTACTATATAATATTTTGTATCTTCATTTGAAACTCCATTCCAAACAACGTATGCATTGTAATTAGTATTTTTTTCCTTAAATTGGAATCTACTCTTGATTTTTTTATATAAACACTTTCTATTACTTTAAGTTTACATAATAATTAATACTAATAATTTCATATGAAACATTATTATATTCTATTTTTACATATCGTATAAGTTCAGTCTTAGTTGTTGTTTAAACAGCAAACTTTCGGTCATTCATATCAATATATCAAGCAAACTTTGGTAATTTAATTTCTCATTTTGTATATAAAATAAATAACCAAGCCACGAACAAAACACACATTCACACTGAAAAGATTTTATCATTAATGGGATATAAAAATTAATATATATTTTTTGGTATAAAAGTAAAATCACCCAATAATAAAAGTAAAATAAGAATAAGAGAACTTTGCAGATTCAACCACGTATACTTGAAGCACATTGCATAAACTTTCAAAGAATGTGTACATTTCATAATTTCTCATATTTTAGATGACTTGAAATGTATTCTAAATTTTATTTGGTAAATCTTTTTTTATATACGTGAGTATGTTGCTTAAAAGAATATTTAATAATCAGAAAAGATATTTTTCTAAATTTTTAGTTAAATTTTTAAATTTTTTATTGACTAAAAGTGTAAAAAACTTACTAAAAGTATTTAAACAAAAATAAAAATAACTTTTAAAATCTACAAATAAATACACCTTGTAAGATAATTGTTTTCAATATCATTTCCATTTAATATTTAAATAAAAATAAGTTTCTTAAAATTGCCATTCACTTACCACTTTCCTTTCATTTCATCACATCCCTTCCACATGCACTTTTTTATATGCACTGCACATATGTAACTGTAAATAATTTAACAAGTAGTAATACATGACTGCAAATGAAATTGAGCCAATATTACAATAAATATTTTTTAGCTAATTCAAATAAAAAAGTCGATTTGCACATCTTTTTTAATTCTTTAATTTAATTTTATTTTATTTTAAATTAGAGCACATAAGCAAAAATCAATAGATAATTCATGATTTTCATAATTACCTGCAAATTTGATGTAAATGGTAAATAATTTGCATTTGACTCAAGTAAACTTTCAATTTCGGTGTGCATTTCGTCGGTGCATTTGCCACAAGCATTTTTTGTATCCCCTTTTTAATATATGCGTTTTACTATGTGTGTTTCACTTTTCGCCAAGAATACATATGAGCTTTGTATATGTGTATGTGAAATGTGTGATTTTTCAATTCTTCGTCGTGACGACTTTTGTATATTTTTTTACCTCCATAATACTATAGTCCACTATTATTTAGTCTTATTCATAACTTGGTTGCACTAGCAAAGTTGTGTGATTTTCTTGTTTATTTAATGTGCGACCGTCAAATCCGAATATATTGATTATTTTTCTAGAATTGTTCGAAATAATTAGATATTAATTAATTTGCAAGTCTTTAAACACTTAAAATTAAGGCATACATTTAGGGGTAAGTATTTAGTATAGTCCGACCGATTAATCGGCCTTGGCATCGGCATCGGCTTCGGCATCGGCCAAATTTGGCCGATTCTTAGCCGATTCTTTTTCTACCCATTTTGAATTATTATTCTTTTTCTTTCTTTCTTGATTTCTTAAAAGCCCAAAATATTAAATCTTCTGTTCACCTTATAAAACACAGTTTAATTCATATTTGCCTAAACCAAACAAACCTCACGATGATAATATTAGGTTGGCAAATATCTCCCTTCCGCTTTTTTGCTCTTTATTCAATGCTTTATAAAAAGTGTTACAGTGATCGGATTTAGTTCAATCGCCGTGATCGCCGTTTCGTTTGATAAACTATTTCCTATATAGACGGTAGCTTCATAATACCCCCTCGTAGAAACCCCCCTCCTTATTTGCGAAGAACTTGGACAGCCACTTTTCACAAGCCTTTTTTGAGTTCAACTTTACACCACCAAGGGCGTTCGCCATGGACAGGAACATGTGATAATCACTTGGCGCTATGCCCGGGCTATATGGTGGATGCGATAAAACCTCCCATCCGAGCTCCCGCAGCTTCTGACGAGTCATCAAAGAAGTGTGTGGTCTGGCGTTGTCCTGGTGGAACACTACACCCATCTAGCCAATTCTAAACCCTTCTGGTCGATCGCCTGCTTCAAGCGGTCCAGTTGTTCGAAGTATATTGTCGAATTAAGCGTCTGGCCATAAGGAAGCAGCTCATAGTGGATGATTCCCTTCCAATCCTACCAAACCAAAACCAATCTCGGATTGCCCACTTTTTGGGACGATTCACCGGCCTTCGACAACAACCGTTTTCGCTTGATATTGTCGTATGTGATCCATTTTTCGTCGCCAGTCACCATCCTCTTCAAAAATGCGTTGAGTTCGTTCCGTTTCAGCAGCGTACCGCAGGCGTTGATTCGGACCAGAAGGTTTTTTGCGTCAAATCATGCTGCTTCCAAACGGATTTTCCTTTAACGAAGGAAACATTTAAAATAGCGCGAATTTCGGCGTTAGAGGGCTTCATGTTTACAAGTCTATAACTGTTGAAAGCAATATCCAAACTAATCATGCATAGCGTCGTTCTTTCAAAGATGTATAGTATTGCCAGATACGAGCTCTGTAGCGCTTTATACATAGTCGCGAAATTCAAAAGACAAAAAGGCGGAAGGGATATATTTACCTAATATTAAGTCTGGTAAAAAAAACTTCATTATTTTTGTTTTAAATTTATTATTACATTATTTAGAATGATCCGATTTATCAAATATGCACAGTTTTGTTCAACAACTTGTTGAGGTTTTTGAAGATAATTTCATAATTTCACTCTTATAGAAACCCTTATTGCTATTGGCAAAACACTGGGAGAGTCTATTTTAAAAAGTTTCTCGTGAGACAAATTTTCATAATCAACATCATTCCCTATAGACAGGAACAGGTAAAAATCATTTGGTGCTGGTTTGGACTATGAGTTGTGTGTATGTAAAAGAACCTCCCAAAAAATCTTTCTTTCCGTCCTTAAAGGAAAAAAACTATATTGCTGACGTAGCAACTTGTTTTGAGAAAAGAAAAACTTATTTTTTCTATATATATGTTATAAAACTAAGTTATTTAGTTTTGAATATTAATTGAAATAATAAACACCTTCATATTTACATATGAACTGAATTTGTTACTTATTTGGTATTGTTATTTGTTTTTGTTTTTCTTTTGTTACTCTACTAGTTTACTAAATAAATTTGTGCATGAAAGAATCGGCATCGACATCGGCTTCGGCCAAAAATTGGGTATCGGTCGGACACTAGTATTTAGTATGAAAATTTCTCAAGTACTATTGGATTAAATGTTACGTATACGCCATGTCAAATAATTTTACTAATACTTGATACATATTTACTTCTTGTTTAAAATAGCCTGATAATTCAGTGCTTATAAATATTATATAATGAACCAGAAAAGTTGCGTATATGCCATGTACTGAAGTACATATGTATATTAGAAATGTCAATGCCGAGCATTACTTAGAACTATGAAGATTCTTTAAATTCTTATTTTAACATAAACCATGTTCCTTAGTGATATTTATTGTATTGATTAAATACTCTCATTATTTGAAGACAATGCAATAAAAATTGTTGAAACATTGTTTTATGTTACGTATACGCCGTGTATTCAGAAAATAATAAGAAAAGTAAATCTAAGATACTTCACTGTAAATTAATCTTTCATAGGTTTGCAAATGCAAATAAATTCATATTGGGCGTAAAGACTTTAACTTCAACTGCATATATAGATTTTCATATTGTCAAATATTTCTGTATGTATTGAAGTGTGTATAAGTAAAATTTCATATTTTACGCTTGTGACATTCGCGCTCTACGGCCATACACTGCACTCATAAATTAAGTACAGCGTGCGCAAATAAATTCCATCTGTCATTTACTTAAATGGAAAATTACCCAGCACATCTCGTGCATTTATATGTATGTGTGTGTGTGTGTACACGGAAAAATAAAGCAAAGCATATTGTCGATAGGCAAGCAGGCGGGCAAAAGGTCAGTTTGGCGTAAATTAAATGATTAACAGACATTTACACCAGCTATTTCGAGCGCAGCCATTGCGAAGGACAACAACAAATAACAACAAAAGTGTGCGTAAAAAGAAAATTACCATAAAGCAACAGTATGAAAACGTATGGCA
Organism: Zeugodacus tau; assembly: GCA_031772095.1. Classification (NCBI taxonomy): domain Eukaryota; kingdom Metazoa; phylum Arthropoda; class Insecta; order Diptera; family Tephritidae; genus Zeugodacus; species Zeugodacus tau. The sequence goes on along the minus strand of CM062649.1, from coordinate 16,305,151 downwards.
TCCGCAACGATGCGTATAATCATTTTACAAGCCGCGGCAGCCGTTGTACATATATATATTCAAAGATATATCAGCCTTCATATACTGATATACTGATATACTGTGTGCGCTCGCAGGCATTATACGCCTCTTTCCGCTTTACTTTGCGCATTGTAATGATTACCTTCATAACTTTCACATTTTAACAAACACTTTAGCATGATTTTTCACACCAACTGACCTTATAGCGACAGTCCGCTATTGTTGTTATTTGCTGTTGTTGCTATTGTTATGGTTTTAATATAACGCGTTGTAGTAACGCCGAAGGAAGCGAGTGTCGAGTTTGCGGTTATTTTATAATTTTCGCGTTGTTTGCCTTTCCATAGCACCCGCTTCCGGTACCCTTATAGCACATACACACCTACATACGCCTGTGTTGTTGTGTTGATAAGTGCACTGTTTAGTACTCTGCAAATATGTATGTATATGGAAATTATTTGTTATGAAAATTAGTGCGCACACTTTGGCTCTTGGCCTTTGTTGGCGTTGTGATTTTTATGACATGAGTATTAAAATTGTTTTCTTCTTTTATTTTATCGTTTAATAAGTTGGAACGGTAGGCTTTTTAAAGTAATAATAATAAAGTATTAATAATATTAAAAGTGAGAAACATAATTGGTCTTACTTTTTTAGGGTTTACAGTTTGTATTTGAAAGAAATTAATTTTTATTTTATTTAATTTATTTTGTAAAGTTTTTTATTTTGATTTTTAATTATGAGTTGGAATGCTCTAATGGATACACTTAATGACAATTAAGACAAATTACAAAATTAAAAGTTTGATACTGTTGCGCCTAATTGTAGGTCTCATTGAAAAAAATTTGAAAAAACATTGCCTACCTTTAGGCTGGTATACATATAAAGCATCTTCTCTCAGCAAATTCTAAGTTCAATCATTTTCTATTGAAGTGAACGCCAACGATTAACGGTCTTGTTTTGAAATTGATTCACCCACCATTTTCTACCACACTGTACAATACTCGCTATACGATTTACTTTGTCTAAATATTACACCACCACAGTGGTTACAGTGATGGATATCAAAAGCAAATAAGCCGTCTTTGAACGCAGTCCAATTATGGCCAGTGTACAAGAGGAAAACCGCTTATGGTCAGGCATTTCTGCTTTCGCGTAATTTTGCGCAGCCGCCCTCATTCATAAAGGGAAGTTATATAGTTGTCATATCTGACTAATTTCTTTAACAAGATAAAAAACAATTAAAATACCAGTTTATTGTTAATTGTTAACATAAAATATCTTAATAAAAATATGACACTTAGTGCCGAGACAAATACTTAGTCCAATTTCAAAAGCAATATTTTTGCTTATGAATGGTTTATTTATAATTTTCGAATAAGGCACTCTGTAGAGCCTATTTTTTTTAATAATTTTATGAAATTTATTCAATTAAAAATTTAATATAATTTTTTCTACAAGTTAACCTATATATTTAAACAAAAATAATGTATAAAACGAGCGTTGTTTTTTCCATGGCAACCCTATACATCAATCAACCAGCAAACTCCAAAGCAGAGCAAGCAGTCCAACCACAAATAGCTTTCGCTTTAATGTTCTTATTATAATACCATAATTGGCAAATTTAGACGCGCGCAATGTGCGCTTAAATGCGCCAAAGTGAAGTATAAATGCTGTGCTGTGAAATTTAACATTTGAATAAATTTAGATATTTTTATGTGTAGATACATACATACGAAACATTAAATGCAGTAAGGAAAGTAATGAGCATTACTTAGGGAATTTATATATATTTTTCATTAAAATGAACTTAAGCATATACACGAAGTGGAGAGTATTCTTATAAAAAATTAAGATCGAAAAAGAAGACTTAATAAAATTCGCTTTAAAATAACAATAAATAAATAAAATAAAGTACCAATTTTAAAAATAATAAAACATGTATAATATTTCTACTTAAACCAAATCTTGTATTTTGTTGTTGATTTAATATTTAATTTTTTTATTAAATTCCAAATTTTAATAATTATTTTAAAAACCCAAATAATTTTTTTTTGTTTCGAAGATAATAAAAATAATAAAACTTGTATAATATTTCTACTTAAAGCAAATCTTATATTTTGTTGTTGAATTAATATTTAATTTTTTTATTAAATTCCAAATTTTAATAATTATTTTAAAAACCCAAATATTTTTTTTTTGTTTCGAAGCTTTAATTCGTAAAAAAATAATTATTAAAACATTTTTTGATCGTACTGCATTTTAGTAGTTTGTGTTTTTATTAACAACTAGCAAAACACAAACTAAAATTAGAATATTAGATATTTTCTAATCTCCTTCATACAAAAGTTTGCGCCATGGCGTATACGTAACATAGGGAAAATTATAATTTTGGCAAAAAACATAATTTTTAAATAAGGTAAGTTTTTTGTATTTTAAAATAGTTTGGAATCTAAAAAAGGTCAGCGAATGCATGATTTTAAATAAATTATATGATAAAGGCAAAACGCATGAGATAGTTGAGAGCATTTAAAATAATAAGTATTACAAATTTAAATACATTTGATTAAATCAGAACTGCATTTGATAACAAGCGAACAGCAGATTTCACCGTAAGAGTCCAATAATTTAATAAAATTTACAACACTTGACACATTAAGTAAGCAAATAACCCAACTTCAAGGCAAAAAATAAACAACATTACTCAAAAGAAATGATCTATAAGCATATCAACAGCATTCCTTCTCACTTCACTGCACTTTCTCCCATGGCTTGCACTGCGACATACTTCCCCCCACTGAAATGTGCTGCCGCCAGCTTTTAACGTTGTAAACTTCCTGCGTAGCTAAAGTTTCGTAATTTCACTGTAAAATCCAAATAAACTCGCAGCGTCAAGCGAAACGCCTTGAAGCTACACAGTCACCGTCTATATATATGTATTTATGTATATGTACAACGCGCCGTAGTTAAGCGTCCACTGGACAATTGATGACCTCGACTCAGCCACCATAGCGCGAAGTTTGGTTGTATAACAACGCAACAATGCCTGGAATGTGGCATGCAACAAAGCTGAGCGCGATGACTACAGTCATATTGGCGTGCAGTGAAGAAATTGCAAAAGAAAATCGCATTCAAAGCAAACTGGAGTAAAACACTTTAAAAGTTTCTGCCGAAAGTTATGCGAGAAAAAAGAATTTAAATGCTGCAGCGGTCGCATACTTTAAATACTCGCACTTCATTGTTGCTGCAGCGTTGCATTTTTATGTGTTTTTTTTTCGTTGGCATTAATGTCACAAAGTTTTCTTGATAGACACACCCATATACAATAAAATCATTTTAATTTTCTGCTCTACTTTGAAGTCGTTACGGTGCATCCGTGAAACAGCTAGAACCATCTAACCGGCTGCGAAGTTACTTTAAATGGCAACACAATCAAAACAGCGTCGCTTCAGTACACTGTTGCATGTCAGTGCATTTGAGCGCATTGAAAGCGAATAAATAGTGCGTGGAAATTATTTAAATGTTTTCCTATTTACAAGAATAATATACTTAAGGGGGGGGTAAGGTTTGTTTCGTCGAAAAAAGACCTTTTTTCATGAATTTTTTTAGAAAAATTTATGCTGTAGGTTTATTTTACTTATTATTATATGAAAGTGCAACATTTGAAGGATACTTAAAAAAAAGTTTTATCGAAAAATAGCGAGGAATAACGGATTTATCGTCGATCTCTGCAGGCACCCCGAAAAAAGTTGTTGTGCGGTGACCAGCCTACAGCATCACTGGATCATCCGAAACCAAAAAATCAAAATGCTTTCTTTAGTTTATTAGTTTATCTTTCAACTGACGTCGAGTTTTTTTAATTTTTCAATTTTTAAATTTTTGGTACCATTTTCAAGCCAAAATGACGATTTTAGACGAAAAAATCGACCTATTTGTTATTGTAAAATTGTTAGTAATTAAAATTTTTGGAAAAACTCGACGTCATTCGAGAGCTATATATATGTAGAATATTTGTTCAAAATTTCAAAACGATCGATGTAGTAGTTTTTTCTGTAGGCCGGTCACCGACTTTAAAAATTACATATTTGGGAAAATCGATTCAAAGTTTTGTACACTCAGCGCAGATAGCTGGAGGTACCGTTATTCAACCTCCTGTAACTTCGTTAGTTTTTCTCCGAATGACCTAAAATTTTAACACAATATTCTTGAGATATTGATGGTTCAGAAAAAAAATTAAAAAAAAATTTGAAAACCAAAATTTGTCAAACCTTACCCCCCCCTTAAATGAAGTCAACGAATTCCACAGAATGTTCTCTATATCATTCATTCATCTTCTATGCTATTTATTCATCTTCAACATTTGGGTGTTAAGAAATTTTCGAAAACCTCCAAATTATTTAAAGTTCTCTGCACTTCTTTTTTGTTTAAGATGAAGCACCTTTTTCAACTAGATTTTTCAACACACACGAACTTCCCCGCTACACCGTCAAGTACCAGCAGTTACTTCTTGAAAAGGCTTCCGTAAGATCAATAGTTTTTTTAAAGATGGAACTTCAACTGAAAATTGTAAATAAATTTTAATAAAGTAGTATACTCGTATATATGTATCTGTGTCACTAGGTCAAATAGTTTCAGCTAGTCCACTCTCATACAATCACTAACTTCATAAAATATAATAGCGAATTTTTCTCAATCTTCTATTTGCTGCCTTCCTTCCCCACAGTTTCAATAACCAACTGCACATGTGTACACTTCATTCCTTAACTCACAGCGAACTGTGAAGGGTGCGAGTAATTTCGCAAAGATTTTACTTAGCTTATTTGAAATTCTTGTGACGACATGTTCTATTCATTCTATTTTACTGTCATGCTTGCTACTAAAATCTTTTACACACACTTCGCAATGCGTACGCTTCATTTAACGGACGCGTAATTTTATTATGTTCCACTGAATTTAATTTCAAAATATCAACTCCAAGTTAAAGTTTACAGCGCAAATGCGTGCTGCTTCCTTACCTCCCCACTCTCTCGGCTCTCTCTGGAGTTCATTGTGTCAACAGCTGCAAGCACTTTTAACCCGCTGGCAACGTATACTTAAATGTTTAAACTACTGTCTCGCGTTGCGGGGCAAATGTCTATTTGCATTCTTATGTACACTTCTGCCGGCACCCTTTAACCCCAATGCCTGCAGGTGTAATGGCATGCATACATACATTCGTCGTGTATTTACGCGCATTCGAAGACGTGTGTTTGCGTTGTCACATGCCGAAGTGTTGTGCACCTTAAGGCTTCAAGCAGCAAGACCAAGACCCCTATTTATTCACCCATCCAATAACCCCTATCGCTAATTGTTTGTCTCAGTGTTATCCGTGCTAAATGCATGAAACTTTGCTATGCGCGCTAAAAGCTACGACTACTTAAGTAGAATGCAATAAAGAGGTGTAAATTAAATGCAAAAAAATGCTTAAACTTCGCTGCGACTTAATTGGCTTTTTTGTGAACTCGCGCAGCGGAGCGTTGTCAAAGGGGGTTTGGAGGGGTTAAATACCCCTTTGTAGTTGAACAGCTGTGTTAATTTTTTTTTTGACTGTATTTTAACATAGAGAGAGAAAGTATGTTATGAATATAATATTAGGTATCTCCCTTCCGCTTTTTTGCTCTTTATTCAATGCTTTATAAAAAGTTTTACAGTGATCGGATTTAGTTCAAATATGCACTGTTTCGTTCGATAATATGTTTCCATCTAGACGGCAACTTAAAAATACCCCTGGTAGAAAGCCCCCTCCTTATTTGCGAAGATCTCGGACAGCCACGTTTTGTTAGCCTCTTTTGAGTTTACACCACCAAGGGCGTTAGCCATGGACAGGAACAGGTGGTAATCACTCCGAGCTATATGGTGGATGCGATGAAAGCTCCCATCCGAGCTCCCGTAGCTTCTGACGAGTCATCAACGAAGTGTGTGGTCTGGCGTTGTCTTGGTGGAGCACTACACCCTTCCTGTTGGCCAATTCTGGACGCTTCTGTTCGATCGCCTACTTCAAGCGGTCCAGTTGTTCGCAGTAGATGGTAGAATTAAGCTGATCTGGGAGCAGCTCATAGTGGATGATTCCCTTCCAATCCCACCAAACACACAGCAAAACCTTCCTGGCCGTCAATCCCGACTTGGCCATTGTTTGCGGATTTGTCTTTAACGAAAAACTTTAAAATAGCGCGAATATCGGCGTTTGTGAACTCCATGTTTACACGTCTATAACTGTTGAACGCAATATCTAAACTAATCATGCATAGCGTCGTTTTATAGGTTATGTCAAGACCTTTCAAAGATGTATAGTATTGCCAGCCTATTTAAATTTAATATTTTCACACAAAAATCAAAAGCTTTAGCATTTTAAGAGGCGCTGGTCCATAGCCAAAATCCTCCTTTCAAAAACTTCTGTGACGCCACTGGCCCGCACTTTGCAGTTGTTGTGCACAACATGTGGCTGAAAGTGATGCTACGTAAAATGAACTGCATGATCAAATTATACTGAGACCATTGTTGTTGTAGTCTTTGCACCTTTTCCCATGTTATAGCTAGAGTTTTTCCTTTGATTTCATCTTATTTCGGTGTGTCGTCTTTTTTCGCCTTGAATTGTTTAATTGGCTTAAGAATTGCTCACGACATTCCGCTTGTCGCTTAAGTAAATTAGCCACGTGTATGCATGTCAAGTTATCTAACGGTTGCATTACATATATACACCTGTTATACATATTTATTATGTCAAGAGTTTTGCGCGAAGCACTATAATTGTGTATTGCCTGAATTTTCACTTATTGTTTGTTAAATTTATTTTAAATATTTTGTGTAGTGTTTTGGAATTATAAGTAAATAGTAGTGTGCTTATTTAAAGCATGCTTTTATATAATTTATTTTTAGTAATAAATTTTAGTGAATATGTTATAGAAAAATAGTTTGAATTCGCATGCATGTTAATATACATAATTAAACAGAAAAAAAATTTCATAATTTAAATAAATTTTAAATATTAATATTTATTTGTATATGTGACAAGTTTGCTTCTGTAGCAGCGTGTAATATTTAATAAACTATTACACAAGTTGGCGCTATACTTACACACATACATATGTAGTTAGATGGTATACGTATAATGGTATATTTTATTTATTTATTCTATTATTGAGTAGCTTTGCTATAAAATGTATTTTATATTACAACAAAATATATATTAAACGAACTACAAGAGAGAAGTGCGCAACTACTACAATGTAAACTAAATATTACTCAAGTTCTCAAAGTCTTCTGCAGCCTTCATCACCCAGGTGTGATGTATAAATGCTTATAAACACAAGAGACAGCATTAAGAACTAACTCACTGTGTAATTCAGCATAAATTGGTTGTGAAACACATGTTTCCTAAAAACATAAAAATAATAATTTATGAAAAAGCTTTGGGAGCTGTGTTTTCGAAAGCAAGCTTTAAGCTTACTACGCAATCTTTTTGAAATCTCAAAAATGATTTTTGATAAATATTTAATCTAACATAAACAAACATGTTTAAAACTAAAAACATTTCTTAAATAATATTTCAAATAATTACTTTTCGGCTTATCTTAGTGTATACGTAATTTGTATCCAGTATTATTTGTAACTTGGTAGCGCTTTGCTAAACAGTAGTACGTAGTAATAAATAATATGTAACGTATATATTTGTATTATGTATTATATTATATAGCTATTTATTAGTAGTGTAGATTTGTAATATCACTAGTCACCCCTTCCTGTCAGCTGTCATATATATTCCCAAGTAACTCAAAATTTATTTTTTTTTATATTTGTTGTTTTTTTTATGAAATTATAATTTTTATACCCCAACTTTTTTACTTGGAAATTTTATTTCTTATTTAATTTCTAAACGTAAATAGTAGTCGTAGCTCAACGATTTTGCGGTAATATCACCACTCTCCTTCAATATACTTAACTGTAGAGTTGGAAATACTAACAATCAGTATGTAGTAATATGTGGTTCTCACTTTGCAAAACAATCGACAGTCATGCACATTTTTTCAGCAACTTCATTCACAATTTATCTACATATGTACATTTGTATATTTGTTTTTTATAAAAAAAAAAAAATAATTTGTATTTTTTTCATTTTTTTTCTAAGCTTCACTTTTTCGACGCTTTTAATTGTATACTTTTAGTTGTTTTGGCTTCACAGTAATTTTGAAATCAAGCGATATTACTACAGCTATTGCAACAATAATAATAATAACTACTTACTACTACTATTTAATCACAATAACTAAAACAAACAAATTTAACTACAATAAAACCCAAATCAACGAAAAAAAAACAAAAAAACCACGAAAATTTACAACTCATACATATATATATATATATAATATATCAATTGATTTGCAAATCTTCTACAAAACATACCATATTTTTCTACATTGTTATTTAAACTTATGGCTATTTGCTGTTTACCTTTTTTGCAAAAAAAAAACTCCAAACTCTTATTAACTTTCAAACAAAACAAAAAAAAAGCAATCCAATTAATTACCACTTAAAAACGTTAACGTATTCAATTATGAACATTTTGTTTTCTTCAAAAAAAACCAAATTCATTTTCTGCTCACGCCTACAAAACTTATTCCGTAACGGGGATCATTGTTGTTGTCTGCTTGGGCATGTAGAGTGTGCCGGTACTGCGCACATTTGGCAACCATCATGGTGCGTAGCGCGAACTGGCAACCCTGTCCAGCACCTGCACCACGACCACCACTCTAACCAAAAACAACAACAACAGCCACAACAGTCACCACACAACCACCACGACCACTACCAACAATAGCAACAACAATAGCGGCAACAGCAACAACAGTCAGTGCAGCAGCGCAGCAGCAACGGCAGCAACATCTTTGCCCGCAACCTTGAATGTTGTGCGCTCCAATACCCCACCGCTACCGCCATTGCCGACCTCCTTTGTAGCGATCAAGTGCGGCCGCAGCAACGAACCCACCACCACCAACACCACCATCACCAACAATCACACTGGTCTCCATAAATTCAATCACACAGACAGACCCGCACCCCTGCCACACCCACTTACACTTGAATCGCCTAACAGCACACTGAGCTATTTAGCACACCACGGCCATCATGCCACTATTTTGCCAAATGCCACCACGGTATCAGCCGCAACCGCTTTGTCGCCAACCATCTGCTCAACGTCGTTGTCGACATTCCAGCCGGTGGCACCGCATCACTTCAACTCGCTGGACTATCGCGAACGCAACCAGACGCACTATAAGCACGGCCAGGGTGGCCATCAGTCGCACTATCGCGAGCCCACACACACACAACGCAACAATACATTGGATCGACGCAGCGCCGGTGCTGCCACCTCGAATGCGTCCGGTTGCATGGGTGATTACAATCAAATTAGTCCGCACTACTTGCAGACCTTCGACAGTCTCGATCCCTACGGTGTGGCCAATCTGCATTTGTATCGCAGTCAGTCGAAGTCGCAGATATATGGACGTGGCAGCACTGCCAGCGGTAGTGGCAGCGGCAGCAATGATGGCTCCACACACGATGCTGTGCTCTATCACAGCAACACCACACTAAATCATTACCAACAACATCAACAGCAGCAGCAGAGCGAACATCAGCAACATTATCAAAGCGGCAATGGTTCGCAGCGTTCGCAGCAGCAGACGCAGCATCATCATCATAGTTTGAAGCATAGCAAAAGTGGCGGCAGCAAGTCGCATAAGAGTAAGGCGAGCGCTCACCAACAACAGCAACAGCAACATTTGACGCAGCAACAACAACAGAAACCAACGAAATCGCGCAGCAGCCGCTCGCTACAACAGCAACAACAATCGTCAGCCACCGATAAGTCGGGCAAAATGACACGCGGCGGCGGCGGCAAGGAGCGCAAACACAACAACAATTGCAATGCAAGCAACAATACAGCGCAGATAAATAATATCAGCAAAGCCAATTCGATGACCAGTCAATATTCGAGCTCCAGCGAGAGCATGCATTGCGATAATAATTACTATTAAATCATTGCTCCCGCATAAATGTCTACCCAGCTATATCCCCAAAGCGTGCACACGCACACATTTACAAATCTATATTCACATATTGTTGTTGTCACACACGCATACATACTTATATGTATATATTTATGTATTTGTGAGCAGTGTTGCATAACGCGCCTAATTTGTGTTGAACACGTTCACCAGTTTAACATTGAATTGAAGTACAACCAATCACATTTACGTTGCACACACACACACACACATACACGCCCGCACATACTCGTATGTACTCGCACCAACTAACTTAACAACACTGGCACTCAAACGTGATATCCATGCGGTGCAACATATGTAACGTTCCATTATATACAATGTGAGTAGTTTTGTCATACTATATATATTTTCACTTTTTCTCTTTCATAATACAAAACTCCCAATTGTTGTTGTAACGTTTTTTGTCATAAGTGTTACGAAATAACTGTTAACTTGTCAGGTGTGTTTATTTTAAGGTTTGTTGTAAGGCCCCTTGAATTGTTTATTAATTATATTTATTTTTGTTGTTGTCTTATTTACAACAAAAACAAAATTTTCATATAAGAAATATATTTAATAATTTCCTTTTTTAAAGTTTCCGTTCAAAATAGTAAATTTTAATTGATTTTCCAAAAACAATGTGTTCCTAACCTCTTACTCGTTGTCTCTGTGGTTTTTATCTCGACTTAGAATCTGTGTTAGAATCTGCAAAACATAGTACAATCCTACTAACTTCTCAGTCATCATCATCATTAAACCAAGACTCACACTATACATATATGGTATAGTAAATATATCTCGTACATGCCGATACAGTCAAGTTAATGGAAGCCCAATAAAGTGTTATTCCGTCCTTAGTCTGAAGTAACCTTTTGATGTTTGTAGTTTAGTCATAAACATCCAGCAGAAAAATTCGTCGTGTTCATTAACTTTCTGTTAAATAAACACCCAATACAGAGATGTCATTTGTATTTTTATAATTTAATGTAAATTCAATTAAAATAATTTCCCCAAACAGTTCAGCTCCAATTCTATTCAGTATTTCATAAAAGCACAAAGCTTCCTGCATGTCAAACTGGTTTCTAGCTTTCTCATTTAGGGATCACCATAAATCTCGCAGAGTGTAGGCTGTGAAGATCCAACTCCCTATCAATTGGAAATATAGTTCGTAATACCCATTATCCAACATTCGAAGACCCTTTACAATTTCAGTCTCCTCAAGAGCCAATAATGTCATATGTACAAGCGAATTTTTGGTCTCGATAACTGAGAAATATATGGTTGCACTAAGTCCTATGGATAATGTAATTCAAATATCAGTATTTCACTTTAAATTACTACCATTAGTCAATATCTTCTTCTTTATTGGTAGCGCGACATTCATTTTTCCTTTTGGCTGTTTGGCGCCAATTGGTGATACCAAGTTTATCCAATTCCTTTTGTGGTGGAATGCCAGGACTCGACGACTGACCGAATTTGCGCTCTAAATTTGAATTTGACCTACTCGTCTCAGTCCTCGCGTCCGGCGTGATGTCAGTCGTTATTATTACGAGGACATCAACCAGCGACACCTTCCCAATTAAGTGACCGGACATTACAGGTACATACCCTCAAATCATGGTCCTTAATACGTTTGCAATGGTCGTCATCAAAGTTAGAGTCTCTCATCCGACGTTGTTGCTTTCTTTTCAATATGGCAGATTATGGTGTGGGTCCCAAACCATACGTACAACCTCACTTTAGCTCGCCTCCAAACGGATGTATGTTGGCTACCCAGAGGGTACTTGATCTAAGACAGAAGTCGTAATCTGCTTTTGCCACATTGATAAGAATCGTCGCAAGTGATTGGGAGTCTGAAACTTTCCTCACTTACGTGAACTTCTAAACATTTTCCTAAAGCCAAACGAGTTTACCGAATATAAAGTATCTCTTCCATTTGTTCTTAATTATTTAAAATGTGTCAATTGTAATCATTCGCTAAAGTGAAGACAGTGACTATCTTTCTTTTAAGATCACCATAAGATGGCGCTAGGTTGGATAAAACTTTATTGCTTTTAATTTAAATATTTAGACACCGTGGCGAAGAAGACTTACAGAGTTCTCAACTTCAGCATATTTCTTAACAATTTCGATTTTAATTTCTATTACTGTTTTTTTATACTTTTCCTTAAATAATTAACACTTAAACAACTCAACTATTTTCAATGCTTATTATTTATACACAAATCTTTCTTCGGCTTCTATTTTAATTTGCTATTCTCTTCAATATTACATACTTTCATGTCCGCCGCTTGGACACGCCTACAACAACTACACCTATACATACAACTTACACACACTACTTCAACACAACGTTACACATAAAACGACAACACAACAAACAACGCAAATGCAGCCTGTCTCACATAAAACAACTACAACTACAAAAGCCACATTCGATGGCGAACTGCTGTGGCAACAAGAAGCCACAGAATTTATAGAACGTTTTCCACAGCGTCGTCGCCAACATGACGCGCTACGCCCTAGTGTCTCAGCTGGTGCGCTTTATAAAAATGCCACCGCTATAACGACGTTAAATAAACGCGCTAGCGGTGGTGAGCTACTCACCGCGCAGCAACGGCATCAACGTGATCTTTTCAGCGGCGATTTGGGTATACCAGAGGTACGTTCACACGTGGGCAGTATGGTGCACACATTTGAATCACTTGCCATGCAACGTAAACTTGCAGATCAGGAACGCGCGAAAGAACGCGCTTGGGCGCTGCAACAGCAACAACAGTGGGAACGCGAACAGTTGGCAGAGAGAAATTGTAAGTATATGCCAACGCTTAAAAGCGCCATACACACAACCACATACACATATGATACGCCCACACACGCGTCACGTATCTCTCAGCACGGCACTAGTAACAGTAAATATCATCAACTAAAGCGTAAATCACACGAATCACGTCAGCGCCTCATTAAACTTAGTAAACAGCAGCTATTGGCTGCTTTCAGCAATAATGCTAAGCGCGCACCCTCAAAGGCAGCACACACTAAACTCGAAAGCAGCTTAAGCGCTCAAACGCTGCCCGGCGCCGACAATAGTAATGCATTGCCGCCGGATGATACCCCGTTCAAGCGACACAGTACATTAAGTTTACACCGCGCTGAAGATACGCGCGCTGCAACAAGCGACGATGATCACTTGATGCAGCAGTATTGTCAAGTGGATGATGATTATCGTAAAAATCTATTTGGCACCATATCAAGTAGATTAACGTCGGTTAATAAAGGTTGTGAAGATATCAATAGTTTTGCCTATAATGTCGCGCGTCACAATAGTAAGCGCGGTAGCCAAGAAGATGGAGCGGAAGTAGGTGTTGACGCACACATAAATATTGAACATGATGAAACGCTCATTGTGAATGCCGCTTTCGATGAAATATTCGCCAGTTACAGCGGTGTAGATGAGGACGACGAAGATGGAGAAAAAATTGACGCGTCGGCCATGTTTAGCCATGCCACCACATACTCGACGGGTTGCGATGAGCAAATGGTAAGTTTAAGTGAACTGGACGATGATGTTTTTAAGTCATTGAGCGCGAGTCGCATAAACAATATCGGTTGCCCAGGCAGTACGCCTATGAAATTACCACCATTGGTAGTGGGAGCGCAAAAGAAGGCGCCAACAATGAACACCTCGCCAACAAATGGCGCCGCAACCGACGCAGCACAAACGCCTAAACGCAAACGCACCATAATGCCATTAGCGAAAGAAAAGCAACGCGCCACAACACTGCATAATCTCTTCGATCGCCTCAAAGCAACACAAACGAAAGTAAAGCGCCCCTTTGTCAAAATGCCCTCAGATAGTCTGTTGAAACAGGATCAGCTGAGTATCGAGCAAATGACGCATGCGCTGCACAAATACTCACCACAATTAGATTTATATCGTGAGGTGGGTGAAGGTGAAGCGACCGAGGACCGTAGTGACGCCGATGGCGATTTTCTACGCGGTTCCACATTAAGTCAATCATTTGTACGCCAACAGCTAAATATACGTGAGAACAAGGAGGAACCAAAGCGCAAAAAGCCGGCGCCACCGCCGCCACCCACCAATAATTCGCATTCAAATAGCGGCGTCAGTGGTGTAAATGCTGTAAATGGTGCGCCGCGGCCGAGCTTCGCATCACAGCGCGCTAAGTCGACGAATGAGTTACTGCTCGATGATTTGGCTGTGCAAGCGCGCCGTTATCAGCGTGCCACTAACCGTAAATATGCAGCGCCGCCAACGCCTAAAAAACAACAACAACCAGTAGAAGAAGGTAGTGAAGTAGCGCCACGCTACAAACCGAACCGCGCGTATTGTCGTGGCATTGGCGTTGGCGCTGACATCTTTTTACGCGGCAGCGCAGAAATTTAAATGAACAAGCACTGTACAAACGAGAAGTGGTGTTTAAGCGTCAGCGCAACCGTACTCACTTAGGTACTTAGACCAAGCAGTAATCAAAGCGGTCTGGATATGTTAGATGACACCCAACGCTAATGTTAGTTATATAGAAAAATATTTAGCTGTATTTGTAATTTTACTAATTATTACTAGGCAAACAACTAATTTTTGCCAACGTAATTGAGCCATGTTTTCATGCAATACATACTTAAGCATTTATTTTCGATTAAGGCATTTAAATAAAAAAAAATCTAAAAGAAACAAATTATTGTAATGTATTTGTGTATGTGACTGATTTTTATGTTAGTGTACTCATGTTATAACCAAACAGTAATTCTTAACAAAACCAAAAACGTACATAAGTGATTAAAAATGTTAAAGTTAATGTTAAATATAGTAAGCAACAAAATATTGTAAATAAAACATTAATAAATACTCTAATGTAGGTATAAAAACGATTTTTTCTATTAACAACATATTCTTGATGTTTATTGTGAAACTAATAAGCTAATTTACAATAATACAGTGAGCGCTGCTTAATTATGAACAAACAAATTTTATATTGAGGTTAGGTGCAACATTTTGAGTAAATTTAGTAAAAATGTATATTTTAGAAATGAGGTTATGTTTTCTAAAGACATCAAATTCAGTTATAATCATAGATTGAAATTCTATCACCTTCCAACATTATCCTCATAATAAACTCTGCGCCAAAAAGTATGCTTCGTACAATGGAATTACCGTCTAAAGAATAGACATTTTTATATAATTCAATAATGATCCCTTCATTCGACTAATATATATCCGATTAGGTTTGTTAGAGAACAACCAGCCTTTTTTTCTATGGAACTTAAGGGGCTATACCAGTGTAACCAATGAAAAATTAGGCAATTTTCGTGATTGTTTTTTTAAGAAAGTTCTCGATTGAATGTTTCGAAGTTTTTTGGACATAAAAATGTATATCTTCAGCTATATTTTAAGTTTTTTTTTCACTTATACTGAAAAATAACGGAGTTACATGCTGTTTTCGGAGGTGCCCAAAAAACAAAGTTCCCCAACTGCGGACATGATTCCGGCCAAATGAAACTGAAACAACCAAATTCAAAAAGATTATTATAGTTAAAGGTATTTCCTTTTATTTTTTGAAAAATATCAAAATGTTCGAAAAAATGTTGTAGGTCATTGTATTGTAAATATATCAATAATACTGAGTTTCAATTTGAAGTCAATGGGTAAATTTCTCGTTGAGGTACGATGTCAGCAATTTTTCGTTTCGAGAAAAACGCGTTTCGACTATAGAGGAGCGAGTGGTCGCCCTTTGTACGCTGCCATTCAATAACTATTCAAGATACGGCCTTACCGCTTTTACAGAATATTTTTGAAAGTATAAACTATCGAATAAGCAAAAAATAAAAATATCGATTTTTTGAAAATGTCACACTGGTATAGCCCCTTAACTAATAATACTGTGCTTGTATTTGACCAAATGCCACATAAAATATAGTGGGATGAATCCACAGAGAGATATACATATAGGCTATAGGACCGATATCTGGTGAATAGTTATATTTGAGTTCCCTTTTCCCCTATTAAATTATAAAAACTATGTTGGAAAATTCATGAACTGGATTTCTTATTAAAATCAGTTCTACATCTTAAGGAATTATATATGTATGTTGAGGTGCCGCAAAATGGGGCAATTTTTTATTATCTGTGGAGGTATGTAGCCATATTTTATTGAATACTTGGTATACGTCTTGCGTAGTACAATGTCTAATCAGCTCAAGAACATAAAAAATGCTAATAATTGTCAAAGTTATGACATTTTACGCAAAAAGCGAACGAAAAAATTAAATCGTTCAAGGACACGGCAAATAAATTACGAACAATTTGAAAAAAAAGTTGAAATCGGTTTGAAAACTCTTTCGGCAATCGAAGTCCCGGCAATGGCGTTTTCGGAAAAACATGATTCCGAGATAATCGCTTTTAAAGTTTCAAGTACACTTTTGTCTAGTGTAACTTCGCTTCTACTGCTTAAATCTCTATAAAAATTTGAGATAACATTCTTAAGAACGTATACTTTAAGTTAAAAGAATTAAAAAAATCATATTTATTTAACCCCTTAATGTTGAAATCGCAGAACGGTGTGATAGATGAATTATCACTATTGAATTACCAGAAATGTTCACATTATTTTTAAGAATAATTTAGATAAATCAGTGAAAATGGGTAGAGTTCCAGATCGATCATAAGGTGGTCGGTCATTAGTTCAATACATCTCATATTGTTACAAAAACAAAAAATTGGAGGCAAGAACCTTCCAAAATATATAGTAAAAATGAGTAGTTGCCTCAACCATTATTTTATATCAGAATAAAAATTGAAAGCGGTAAATATTATATTGTTATTTTTATTGTATTTTCTGGTTGCGATTAAGCGGAGTTCACTGTAATCATTATTATAACATATTCTCGTTACTATGTGTCATAATAAATATTTGATATGATCTTAATGACTGAGTTCGTTTACAAGCAAATAAATTACTAAATTTACACGTGCAAAAACAAAATGGGAAATATTATTTATAATATTTTTTATGAAAATAAATGTGAATAAAAATAACAATTTTTTTAATTTCAATGTGAATTTACTTGTAATATTTTTTTATTGTACAGCGCCCAGTTTCCTCTAATGGCAGTCAATACATGCTTAATTAAACTACGAGATAAAAAAGAAAATCAGAAAACGCCGAAAAACTAAAACAAGAAAAACACTAAATTACTAATGTACAAAAATAATTAATAATTAAAGAGAAATATGCGTTATGTTAAGCAAACGCAAATACAGTTGTTTCATGCCTAAAACAACAAATTATGTAATGTCATTTAAACGTGTCTTTGTTGTTGTAAAAAATATCAAAACAACTACTTCTTTTTTCAGCCGATACATAAAAAATTGTCAACAATAAAAACCACAGTCATATAGAAAAATAAAATGTATGTTTTAACCTCAAACTTTTAAATAACAAAACAAAAATCAATAAAAAATATTATATATAAATTTACGACTCTTCTCATTAAATGTATGCAGAATTATTATTGGTTGTAATGTTTGAGTTCGCAGCGTTAGATATGGGACATGCTGGCGCAACAGTGCATGCCAACTGTATGTGAACTGGAGAAGAATTATGAGCAAATATAGCGTAACAATTAAATTATTATACATAGTTAAAATATTAAATGAGATATATTAGTAATAGTTATACCATGTATTAACAACTCAAAGAGTGTAGACATGAATAAAATGAATGAATTGACAGTACTTACATAAATACATACATACTTACATACACATATTATAGGTATGAGAAAATATACATATTAGAATATAAAATGATAAGATTAACATTTTTGTGCATGCAATAAAATTAACAATAAAAAAATTATAAAAAAATAATATTTAATTAAAAGCATTATAATTATTTATGGAGAAGTGATTGCACGTAAGTACTAATATAAGTAAAGGGTTTTTCAATGGGGACGCTACAAAAGTAAACGGATAGGGACAGCAAACGACGCCATATTTTTTCACGCTCTTTTGATATTTCTTTTCAGTAAGGTTGCATGATGGTAATATATACGATCCAACAACAAGTCGAAATTATTACGAAAATTTACTAGTCAAATTCGGAGTCAGTGGCCTCAACGATAAGAGCACTCCGTCCAATTTATGGTCGACTCATTTTTAACTGAATGACTTCGTCAATAAGCAAAATATGCGTTATTGGTCAAGGAGCAATCCACACGTACTCCTTGAGTCACCTTTGCATTCCGAAAATATTACGCTTTGGTGCGGTTTATAGGCCGGCGTCGTCATTGGGCCGTACTTCTTCCGTGATGATCAAGATCGGCACGTTACTGTGAATGGGAATCGCTACCGCTCAATGATAACCGAATTTTTTTTGCCCGAATTGGATGATATGGACTTGGACACAAGCCACACAGCGCATGTCACAATCGATTTATTGAAAACCAAGTTTGGTGAACGTGTTAACTCACGAAATTGCCCAGTCAATTGGCCGCCTCGGTCGTGCGAATTGACGGTATTAGATTATTTCCTGTGGGGCTACTTCAAGCCAACGACGATTAATGAACTTCGTGCGAATATCGAACGCGAAATTGCGGCAGTACGGCCGATTTATGATTGAAAAACGTCGAAAATTGGGTTCAGAGCGTCTGAACTTCTGCAAGCGTGCCCGTGGTGGTCATGAAAAAGAAAACGAGTTATATATGTAATGGCATCGAATGTACTTTCATATGAATAAAGAATTTCATTGATATCCGAAACCGTAGTAAAGCTCTTATTCAAAACCCCTTTATATTGCCAAAATTTACAGATAGATCAAATGGTGTGGGCAAGTAAGAAATAAATGCTAACCTTAAAGGCCTCAAACTATCGAAACGGTCTGGGAATGTTGGAGATCCGTTACAACAAATGGATTACTCAATATTGAGTTTTTTTCGAAGAATATAGGCATATTTTAATTTATAAACAACAAACATTTTTTCTTCTTGGCAGTGCTATATTGCAATGTATGGAGTAAATTTATTCGTATATATTATTTTTTAATATATTATACCAAAACAATATATTTCTTGTGGGAAGTTAACATAAATAAATCTTAAATAGTTAACGATACTGATTTAATTTAAAATTTCCAATTAAACTATTGTTTTTGATCAAATTTTTTTAAATAGGTCTTCATCTCTATTATTTTTTATATAACAAATACAATGTATGTATGTGATTGGCGTTGAACCGTTTAGCCAGTTATAGCCGAATCGATGAGAGCGCGCCACTCCTCTCTTTCCTTCGCAATTCGGCGCCAAGTGTAACCAGGTCGTTCTCCACCAAGTCGCTCTCCACCTGGTCCCTCCAACGGAGTGGAGGTCTTCCCCTTCCTCGGCTGCCTCCGGCGGGTACTGCATCGAACACTTTCAGAGCTGGAGTGTTTTCGTCCATTCGGACAACATGACCTAGCCAGCGTAGCCGCTGTCTTTTTATTCGCTGAACTATGTCAATGTCGTCGTATAACTCGTACAGCTCATCGTTTAATCGTCAGCGTTATTCGCCGTTACCAATGTTCTGAGGACCATAAATCCTCTCGAAAACTCCTAGTGTCGTCTCATCTGATGTTGACATCGTCCAAGCTTCTGCACCATAAAGCAGAAGCCCTATTCTGTATCTCGATTCGAAAGTAAATTCTATTCGAATTTAATATTCGACTCGAATGTATTTTAGCATTCTGTAAAAAAATCGAATTAAGTTTATAAATATGCGAAAGTTGTACCACCCTGTGCCAGTATTTTCGAATGCTAAATGTCAAAATAAAATGAAATAAGTTTAAATTTATTTGAAAAATATGGATTCCATTGCATTGTGGAGGAGTTCGTTGCATTTTAGGTGGAGAACTAGGAAATTATTGAGGAAAGGATTGCGAGAAGATCTTTTAGAAATAAATCTAATATTATGGAATTATCGCCAAATTGGTTATTTGTTATGTGCATATGCATTATGTTCGTTCTAAACTGTTTGCATTTGGGATTATAGCTTCATACACTACTTTAGACTTTCCAAGGAAGCCTTTAATTATGTCTTGCAATGTATAGCTTATGAACTCACAAGAAAAGCTTTAAACCTTTGGCAAAATTTGGATGTGATTGCATAAATTTCCCCTTTATTTCAAATTTGTTTTGTTTTGTGTTAATAACTTTTGTTAGCCGAGTCCCTATTAAAAATAATATTGTATTCAAACTTCTTATCCATAGTATAATATGTAATAAAACTTATTAAAATAATAAAACTTATTAAATTTTTCAAAACATTTTCTTTCTACAACTCATAAGCTATCGAATATTTTATACGAAATTCGAGTACATTTAACAATTAAATTCGAACTACATAATTGCAAATATTCGTTACTCGAATTCACTATTCGAAAGTAGGATTGAAAATGCGAAAATTGAGTTACAGAATTCAAAACATTCGAATTCGAAAAAATTCATTTTCGAATCGAGTTACAGAATAGGGCCCCAGGACGGGAAAGATAAGCGGCTTGTAGAGTTTGATTTTGGTTCGCCGAGAGAGGACTTTACTTTTCAATTGCCTACTCAGTCCAAAGTAGCACCTGTTGGCAAGAGTGATTCTGCGCTGGATTTCGAGACTGACATTGTTGGTGTTGTTGATACTGGTTCCCAGGTATGCGAAATTATCTACGACTTCGAAGTTATGATATTTCGTCTTGTCCTCATTCACCTCCAGACCCATTCGCTTCGCCTCCTTATCCATGCGGGAAAAAGCAGAACAAACGGCGCGGTTGTTGCTTCGGATGATATCAATATCATCGGCGTACGTCAGCAGCTGTACACTCTTATAGAAGATTATACCTTCTCTATTTAGCTCTGCAGCTCGTATAATTTTTTCCTGCATCAAGTTAAAGAAGTCACACGATAGTGAGCCACCTTGTCTGAAACCTCGTTTGGTATCGAACGGCTCGGAGAGGCCTTCCCTATCATGACGGAGCTTTTGGTGTTGCTCAACGTCAACTTACACAGCTGTATTAGTTTTGCGGGGATACCAAATTCAGACATCGCGGCGTAAAGGTAGCTCTTTTTCGTGCTGTCGAAAGCAGCTTTAAAATCGACAAAAAGGTGGGTCTTCTCCAAGATTTGGCGCATGGTGAATAGTTGTGGATTTTCCAAGTCTAAAGCCACACTGATAAGGTCCAATCAGTTTATTGTTTACAATAAGTCTTAAAATTAACACATCTACAAACTGATTTCCACAATTAAGCGGGTTTGACTATTCTACCTCTAATAATAATAGTTTTACACTCCTCTGACATCAAAAAATTTTATTTTTTATTATTTTTTTATTGTTTTATTTTGTATTTTTTATTGTTGTTTAACTACGTACTCTTTTCACTATTTTGACGATTATGACAACGTTTCATATGTTTGTTCATGTTACCCCAGTTGGTAAATTGACGACTGCATTCCTGGCATGAGTATGGCCGCTCACCCGTATGTAAATTAATGTGACCCTGCAAAATATATTAAACAAAACATAATTCATTTTGTTAAAATAATTTGAATCAAGCCGCTATACTAACCATTAAACCACTACGAAAACGAAAAGACCTCTCACAGTATTTGCATTTAAAAGGTTTTTCACCAGTGTGTATACGTTCGTGCGAAAGCTTGGCATCTTTTGTGCGAAACTCTTTATCACAATAATCGCAGTTGAACTTCTTGATATCTTTGTGAATCAGCTGGTGTTTCTCCAAACTTGTTGATGTCTTCAAACTGTGAAATTGATAATATACATATATTGCTTAAGTAAATTCTTTATCAATATAAAAAAGTAGCAAACATTTATAACGATTCATGTACCTTTTGTTACAAATTTTACATTCAAAAATTCGTTCGTTTATATGCGTATAGACATGCACCTCCAGATTATGTTTTTGACGAAATTTCCGATCGCAAATATTACATGTAAACTCTTTCAAACCTGCAAGTAATAGTATTTTATAATTTAAAAATATACCAGAGCAAAATATCTCGACTTGCCTGAATGTATATGTTCATGCGCGCGTAAATTTGCTAACCGTTTGAACTTTTTTTCACATTGTGCACATTGATGCCATTTGGTTTCCTCAATGTGCTGTGCACGTGCATGCACCAAAGTGGCATTTCGATTGTGAAAACTTTTTCCACATATATTACACAAATCTACTAACGGATATAAATGCGCTGCCTTACAAGTTGTTTCTCTATGAGCTGCTAAGTGTTGATAAGATTCCTGTGGAACATCGCATGCATCGCAACGCAAACTTAATTCAGGATGGTGACGAAATCGCACATGATTAAGAAATTTATTATAATGCACACAAATTTTCTGACAATCGGCACATTTGTATTGTAGATAGTTGACGTCTTGCACTTCGTGTTTCTCTTTAGCATGTAAAAGCAATGCGGTGAAACTTTCGCAGGTCTCAGAGCAAGAGTAGCACATCCATGTGTATAATTTCCATCTAAGTATTTGAATATTATTAGGCTCAGTTGTTTCAATGCTCTGAAAAAAATCATATCAGGTACACATAATTGCAGAGTGAAAAGTAATTATTTAAAATACAAACCTTCGAACAACTGGAACCACAATTATTGGCGGGTAGGATTTCAATAATTGTAGGTGTGAAATTGTTTTCGTTTAAATTTTCCGATTCTGCGCCAGTGGCTTCTCCTTCTGACTCCTCTCCTAAAACGTCCTCGACATCTTCCAAAAAGTATGTTTCTATTTTAACATCTGTACTATTTTCTGAAAGTTGGCTGAGACTATCCGAAGCTCTGTCATCTATATCTGATAACGAACTATTTACATCCATGACATTTAGAATTTCCACAGCTTGATATTCATTGTCAACATCTTCTATGCATCTATCCACTATTTGCATATTTAACTCCATCGCATCTATCAGTACATTATCCGTCTCTATGCTATTTTCTTTTATTTCATCTTTAGGCGCTTCTGTAT
This sequence comes from Zeugodacus tau, assembly GCA_031772095.1. Lineage (NCBI taxonomy): Eukaryota > Metazoa > Arthropoda > Insecta > Diptera > Tephritidae > Zeugodacus > Zeugodacus tau. The sequence continues at coordinate 16,282,021 of CM062649.1, read as the reverse complement.
ATTGAGCAGTAGTTGGACTAGTATTTAGTTCATTATCATTTAATCTAATACAAACATCATTAATATTATCGAATTTATCATTTTTCGAACTGTTCAATAATAAAGTTAATGATTCCTGCGACTCCTTTACTTTCTGGAAGAAGGAATAAGCATTTTGCAACGCTTCTAAACAGATAACACAGGCACATTTGGGAAGCTTATCAACAGTGTTACACATTTCCATACTGAAACACTCCCTCAACTTCTGATAAATGTCAAAGGTCATTGGGATAAGCGTATCCTTTTTACGAAGAGCGGCACATAACCGACACAATCCAACCATTCCGATTCGCACAAACAATTCAAAAATTGTCCCAGTCAAAATTTGTAAACTATAGTTTGTATTTAGTTAATTTTCACGCAAACTGTACAACAGTACTAAACAAACAGCTGGTTATGCCAACTCATTACCGCAAGATGGCGCTGTAGACACAAGAAAAGAAGGTAGCCAGAGTACATTGGAATTGAAATGAATCAAATCATCACAATCACAAACAAATCACAAAAAGAAGGAATCATAAAGAGAAATATAGAAATATAGAAACAGCTGACCAACCAAGTATAGTTTTAAGGTTCATATTCTAAATTAATAAACAATTTTATTCATAGATAACAACGTAAGATTAAACATTTTATATATCGTCGTCAGCATATCGATAGTTCTTCAATTATCGCCAGGATGTTTACTTCTCTGTGAACAGCTGATTGCACAAACGCAAAATATAAAATAAACAAATGGTATTTGCCAGCATTTACATATGCAGTCAAAAAGATCTAATTGAGTTGTTTCATTTTCAGTAAAAATTAAAGCTATTACGATGGATATGTCTAGTTTTATAGAAAAGATGCCAAAGATTGAATTACATGCCCACCTCAACGGGTCATTATGCATCAAATCAATTCAAGAACTATGTGAACAACTATACGGTGTGAATTCCAATGAACGAACTTTACTCAGCGAAGAGTTAACAAATTTCGATGGTGTAAATCTTGAAAAATGCTTTCTTAAGTTTCGTTTTATGCACGACTTAACAGCTACTAAGAGAGGCCTACAATTAGCCACTGAGCTAGTGATAAGAGATTTTGCCAAAGATAACGTAATTTATTTAGAATTACGCACAACACCAAAGAGAAATTCAGAAATGTCTAAAGTAGAATATGTGGAAAGCGTATTGGAGGCTATAGAACGAGCTAAGAAATATGAGAATATTCATGTAAATTTGTTGCTATCTATTGATAGAGGGCAAAGCGTAGCCGAGGCTGAAGAGACAGTTGATATTGCATTACAACTACAGGACCGGCATAAAGACCTCATATCTGGCATCGACTTCAGCGGCAATCCGAAACTGGGTAACTTCGCGCATTTTATATCAGTTTTGGAAAAAGCACGACAAAACAATTTAAAGTTGGCCTTACATTGTGCTGAAATCCAAAATCCTGAAGAAATTGATGAAATGATTAAACTCGGCATGGAACGTTGTGGTCATGGTACTTTTCTTAGTGATCATCATCTAAATGAAATATATACAAAAAATATAGCCATCGAATGCTGCTTGACGAGTAATGTGAAATGTTCAACTGTAGAAAGCTATGATGACCATCATTTTAAACATGTTTTTAATGCCAAAAAATCGTCAGTGGTTTTATGCACTGACGACTGTGGTATTTTTGACACCACTTTGTCAAATGAATTTGTTTTAGCAAAAAACTTTTTTAATTTAAAGAAAAACGATTTGCAGCAACTTTCTTCGAATGCTGTAGAACATGCATTCACAAGTGAAATCATCAAAAATAATTTGAGACACATAATTCGCAATTACTTTGAAACTCAAAGTGAATTAGAATCGGAAATTTGAAGTATTGACAATAAGTATTTAATAAATCTATGATGCATTTTGATAAATAAATTGTTATACTGACTTACGAAACAAAAACTAAAGACGAAACTATCCATATTTTCATAGTAAAAAATAAATGGAGAAAATATAAAAAATTCAATCACAATTAAATTTTTATCAATGTATATACAGAGATTTTAAAATTTTAATTTTTACAATATTTTGTTTTGCACACATTCCAAGAGTGTTGTTCACTTGGTTCAGCCGTTAAATCGATAATTTCTATCGATTGTAAGAACTGTTTAAAATTCATCGCTTTTGCGTTCGTTTTGTTTAATACTTTTTACACTTTGCGTTGATATGTGCATATTTATATTTAAGTATATTTGCTAGAAAGACCATTCATTTGTTGATATTCTAATTGTTCGCTTCATTATGCAGTCTCTCGTTAATGTAACTAAATTTTTATGTAAGTATAAAAATTGTAAAATTTACATGGACATTTTTCCTGCACAATTGAACTTTGATTCTTAAATCTCGTATGTGTGTGTAAATATACTTTTATTCTAAAAGGCCGCCATGGTGCTCTGCAAAATACAGCTATCAGGCGTATTGCCTGTTTATCTGCACTTCCTGAAACTCATCAAATGTTACAGAAGACATGCAGAGATTTTGTTAACGCCGAAATAGTACCAAAAGCAGCGAAACATGATCGGGAACATTTATATCCTGAAGATCAGTTGAAAAAAATGGGTGAACTCGGGCTTATGTCGATAACAACACCGGAAGAATTTGGTTTGTATTACATGTTGCTTATCGCAATTGTGATCTAAATTGTATTTTTCTATATTAGGCGGCACGGGTTTGGATTATTTAGCATATAGTATTGCAATGGAAGAAATATCTCGCGGATGTGCATCATGCGGTGTGATAATGTCAGTAAATAATTCGCTATTTTTAGGACCGATTCTTGCATATGGAACACAAAAACAAAAAGAGTTTTGGTTGAAACCTTACACTACTGGTGAGAAAGTCGGCTTTTTTGCTCTATCGGAACCGGGAAATGGTTCCGATGCAGGTGCTGCCTCTACAACCGCCACAGAAAAAAGTGATCGCTATATTTTGAATGGTACAAAAATGTGGATAACCAGTGGTTATGAATCCGGAGCTGGAATAGTTTTCGCCACTACAGATAAAGCTTTGAAGCATAAAGGTATATCAGCGTTTATAGTACCCAAAGGCTTAAAAGGTTTTGCACTTGGGAAAAAGGAAGACAAATTAGGAATACGAGCAAGTTCTACCTGCCAGCTAATTTTTGAGGATTGCGAAATTCCAAAAGAAAATATTTTAGGTAAACCCGGTTATGGGTTCAAAATAGCAATGCAATCTTTGGATGCAGGTCGAATTGGTATTGCCAGTCAAGCACTTGGTATAGCTCAAGCCTCGCTAGAATTGGCAACAAATTATGCGCAAAACCGTACTTCTTTCGGAAAACCTATTTCTAAATTACAACTTATCCAGCAAAAGTTGGCTGATATGGCACTGAAAGTAGAATCATCGCGTTTACTAATTTGGCGTACCGCTTGGCTGAAAGATAACGGCAAATCTTATACTAAAGAAGCGGCAATGGCAAAATTAGCTGCATCCGAGGCAGCTACATTTTGTTCACATCAGTGCATTCAAGTTTTGGGAGGCATGGGCTACATTACCGACATGACAGCTGAGCGCTACTATCGTGATGCGCGTATTACGGAGATATATGAAGGCACATCCGAAATACAACGCATGGTTATAGCGGGACAAGTACTCAAAGAACTTGTTGCTTAACGTTTTATTATCAAATATATAGTTATATGTTATATAACTATTCCCGTGAGCATTTTTTCAAAACAATCATTGTAAAACGTACATAAGCCTGATAAGAGTTAACTAAGATAAAAGATTTACATATTTACATATACTTTTATAAATATATATATAATCTAACATCTATGTTTGTTTGTTTGCTACGTTTTGATGAGGTAAATGCGTTTTTGATGCGCTACAGCAACACCATATGATGCAACGTCAACCCCGATGCAGTTTGCATGATAGAATAAAATTGTAGTCGACGGAATGGTATAGTACTTGTTTTATTCTCAAGATTTCGGTGAACAAGTGTTTTGAAAATCAATCAAAAGATGATTTCGCGTAGAAAACAATGATTTCTTAAGTAAATATTTACTAAAAAAAGAAATACTTATGAAAAAGGATTAATATATTTAATAAATGAAGTGCATTTCGGTGTATATGTTACGAATTACGAATGTTAATAACATATGAAACCAAGAATGATAGAAGACAAGATTACGACAGGCGTTTACAGTTAGTTATTTTGAGTTTTGAGTTCCTGTTGAGTGACAAGTTTCACGACCACGAACACGCGAGCAAAACAAAATTGCACGGTGGTACAAAACAATAAAACCAAAACAAAAAGCTGAAGTCAAGGCTTGTGCTTAATTATTATTTAAAATTTTAAGAGAAAAATGTATTAATTTGAAAAAGAAATCCGCAATGGCGGAATTAAACAACAATAGTACAAAAAAGTCGTTTATAAAGATTTTTTTCTCACTTTTCCAACCAACAAAAAAGTTGGCAAAATGGCGAACTTTTTGTAACAAAACATATAATTTTAATTATAAATATGCATGATTATATTGGATCATTTTTTAAATGAAGATGTTAAGAATAACGTTCATTGTGATATTTTATCTGCACATTATTCAATTTGGTTCACTATGTTTCACATTTCCGTTTTCCATTTGACAATTCTTCTGTTGCCTATTCCCATTCGCTGGTCGTGAACGCTCAGCCTGTCGTAATCTTGTCTTCTATCATTCTTGTATGAAACTAAGATGTGTTGCCAGACTTTAGAATTCAATATAAGTATCAAAAAGTAAAGGGTACATTTTTACTAAAAGGACTTTAAAGCAGCATAAATAACCAAAAAATAGTGTTAATTTTAATTTATTAGTTTTCAGCACAAGTAACAGTAAAATTTTATAAAAAAAAGTGTGATATGAACTGCTTAAGTGCAATCTTAAACATGCGGAAAATATAACAATATGAAAAAACGTATGGTCACCCCATTCAAAAAAGAATGAAAGCGCAGAGTAGTAAATGATAATACATGAGACAGTGAGAAAGTTAACGCAAATACATATTAAGAGGAAAGGTAAGCAAACACTAATGGATTAAACATGAAAATGGCCAATAAAAAGAAAAACTACTAATAGTTTTTGTGCACAGTGCGGTAGTGCGTTCAAGTGTAAACGAATTGATTAAAACAATGGAATATGTATTAGTTTAAAGTTGCAATAGCAAAGATAGCCACTAAAATTTATTCAAATTATCTGCCGAATATTTATGCAAGAAGTGTAAAATTTTTTCACATATGTATGTACATATGTACGAATATGCTAGTTTCCATTGTGGGTTTATACATAAAATCATTTTTCGTTGATTTTGCAGATTTGACGTAAGCTACGTTCAATATAGAAGAAAATTGCTGTGGAAAACTCTTAAAGTGCTTTGTAAGTGGTATTCCTTCATGTAAACTTGGAAAACAGTAGGTGCATGTAGGAATTTAGGAAATACATGCAAAGAGAAATTATATACTTAATTTAGTTTTATCAATTAAATCAAAAATTGCAGAGTAATGTAATGTGAATATAAGGTTTCTTAGCACTTAACCCTATATGAAGATGTGATGTGAATAAAGCTGAAGACTTTCTCATTATTTTACTTGCTACATTACATTTTTCTGTATATAATAAAGTTGTAATTAAGAAGGCAATTGCTATAACACAAAAACAACAATCAGTTTTTTTGGTTCCTTTTAGTTTATGTACTTCGTATTTCTTCTACAGCAACACTGTTCGGACAAGTTTTCTTTTTTGTTTTGCTAATGGCAACATACATATACTGCTCTCTATGGTATATAAAATTGTATACATTTGGAGTTGAACTTTTTGTATTAAAAATATTCCAAACTATCTCCTCTCAATTTCTGTAGTTCAATTATTCATTATAAATATAAAATTAAAAAATATTGTGTTATCAATCATACATATGTCTGTAGTGTACCAGTGTATCATAGGCCAATGCCCCAAGTTATGATTTGCTTACATATGTATGTACCCTCCTTACATGCAGTAAGGCTTTCCTTAAGCTTTACTCAAGTGAAACACAAGTGGTTATTATAGCTTATGGATTTAAGCTTATTTCAAATTCCCTTCAAATCATATAATTTTAAATATGTGCTGATAAAGAGAAGTATTTTTCCTCGTTATGGAGAAAAATGTAACAACATTGTATTATTTGTTACTCATATAAACATAAAAATACAAAAAATAAAGCTGCAAATAGGAAAACGCAGAACGTCCCGCCGTTGGGGGTTTTGCACTGACTTCCGGGCCTGGCTTTAAAAGCCACAGCTACAATACATACAAAATATGTACATTAAAAAAAAAAATAATATTATATTTTATTAATATATTTCTTTACAATATTTCTGAATTCAAATTTTAGATCGGTTGAAATAGCTTTCTTACCTTAATGCCCGGTTTCACAGTCAGTGCTTAGATTGTGCTTAAGATAAAACAGAAATAATGCGTTTTACAGTTCATACTTAAGTTCTACTTAAGTACTGAAAATGGGAGACTTAAGCAGTGCTTAAGTAACAGCTGATTTTTGTTTTGAATATTGACTTATTTGTCAAAAAATATAACATAAAAATTATTCGCTGAAAATTTTTTTGGAATTTCTTGCATTCAATGACAGTTATATGCTTTCCTGTGAGTTGCAATAGGTGCCCCCACTCGCTTGCGGTGAAATTCGGTGTCCTTTTGTTGTTTCCATCCATTTCCCAGATTCTAAATTTATTCGTCGCAAAGTTATTTTTCATCAACAATAATTTCAATTTGTCAGATAGTATTTGTAAACAAATGTTTTTCATTGTGCTGCCATATATCATACTAGAATTTTATAGAAAATAAGCATCGACTGTGAAACGCAAATGACTACTCAGTCAACAACAATGCTTAGCTAAGATTTTATTTGGGCACAACTTAAGTACGAACTGTGAATCCGGGCATAAATATATGTATGTATATGAGCACAATTTATTTTTTTTAAGTTTATGTTTGGTCATATATTCTAAGTCCATTTATCGTAAAGACATTCTATACATACAGGAAGTGTAGCTCTTGCCTGGAAACATCTGTATAAACAAACGGACACACTCTAAGATACTGACTGTTTCTTATTTGAGTTAAACACCTTTTGAACTGTTTGTTCACTGTAAACTTGTGTATATTCTGAGTATATACATATATGTATATTCTATGCATATGTATGTAATGTGTTATCATCATAATTTTGTTAAAAATTAGTTTAGGCTGTAAATAGTATTTTTACTTTCTTTCAAATTATACAATAATATATATTTTGTTTATTTCAGTAAACGTATGAAAGTCATTGAACCACTCGTTTACTTTACGCTGTTTGCTTTATTCTTCGTGGTATTACAATAATTACTGCAATATTGTCACAAAACACTTCTCAGGTTTAACCATTCGCTGTGTCGCTGCCTGCCGTGCTGATAAGGCAATCAGCGCAGCAGCGCTGTTGTCTCACCGTGTCCATCGGTAATAACACATTGATCAGGAGCTTTGTTTGCTTAACAGGTATCTAAAAGCTACAGTATCAGCAAACATACACGTCAAACTACTAAACATTTACATACATGGTACTTTGGCGGCAGGCAGTCGACGCACACAAGCAACAAACTAAGCAATACTATCACTCAGGGCGAAGCGAAAGTATAATTATATATATTTGTATGAACGTATAACACTTGGTGTACTAGGGGAAAAGGTGGTGCAGCAATATTGATTTAAGAAATTTTATCTAGTGTGCATAACCACAAAGGTGTGTGTGTGTGTGTCTGTGTTTATTTGTGGTGTTGATAGACGCTAGTGCGCAAGCGTACAACGCACAATATCATACGACTACGTACAAACTGTTATCAATTACGGCGCGCAATGTCGCACGGCATAGTGAGCGGGGGAGCAGGAGCAGCAGTCGTGGATAGCAGTAGTCTTAACGCACAGTCCGCCACCACAGAATATCGCGAAGTACATTGGACATCGAATGTCATGGATTCTTCACGCGTCTCCACATGTCTCATTTCGATGCTGTTGATCGTGTATGGCAGCTTTCGTAGTTTGAATATTGAACAGGAAGCACGTGAACGTGAACAAAAGAAACGTAGTGAATCAATGATGAATTTATTAACCGGCGAACCAGTGGAACAAGAGACCAGTAAGTATTACATAAATTAATTATTTTGATAATTAACAAGTTAATATTATCGTTCTGATCGTTCCTTTTTCAGGCAAATTTGCAACTCTCGATACAATGCATGCGTTGTGCTTGCCACTCGGCGCCTCAGTGTCATTGCTGGTTATGTTCTTCTTTTTCGATTCAATGCAATTGCTTTTCGCCGTTTGTACAGCAAGTGAGTTAAATTTCGTTGGACTTTTTCCTGTATAATCAAGCATATATTAATGATAAAATGTTTGCATTATTTTTAGTAATCGCTACAGTCGCTTTAGCCTTTCTGCTATTGCCGATGTGCCAGTACATTATACGACCATGCACCGATGGTAATCGTATATCGTTTGGTATATGTGGTCGCTTTACCGGCGCTGAATTATTCAGTTTTGCACTTTCTGTGTCAATTGTATGCATTTGGGTACTCACCGGACATTGGCTGTTAATGGATGGTAATTTCATTGCAACGAAATGCATTTAATTAACAATATTTATATTTTGCTAACTCACCAATTTTTAAACACTTTATAGCGATGGGCATGGGTCTGTGTGTGGCATTCATCGCTTTTGTACGCCTACCTAGCCTTAAGGTGTCAACACTTTTGCTCACTGGACTGCTCATCTACGATGTCTTCTGGGTCTTCTTTTCGTCGTATATTTTTAGCACGAACGTCATGGTTAAGGTTGCCACCCGACCAGCTGACAATCCGGTGGGAATAGTAGCGCGAAAACTAAACTTGGGCGGTCTTGTGAAGGAACCACCGAAACTTAACTTGCCCGGCAAATTAGTTTTTCCAAGCATACACAATAGCGGGCATTTTTCGATGCTGGGTCTAGGTGATATTGTAATGCCGGGTTTGTTGTTATGTTTTGTATTGCGTTATGATGCATACAAAAAATCGCAGGGCATAACTACGGATCCCACATTGCAGCCACCGAAAGGAGTCGGTTCGAGGCTTACCTACTTTCATTGTTCCTTATTGGGGTGAGTCTATCTCATTTTTAAGAAATACACTAACCAAATAGAATTCATTAAGCTTCATTAACTTAAATACTTCATCTTTAATATTAATAAAATATAACAACTCATGTTCTTATTTTAGCTATTTTCTTGGTCTACTCACCGCTACCGTAAGCTCAGAAGTTTTCAAAGCAGCACAACCGGCATTATTATATTTGGTGCCGTTCACGTTATTGCCGTTGTTGACTATGGCTTATCTCAAGGTAATACATTTAAAAAAAATTAAACATAGATGTGGGAGAGCAATGTTAGGTTAAACAATTTTAATAGCCCCGCAGTCTCATTTTAGAAAGTATTGTTTATTGTCGAGTTATGTAAAGCCCATAAGTAATACTATTCAAGACTCTTTAAGAATTTTTTAATCTAACTTATAAAAGTATGGAATTTTAAATTTAAAAAATTCAAATTAACTAGTTTAAACTAGGTTTTCTAAACTTGTTTGCCATATAATCGTTTAATATTTTGTTAACTCTTTTTAGGGCGACTTGCGACGCATGTGGAGTGAACCATTTATTACACAGCAACCATCAAAGCAACTGGAAGTCTGAGTGCTTAGCCTCTCATTTTCCTTCGTATACGTTTAACGAACTACGTTTATACAAGGATTGAATTATTTTAGTTTTTGTATTTTAATTATAATAATAGACATAGACATAGTTGAACTTGGAGCATGCATGTGGGTGGGGATTGTGAATAACACATAGTATGTATGCTAAATCAAGCGTTCAAGGAAAGGAAGAATATTTACTCATTTTGCGTTTAATTTTTACTTGATTATTATTTTTTATTATACGAATTTTCAATGAACTATGAAAATTTACATTTAACTGTAAAGCGCTCAGATATCAAAATGAGATTCAAATAGTTACATATTTGTACTACAACAACTGCATTCATGCAAAACTATATTAAATAGTGAAAAAAAGCCAAAATTTAGCGCACTTCAGAAATGCATATTACAGTAATGTCGATATATGATTGCATATTTCCATTAAACTTTGCTATAATATTTGCATAAGTATATCATCTTACGAATCCACATCAGCACATTAATAATGATGAATTCTATACAAATGCATAGAATATATACAAACACGAAAGAAAAAGCATGCATACAATAAACAGTACTCATTAATCTACTCATTAGGTATAACGAATCAATTTCGTTAAGTTATCTAGAACTGAATTTTCTTAAAACTCGCCTTAAGCAAATTAGTAAACAATGACGAATATGTGAACAATAAATTAGAGAGCTATTGTTTTTATTTAATGTCCAAGATACAATGTAACACGCTGTAGCAGTTCATAGTAACAGTAATATCCCGTTTACATTTTGCATTTGAATGATTAAAAACAAAAATTTTCTCAAATCTGTTTAACTGTTTGTAAGAAATTTTTTAATAAAAAAATGGAATGAAATGAAACTTGGAATATTATAATTATAAATGGATTTTTTGTTTGTCTTATCAAAATAGCACTCGCAGTTTCTATGGCTCTATTAAAATAAAAAAACTCTAAACTATTCTAATTTTATCGAAAGCCGTTAAAGAACTCCACATTAATTGAAAGCGATTCATAACCATTTTTATTAACAAAGTGAAATATTAAAAGGTGAGATTTTTTTTTACTGTTTATTCGTAATTTTCTGGAATTAGTCCAAATGGAAAGGAATAGTTCAACGGAGTAAAGTTTTTCTTAGACTTCCTTCCAGTTCCTTATAAAATTCGAATGAAATGTTTGCAAGGAGTTGCTACAGTGGGTTCCATCGTTCTATTTTCCATTGTCATTATTTCATTTATCTCAAATTTTTCATTTCAAAATTAAAAATTACTAGCCTAAAGCTTAGATTTCAGTAGTTTGATAGTATTTGAAGTAAAATTTAGTAACCAAATTTGTTCGAAATAAAACTGTTATAATTACAATATTATTTACAAGTATGTTATAACAATTATACAAATGCTCAAGGATATTAGATGGAAATTTTAGTACAGTTACTCAGAAAACTCATCGCCTTTTCAGTTGGTGGCACATTGATAAGCATTAAAGGTCAATCTGTAATTGTATTTTTTGTTTTTGTTCATTTTCTCTTCTGATTATGATTTAAATATAACTTGTTATGTCGTAAAGTCTTATATACTCAATCAAAACTATGAACCGAAAATGGAATTATTATATTTTTAATCCATTTATGCACACAACAATGTTTTTATCACACACTTTAATGATTTCGTGTTGCTATAATTATTTTTTATTGTTAGCAACATTTTATAATTCAGTTTGAAAATTTCTAATAAGCATAGCAAAATATGAAATCATTTAATTAATTAGACATAATTTGTAGTTTATTAGGCTCACCTTGGCTGAAGTACATATATACAGTCAAACATCTCATCTGAAATGATAAAAATTATTCATCATAACTCAGCAAACAATAAAGAAAAATCAACTTAAAACAGATGCATTTCTTATAAACAATAAGCAAAGACATTAACAAACAACAGTAACACTTATATATATATTTAATATATATATAATTTGTTTCAACATGATCTTTCTATGTCTCTCAATGAACCCATCGATGTTTTCATTTTAATAGTTGGACGATTTTTTTATCTTCATAGGTAAAGTTCATATAGTTTTTGCAAACCAAAATTGTTTTTGATTATATTTTCAAGAAAATTTTTATTGATAAACGATAGTATGTGCATTTGTATGTATTTACACAACTCATTAAGTATATAAGTTGCAGATGAAATTTGAATAAACAACAACACAAATACACAGCGCTTATCGATGGAAATATTTTACAAAAACAAAATGTGTAAAATAAAATTCACAAGGGTAGCTATTAAGTAAATGCAATTTTGGAATATACTTATATATTCTTAAGCATTATTTATGTAATATGTTGAATTTTAAATTAGTTTTTCTATTATTACTAGTGTATTAATTTACTAATTAAGAAGTAAATTGCATACAAATTAGCAAAAACTTATGAAATAAAGTCTAATATTTAATATAAAGCAGATTTTTATGTTAAACTATTTGATATAATTTTAAAACACATATATTTATAAGTAAATTGTTTAACAATAAAAAAGCTGTATGAAACATTTGATTTGATGTATTTTACTGGCAATATAATTGCTGAGATTTCTACAGTGAATTTTAATATTACCAAAGCCTTATTTTATTTTGACTTTAGATTTCACAATTGTGTGTGCATACGCTTAATTATTTGAGAGGCTATATATCGCATTTCCTAAATAGTTTGAGGATTGGAGACGGAGAGGATTTCATATCGGAGATCGACTGTACTGTCGAAAGGGTGGCTGAGATAAATTTTTGATCAGTCTTTAGTCAGATATAAATCCAATTTCCAGCAGGATTAGTTTGCTGAGAAACCTGCTCTTGCCCTGAAGTAATGCATGTCACGGCAAAATACAACCAGTTTTAGTGAAACATATATGCCTGAATTAAAATATGGCTGACTATATAACGGATTTTTGTTTGTAAGTTTCAAAAATAATATTATTTCATATTTATTTTTAAAATAACGGTTAATAACTCATTATTACAACATTTAAGTTCTTGTGAGTATTATATAAAAAAGCAAAATTCAGTGCTTAGCGTTGGCTTGCAGTTGGCAACTATAAGTTTTATATTTACTGCTGGCAATATTAACTATGTTCGTGTAGAATAGTTGGCAATTCCTGCAACAATAGTAAAGTGAAAATTTTTTCTCCTCTTCGGTGCGTTTTCCAGCTTTTCCGCTTTTATTTATGTATAAAAGAATTTAAAAACAAACATTTTATTAACAAAATGTTTATCATTAAAATAAGATGTGCAAGTATTAATTGAAATATACTATACATATATTGGAAATGCACAGAGAAGCCTAATTTGAAATAAGTGCTGTTTGTCGTGGGTAAGAGGACGAGAAAATCCATGTGTACAATAAGAGGCGTGAAGCATATAAGAAAATACGCATCTTAAAAGAGATATAACTTTTTTTGTATGGAAACCAAAATCCTAAATGTAAATTTTATATCACTAATAAACGTAAATTGTGACAACTAGTTGAATGAATCTAGTCATGGCGCATGCCGATATTTTTTGACCAAACATTGATATATTTATTTGTTCCGAGAATTTTGCAATATTTTTCCACGACGGGATCACATCTTGCCATATTAAATAACAAATTTTAATACATATTATCATTAATATGTAATTTATTATAAAACAAAACATATAACTTTAGCAAAGCTAAATAAAAATTTCCTTGGTGCTTGCTAAAAATATAAATAAGAATTTAGTTCTTAACTAAGTGTATACATAAATATATGTTTTGAATGTAAAAATATATAGATAAGCAAATACATTTCCTCTAATAATTCAAAATAAATATAGTGGAATAGAAGAATATGTGCCATGAAATTTTATAACAATATAATCCTAACATGAAAGTTATGTGTATACACTTTGCCTCTGATAACCTTTTTAAAGCAACATTCTTACACAATTGAAGATCGTATAATAAAAACTTGATTAAATATTATGATTGGTTTTTTATTTGCAGAATATTTATTGCAGAAAATTGTGTGCCACATAAAGTGTAATAATAATAGTAACGATTTATTAAGTAAATGGGCGGTAATAGCACAACAAATACTTTTACTGCTGGTGGTTATATCGGACCTGCTAGTGGCAATAGTGTTGGCGGTAGCAGTGGAGGTGCAGTAGGCGCTGATCTTATAGCAAATATGAGTTCTGCTAGTGGTACTTCATATGCTTACGGCACAAGTTGGGAGGAATTTTGTGAACGTCATTCGCGTGTAGCTGCAGCTGACTTTGCTAAAGCTTGTATAAACTATATAAATGGAAATTTGCCGCCCGAGGAGGCGCGCAATATTTCGTATCGCAGCTTTGGACAAAAGTTTGCCGAAGCATTTGTGGAGCACTTCGAAACTGAATTTTGCAATAGGCGTAGTAATCTAAAGGTTTGTTTTTAATGAGAGTAACGTTTTTGGAATTATTAAATTAATTATGCTTAAATTTTATTTGTAGACTGGTAATGGAAATTCATTAGAAGAAAGTGGCAGCACTGTGGAAGATTCGCCGAAAATCTTTCACAAAGCATTCTTTCGACGACTTTCATTCAAAGGTCTACGCAAGGGCAAGGTGGGCAATTGTTTTACCAAACCTAACAGATGTCTATACACCAGTCATGATGTCGAACAGTTCATTTTAATAATTTTAATATTAGAATTTCTTATTCCTGCAGACGCTTTTTCATAAGAACAGCGATGATTTGGATGGTAGTAAACACAGCAAAACAAAGATCTCGAAAATTATTGTTGAATGTCGTAAAGAAGGCTTTGTTTACAATTTGACACCCGAAAGTTTGGATCAACCAACAGGCACACAAAAATGGGAGAAATGCCGTCTCGCATTAGTGAAAGCAGTTGGTGGGTATATGTTGGAGTTTTATACGCCACCTAAATCTACAAAGGTTAGCGGCTAATTTTTAAATATTTATTTTTTCATTATAATTAAAAAATATTTATTTCAGCCTCGTAGTGGCGTTTTTTGTTTCCTAATATCGGAGGCAAGGAAAACAACTAGGCTAGAAATGCCCGACCGTGAAAACACCTTTGTATTAAAGGCAGACAACAATATGGAATATGTTATTGAAGCAGAGAGCAGTGAGGAAATGCACAGCTGGTTGGCCACTATACGCTACTGCATGCGTACACCACCCACGCAGCAATTGCCCTTGGATTCGGCAGATGCACTACTAACGGGCGGTGGTGGTGTCGGCGGCATAATGGGTGGCATTTCAGCAACAAATTCAATGGCTATGAGTCCCAGTGGCAATTTAACTGCCGCAGATGGCACTATCCCACGTACTGGTGGCATTAATAATCCACAATACCATCAAACAAACATACTAGGCTCTAATGGCAATGTCGGCCCAAGCAGTTCGCAATCGGAAAATGCGCTCGCCTCTGCGAATGCGGGCGTTGGCGCAACAACAAATACTGGTAATGATACAAATGCAGCAGAAGGTATACCCGATATACCGCCGCGGCGTGTCGGACCTGGCGAACGTGGCGAACAACGCCTATCAGCGTCTAGTAATTTCGAAGCCGAAGGCGATTCCGAATTGGATATAAATGTAGCCGATTTAACAGCTGAAATGCGGCAGTATCCATGGTTTCATGGTACACTGCCGCGTTCAGAAGCGGCACGTATGGTATTACATTCAGAAGCGGCAGGACATGGTTTCTTTTTAGTGCGCCAAAGTGAGACGCGTAAGGGTGAATTTGTGCTCACTTTCAATTTTCAAGGGCGTGCTAAACATTTACGTATGACCTTATCGGAGAAGGGTCAATGCCGTGTGCAGCATTTATGGTTCCCTTCGATTCAGGAGATGCTCGAGCATTTTCGACACAACCCAATACCATTAGAATCGGGGGGAACATCAGATGTAACACTAACCGAGTGGGTGCATAATCAAGGAGCTTCATGTAGCACCACAATCGATGCTAGCAACAATGCTGAATCAAACGGTGGGCATCAACAACAACAACAACCACAACAGCAACAGCATTCATCACCGAGACATGTGAGATAGCCTAAATTTTGGAGTCCATTCAGTGTCAGTGATTTTGATTTGATGTCTTTGTATTTTCTTTTGTAATTTTTTTTTGTTAATTGGTTTTTATTCGACATCGTCGTTGAAACAATTCTCAACACCATTAAATTTTGCAATTCACTTGCTTTTAATATGGACAAGGAGTAAAAAAGCGAATTCCGAATTGCATTAGAGTTTATCTACTATATAGTTGTGGAAAAATTAAAAAATAGTAGAATTGTGTACAAATTTAATGGTAGCTTCTATTTCGAAATTTAAGTTATGTAAACATGTACGCATCGTTTTGTATTCGTCTATGTTGTGTATGTTACAGTTGGCACAATTTCTTTTATTGTTATAAATATTATTTTGCAAATATCTTAGATAATATTTTTCTCTTTAATAAGTATATGCATAACTATATATTTGTATTGAAAATCCTTTTTACGTTTAGTTGCATGGATCTGAGTCATCAGCTTTCCACAACAAAACCAAATAATACTAACACCAGTCGCACGCAATTGTGTTCGTGTCACGTATTCAAAATCAAAGTGCCATGTCTTTTCTTTTCTTCCTATTTATCCATGCCACAATTGCATTTGTTTACGGGCGGATTGCAGCCGCAGCATGTAATCACAATGAACATGAGTGTGCGCTTAAAAACTAGCGAAATTGAATTACCGTTCCTACAGCAGCAACAAATAACGCAGCAGTCGCATCACCATCATGTACACTTACATCCGCCGCAACCGCCACTACAGCAGCAACAATCACACCAGCATCATCAGCAGCAACAACAACAACAATTAAACGCGCCACAACTACGCGCGTCAACAGTATCACTGCAATCACCGGTAAATATTTACATACATACAAAAGGCTACATTTTTTTCGCTGTGTGTTGACTATATTCCATAAAATAAAGTTGTTAACTTGCATATAATTCTATTAACATTTAATTGCCATTCACAGAATCCACATCACACTGGTGCAAGAGTTGCGAGCATTAATGATTTGAATGCAAATGAAATGGGTCCACGTGCGGTCGACAACCAGTACAGCTTTGTATAACTCAATTCCGCTACGAAAAATTTATACTTGGCAAAGCCGAAATACAATGAAAACTATATTTACCTACATACATATGTATACATATTACATAAGTGAATGTAAGCTTAAAGCCGCTAATTTTGTTTTAGTTCATTTATACCAACTTATTTCATTGCCTTCCGCATGGAGAGTTTGCGTAATTCGGCAGTTTGTGCCATGATTTCCTTTTAAATTAAACAATATTTCGTTAAGCTTCTAATGTGTTCAAAACCTAAGGGAAATATGCATGTATATTTCGTATTTGTAAATACATACATACAGAAATTTTTTAACTGATTATACATACATACATACATGCATAAAAAATATTTAGGAGTTTTTTTTCCTATATTTTTTAAAACTAAAATAATGGATATAGTTTGTTTGAGTTAAATTAATTTTGAGTGTATTGAAATAAAAAGTGCACATACATACCTATGATTTACACTGTTCAATTTTTGCTGTAAACACAATTTATAACCTTTGTGTATTCAAGTAATTAAATTAATGATTTATCAACTAATAATTCACTTTTGTTCCCGAAATTTTTACTAAACAGTTGTAAATATTATTTGCTCAATTACATATGTATATTAAAGAAAATTATGCTATGGCGAATATTTAATATTTTCGATTAGATTTCTCCTTAAAAAAAGGCTGCTTAAGTAGTAGTTATAATCGTAAGTGCATCATTTTTAAGCAAAAACTGAGCTTAAGTTTTCCGACTTATTTTCAGTTTTAATTGTAAGCCAAGTAATTACATACATACATACAATACTCTATAAGAAAGAAACATTGAAAATGACCAAACAAGTTAAATACATGTGTTGTTGTTATTGTCATTGCAAAAATACACAGAATGAGTTTTGCGTAAATTCGACTGGAGTGTCATTACTTGCCGTATGTACAGAAATCGTTCTAGTGTGGTAAACATGTTTAATATGAGATATGATTTATTGATGAATTTGAAGAAGTTTACGAAACACAGAAATGGTCTCAGAAAATTTGTTATTTTTTTTTTGCAACTTTAATATTTTTTCAAACCACTATACAACTTTGACACTATTGATGTCGGAACAAAACTTTGCACAAATATTGCGTTTGTAGTATGACATCATCACCATGGTTAAAATCACCGAAATTGCACCATAACATTTCAAGGCCCCTGGTACCGAATATGAGTACCTCAGTGCTTGTGACCTATTTTTTACCTAAAATATTCTTAAATTTTCTCAGACGTTCTAAAGAAACTCAAAAGAGATCTGTTTTTTCTACCAGTGTGGCTCTGCATCAAAACTTGGGCAAAATCGGGTTAATACTTACTGGGGCTACATATACCTTATATAATAGATATGTAGGAAATGTAGCTTGGTGGTAGAAATATCTCAAATCGATTCAGGAATTAACCCAGTTCCCATATACTATATATAGTGATCCTCGTTAGTGTGGATTTTATGCCGATTATGTGGGTGAAATTGTGTGTTCTCTTAACAATATATATATTTTTTTACCCAAATGAATACAATGGGATCGAATGAGTTAATAAAATTAAATAAATAACTTGCGAGAGTATAAAATGCTCAGTTGCACCCGAACTTAGTCCTTCGTTAATTGTTTTTTCTTTATTTTTCTCTTTTAAACTCTAAATTTACAGCTTTTGGTCATTGTAAGTGTTTTTACAGGCATACATATATGCAAATATGTAAACTTTCTTCAAATTCATTAATTCAGCAAAGTTGTTTACATAATATACATATATACATACATCAATGCATATATTGCTTGTGAAATGTGATGGTAATACACTAAAAATGAAGATTTTCTCTTTTTGAATGTTTCTATGAAAAAAAAAACTAAATGCGTGTTTGTTCTTACTAAAAATATAGGAGTAATACTCGACGTCAACGTCGCATGGAATTGAATTCTAGACATACAGTTAAGATTTGAGTATGAATTATGTAATATACGTAAATATATATATTATATGCTTGTGCATACACAAGGCAAGTTTGAACGTATATAAAAAGAAAAAAATCAATGAAAACAACTTTAAAATAAAATACTTAACCATATATATATGTATGTATTTGCAACCATTTAAATCCATAGTTAAAAAGAAATCTATATACGAACATGTTTATAAATATAAAGCATTGTATAGATATAAATGTGCTGTATAGTTTTAAATATACGAGTATATTGCAAGCTTATTGCTAAACAAAGAAACACAAACAATGTTACACAGCTATTCCTATTCGTATCAGTTAAATTTTTGATGCAACTACCTATACATACATACATACAATCAAATACTTGTTTACGCAATAAAAGACAAACGCTACAAACACAACAGTTAAACAATAAGTTTTTATGAAATTTGAGTATAAACTCTAACGGCCTAATTTTTAGATAAAAGAATTTAAGATCACAATTGTGTATGTAGTTCGCCTGCAAATGGAAATATACATACTTTAAAGATATATATTAACGTTGAATTCGTACACACACATCATATATATTTTTATGCGTTTTTTTCGCGTACATTCAAAATCATTTTATTTTATTTGAATTATTTAATAAAAATAATACATAATAAAAATATATTGTTCAGCATATGGCACAATGGTGACTTATTTATATTGGGGCTTTTTATGGAATAGCTCCAAGATAGTGGAAATGCTGACGAAGCCTTTAACTGAACTAGCGGTCTCGAACGTATAAGTTTTTCCAAAAATTCTTTAAAATATAGGATTTAATGTTTAATCTTCAGGCAGAATGTGAGAAATCATTTAGGTATATTTAAAATTTTTTATCAGAATCAAGAATCACTTTAAACATTATGATATTTTATAATGAATTACTTTTTTTCCCAACCATCAAAAGGGGTTTCGATAATTTGGTGAAGGTGGCTAATGGTGTAATGCATTTTTAATTACATGTACCATTGAACTAATCATTGATTTAGTTGAACATTATTCGAATCATTATTAGAGTCGTATTAAGATTAAATATTATTAAATTCAAATTAATAAAAAAAAATGTTATCACAAAAAAAGTAGTATCAATATCCGCGTTACCAACTTAAGGAACAGTTAGAACAAAATGTAGTCAAATCGGTTTAAGAGTGAATTTAAAATCATATATGGTATATTCTCAACAAAGCTCAAAAAAAAATTCTAAATATAAATAAATATATTTAAGGAAAAAATTCACATCAACAAACTGCTTATAGTGTTTCTTATACATAATTATTACAAAATCAATTTACAATTTTATGTAAAATTCAATGAAATATACGGCAACATCTTAATGCCAAATGCTATAAATACACCACAATTACCAAATGTGTTATTCACCACAGTACTTTGCAATATTTTGATGAAACGAAATTTGAGTGTGATCAGTTTAAATAATTTTAATATTGAAAAAATATTTATTATAAACAAAAGACTTTTGTGATAATTTGCGTCAGCAATTTATGAATATTACGACAACAAGTTGAAGCAATTGCATTTGTTGCTGCTGCTGTTAGTGTGGTTCGTGAACTGATATGGCATCAACAAGCACTGCTACAGCGCCGTCCCAGGATGCATGCTATATATCGTTGCTCGGTTTAGCGGAGCATTTCCGTACATCTAAACCGCCAAATATTAAGAAATGCATACAGTGTTTACAAGCTTTGTTTACCTTCCAGCCACCAACAAAGGTGGAGGCACGCACACACCTTCAAATGGGTCAGATATTGATGGCTTATACAATGAATAGCGACTTGGCACGTAATCATTTAGAAACCGCATGGAAACTTTCAGAGCATTTGGTGCATTTTGATGACGTTAAGTTTGACACGGCCTCGCTATTAGCACAGTTACACCTGCAGTTGGAACAAAATTCACAGGCAAAAGCGATGCTACGTCGCGCAGTTGAATTGTCGCAGAATAATGTCTTTTGGCATTGCAAATTGTTGTTGCAACTTGCACAAATACACGCCTCGGATCGGGAGTATTCTTTAGCATCTGAATTATTAGCCGTCGGCGTAGAGTCAGCTGAGGAGACAGGCGCTACTTATCTTAAAGTTTTATTTCTATTGTCACGCGCTATGATCTTAATGATAGAGCGTAAAACCAACGATGTACTGGCGTTGTTAAATACGGCGGGTGCAATTATTGATAATAATATAACTAATGCTCATCAAAAGGAATACCTGAAAGTGTTTTTCTTAGTTCTACAAGTCTGCTATTACCTCGCTTTGGGTCAGGTGAAAACTGTAAAACCCAGTTTAAAACAATTGCAAACGTCAATCCAAACAATAATGGCGCCCAACTGGCCCTCCGATGAAGGTATAATTACTTAATTTTTATGAAATGTAATCATACTTTCATTTATTTATTCTTGTTTCAGCGATATTTGGACAAAACGCATTAGAAATGTTCGTGTGGCTACCAAAAGAACAATTATATGTCTTGGTATATTTAGTGACGGTATCACACTCAATGATGGCCGGTTACATGGATAAGGCACAAAAGTATACAGAAAAAGCGTTAACACAAATTGAAAAATTAAAAGCGCAAGATGACAAACCTATACTATCAGTGTTCAAAGTGATATTACTGGAGCACATTGTCATGTGTCGCATGGTAATGGGCAATCGTATACTGGCAATCACCGAAATAGCAGCAGCACGAGATGTTTGCATTGCATCGCCCAATCGTGGTTTACTTCGGCGTCATTCAGCACAACTACATTGCCTATTAGGTTTATACTCAATGTCGACTAGCTTTTATGAGCACGCCGAACGGCAATTCATCGCCTGTGTCATGGAAACATCTGAACGTGACCTGAAATTGTTTGCCAATTTGAATTTGGCCATTATTTTTCTACGCACAAAGCGAGAACAGGATCTAAAGCAAATTTTGGACACTGTGTCCACAGAGAATACACACACGCATAGCAGTCAAGCATTAATGGGCGGTTTCTATTACGTACAAGGACTACATGCGTTTCACAAAAGCAGTTTTCACGAGGCCAAGTAAGTTAGATAAAAATTCTGTTGTACTGTTAAAAATGTCAAACAATGCATTTAAATATTATTTTCTAGACGATTTCTGCGTGAAACACTAAAAATGGCCAATGCTGAGGATCTTAATCGTTTAACATCCTGTTCATTGGTGTTACTATCACACGTCTTCCTCAGCATAGGCAATTCCAAGGAAAGCATGAATATGGTTACACCTGCTATGCAGTTGGCTTCCAAAATACCCGATATTCATGTACAACTGTGGGGTTCTGCCATACTCAAAGATCTACATCGTATGTCCAAAGATGTATTGCACGAGAAAGAGGCATTTGCCAATCACGTTAAATACTCGGAAAATCTGATTGCAGATCAACGTAAATGTGTGCAGAGCGTACACCATGCGTTAATTAATTGGTTCAGTTCCGAACCACCCACAACTAGTGCGAATAGTTTAGATGAAGGTGGTGGTGGTAGTGGTGGCGGTTCTGTCGTAGCTGGACAGATGACACAAGTGAGACATTTTACGTAAAATACACATCACAAATATCAAATTCACACACACTCACACAAATAGGAGGCGGCTAAAATATTGTAAATTTACCAACAAAATGATACGGCCAGAAAATGAATTACAACCAACTGCAGAATGCTAAGACACATAACGGCAGTTGCAACAACCAATCAAGTGACACACGAGTACACTCTGCATTAAAATACTTAAACACACATTTTTATTGACCAAGTTATTGTATTAAATTTTAAAAAGTCCAAACAATATAAGGCTTTTCATTTATATTTTTAACAAAGCTCTATTTTTGGTCTTGTTAAATTTTCTCTATTGCTATTTGCATAAGTTTTTCGTCATTGAGATTAGCTCTTTGACTACGTCTTAGTGTACCACCTGCCGCCAGTCGTTCCATATCCTCACGAGCGACCGTTACAATTGTAGTTTTATCTTCATCGTCATTTGCATTATCCTCGTCGTCTTCATCAACATCCATTATGGTAATATTAAATGCTGATTCATCCATACTTCCACCTTTGGAAGTACTGCTCTTGTTACGTGTCGTAAGCTTTTTACCTCTGCCAGCAGTTTTTGGTACACCATCAGCATCGTTCGCCTCATGTGTTTTCATATGAGTGCGTAATGTACCCAAATGTGTAAATTTCTCACCACAAACACAAACATGATTTCGTTCACCAGTATGCGTACGATGGTGTATGATGCAATCCTGTTTCTGTGTAAATGTCTTGCTACACCAGCGACACTTGAACGGTTTTTCACCAGTATGAATGCGTCTATGATTTTTAAGCGTGAACGATGATGTAAAACGTTTGGGGCACAAATCGCATGCGTACGGTCGTTCGCCAGTGTGTATACGCTTGTGTTTCACCAATGAACTGGATATTGTAAATGTCGCCAGACATTCGTCGCAGCGGAATGGATGTTCGCCGGTGTGTGTACGCTTATGTGAGCATAGTTCTCCTTTAGTGACAAAAGTCATGAAACACTCGTCGCATTTGAATTTCTTTTCCTTGGAATGACGCATTATATGTTGCTTTAGATTCGTCTTTTGGCTAAATGCTTTGTTGCATATGTCACACACAAACGGCTTTTCACCGCTATGTACGCGCAAATGATCCTTTAGAGCGGACAATATGGTAAAAACTGTTGGAATATAAATTATATAATCATATTTGAGTACTAAATAAAGTAAACCATGACACTCTCATACTAACTAACCTTTCTTGCAAATGGGGCATTGATTGCGTAAATTACGTTTGTGTACTTCGACCATATGTTTACTGAGTTCATCATTTGTTGCGAAAAGCTTGACACATTCGGTGCACTCGTGTTCTTGCAAATGTGTTAGCTTGTGTTCCTTCAATGTTTCTTCCGATATGAAAACGCGTTGACACTTGTCGCAATCATAGGTTGTTTTATTGCAAAGATTTTGTTTCTTGTGATGAATCAGCGATCTTCTTAATGCAAAACCGGCACCACAAGTCTCACAGAAATGAGTCAATTTTGCCGGCTGTGTTTGCTGCACAATCGGCTGCGGCGTGTTCGACGTAGTGGCTTTTACAGGCGTCGGATCGGCTGTGATTAAATTTGTTGAGCTATCTTCATTATCGTCACTTATTTCGGTTTTTTCTACAGTGTCCTAATGAAGAATAAATAAAATTAAGACAAATTGTTAAACAATAAAAATTATATCCTTACTTTTGTGTTATGTTGTTCCCGATCACATCTCGATTCATTTTCTTTCCGTGTTTGCTCATTCGCATGTCGCTTCAATTCATGTCTTGTTAAACGTTTAGGATTAACAAATGTCATCGAACAGTAACTACACTTTAGCTCCTCTTTAAACGCACGATTATCAGCTTTTGATGAACGAACTGTAACTGTGCGCTTTGCTATGACTTCCGCTTCGCCAGTATCACATTTCAAAATTGTAAAGTTGTAATCATCGAATTGCGAATTCTCATTTCCGACTGGAATTAATGCTCCATTTTCTTCTGTGGTACATATAAATCGAGCAATTACACCGTCCTCCTCAAATACTTCATCACCCTGCTTCGTTTCCCTTATGATATTTTCATTATTTACTGCAATGTTTTCACTTTCATTATCAGATTGTGAATTAGATAGCTGATAATAGGTGGTTGTATTATCGCTGGTATCTTCCTGTACGGCGGTGTGCAATTCCGAATATAATGTTATCCCTTCCGAATTATCGGCAATACCAGGCTCATCTGTATGCAATTCCATAATAATTTCTGTTCCATCTTCTTCAATATCTTCGTAGCTTTCATCCATTCGACATCGCTTGAAGGATAAAGCGTGGCGCATATTATTTCGTCGTTGAAGCTTACTACTTTCAACAATTTCAATTTCTTCGCCGATTTCAACTCCTAAAGCCTTTTCTAATTTGTTTTTATCATATCTAAGTGTTCTATTTTGTTCCACTATTATAGGTGATGTTGATTTATCATGTGTTATATTAAATGTTGGTGTTGTTTGCACATACTGGTTAGTTAGCGACACCTCGACATTTTCTTTAGTTTGTGTGTGTACTGTAGTAAGTTGTTTCGGTATTTCCTTCATAGTTTGTACAAACTTGTTAACTTGAACCAACTTTATTTTTGATACCTCCTCCTCCGTTTCTTCTGGAGGAGCATCAGGTACCAGTTGCCTTAGTGTTCTGCATGAATTCTCACATTTCAATTTAAAGGAATAGCAACGATTAATCTCACTTATACAAGTCAAACAAACCTTTTCGGACAGTTTGTCTTCTCGACGGGGCTACATATAGAATACAAATGGTTTATATGGAATGCACCGATGAATGCAATTTCAATAGCCACATACCTTGGTTTTTGTAAAATCTCGCAACATGTCGGCGATGCATCCTCCACCCCCACCACCATCATAAATGGAAAGTAGGGGACCACTAAGCCCCAAGCAAGTTCGGCAAATCTTCTCAAGATCCATTGCCATTTCCACAAGTAAAATAAACAAGTTATTAGGAAGTTAAAAAGATTTTTGCGAAGCAATGTACATTAGAAAAACAATTCACGACAAAGCGTCTAAATTAAATACAATGCGAAACGTCAAATATGCATCTGACATTTTTGAAACCTCACGCTGCCATATCTTTTCTATATTAGCTTTAATATTATAAGTTTCGAAATTTATTTTACGGAGCACAAGTGAAACAGTTCTTTTTGTATTTCTGAAAATTTATACTTTTTTCATGGAAATTCAAATATATCAAATAAATAATCCACAAATTCATTGGCTCTTTGCAGTGTTGGAAACTGCAAATAGTAAATCTTAACAATTAATAATCAACACTGCATCGAAGCACTTGTCAATTTTGTCATTGCCACAAAGTAAAATCAAAGAAAAGCGAAACGAGTGAATAATATTAAGTTTATACAAATACCAGAATTTAATATAAATTTAACAAAAATAAAGTATTATATTTCATCAAAAAGAGTAAAACAAAGTGCGATTGTGCAACGTGTCCACTTGAAATGAAAAAAGGAGTGTTGGATGAAATTCTAATAAGAAAACAAGTTACGTTTGTATCTCTGTAAAAGTGAACCTACGCTTTTATTTTCCAATTGGTTTTTAACTTCGCCTTTCTATAAAGTGAAGAATAGGACAGAACAGAAAATTCCAATAAGCAAAATGAGAAAGTGGCGTACGGAATTATTTACCTAGATTCACTTCATATAAATATTAGTGTAAATTAAAATTTCCTGAATTAATTGCAACGAAAGGAGTAAAAGTTTCTGGAAATAAAGAAGTAAGCAGTGCTTCAAACTTGAGTGTCACAACACAGGTATGTAGGTGGTTATATGGTGGTGTGTGTACATATGTTTGTTGTTTGTGGGGCTCTAGTGGCGTCTTTGGAAGGGTATTGACTAGTAAACATGTAAATAAATCAAATTAGCACACTTGCTTTTTATACCAACGACAACGTCACATTTTACGAATTAATATTTCGATTTCCATTTGTCAATGCTTAAGGAAAATCATTCACGGTTGTAGGTGGATTGGTGTAGAACGATCACTATTGTTTGTAGGTGTCTGACAGGTAAAACGGGTAGGTATTGAGAAGGCGAACTTATCATCTGATAAAATAATCTACAGAACAAATGCTTACTCACTTTTATGCTTTGCGCAATAAAGATATGCTTAATGATAAATTCAAGCATATGATCAATAGGTACTCTTCATGTAAACAAAAAGTAAATGTACGCATATACATACATACATATAGCTTGTATTTACTTTTTTCTTCAAGCATAGTAACTTTGTCTCTTCTATCCCTCTATTTATAGTAAATTATATTTTTGTAGAAAATCTTATATCTATGTAGTTCGAAAACTACACTGATATTATTAATAATTGCCTTTATAGTAAAATGCTTAAATTTTAATATTGAAATTTGAGTTTAAAGAATTTGTATCCGTCAAAGATATGCAAATAATGTACTCAGCTGCATACACAAATTAACTCAAAAAAAAAAAACAAATTAAAGATAAGCACCATTGTTCAATTAATATTTCCGCCTATTAAGCCTACCTTTTAAATTAAATAGTGAAATATTATTATATTTAATAAGCAATGAAAGTAAATTAAAGTTTTTTGTTATGTATAGTTATTTGCAATATTGAAATTTTCTGTTATTTGCTCCCCTCAACTTCCGGCACTATCAAAATTACGTTGAAAACAGCGTAATAAGAAGGCATAATAGTAAATACATTAATATTCGAGACGTCTATGCAGTACAATTAAGGTAACAAGTTTCCTTTTAAGTCTTCGAATTGGCAATATTATTTAAAAGAGACATTATCGCACTATATTTGTGTATGTATTTGTAATGTTTGTATATAATTAGATACCACTGCGGGAGAGGTGTTGTAATGTTTGTATAAAGCTTGATAAGCGTTCGTATTTGTTGTACAACATAATGTCTCTTTCCAATTACATAAATGTAAACAAATTTTAAATTGGAAAATTATATATTATGCACTATGTATATTAAAAAAAAAGAAAAATACTGAGATAAAAAATTAGCATTTGTATTATTTAATTTAAAAATAATTAATAGTGTATTCTCTCTGAAATATTTCACGACGCAATTCAATAAATCTGCCGCTGCAGCCGAAACTCGCAGTCAATATAGGGAGGTAGTTCCACAGATGCACACCATTAATCTATATCTATGTATGTACATATGTACAATACACACATGCAACAAATACATTTGCACATTTACATATGATTCAAAATTTGAATGACTTAAATCGTTTTATTTATAAATATGTACCCAATTGTATGTATGATGCACGTTTTCTAAAATGAATAAACTTACACTAAAATAAGGTATGTCGAAATTATTGAAATGACGACGGGAATCGATATATATATATTTTTATGTATGTACATATGTATAGATATTTTTTAATATGTATTTATATATTTTTGATTAATTGTTATTAATTGCTTATATAAATTTGTTCACTTATGTCGTTTTAGAAATCCTTTACATAGTTTATAATGGCAACATCACCACGTTCCGTAGACACAATATCACTATGTTCCACCGTTTCCAGTTGCCCGGATCGCAACGGCTTTTACGGTGGCTTTCAGCGCACAGAAAAACCCAAGGAACCACTCTCCAAGGCACAAATTATTGCGAGAGAAAAGAAATGGTTATATATGATCGATAATTGGTCATTGTATATGTCCAAAAATTATAAAAAGGCATGTACTATTTATTTTAATATGGTAATTTTTAATAAAATGTATCTGTAATGTTCCTTTTACATTTTTAGATTCGCGATCGCTGTCGCAAAGGTATACCAAAATCAGTACGTCCACGTGCTTGGTTCTATCTTTCTGGTGCTTATTTGCTAAAAAAGAAAAACCCTACTGTCTACAAAGAACTACTTGAACAGCCCGGTAATCTGCATGTAATCGAAGAGATCAAAAAAGATAAACATCGTCAATTTCCATTTCATGAAATGTTTTTGGACGAAGATAAAGTTGGACAAATCGAATTATTTAATGTATTAAAAGCATATTCTATATACAATCCGAAAGTGGGCTTTTGTCAGGCACAAGCGCCCATTGCTGCCTTCCTGCTAATGCATCTACCGGCAGAAGATGCGTTTTGGGTGTTTGTTAGTGTTTGTGATGTGTAAGTGGAGCATTTTAAATTATTATTAAACAACAATGTTCAATTTCAATTGATTACTTTATGTATATTTTACACAGTTACTTAGAAGACTATTTCATGACTGGTCTTGAGGTACTGCAAAACGATGCTGGCATACTGGAGGGGCTCCTCAAAAAAACCTGTCCCCCCGCATACCGACATCTGCAAAAACACAAAGTCGAACCACTACTCTATATGACCGATTGGTTTCTATGCGCTATGACAAGAACATTACCATGGGAAACACTGTTACGAGTTTGGGATTGCTTTCTCGCCGAAGGCATACGTGTCATCTTTAAAGTAGCACTAGTGATAATTGGTGCTTCACTAAATCAGCACAAAGTTCGCAAACAATGTAATGGCCTATGTGAGACATTAGAGGTGCTACGTTCACCACCTGAGCATGTGCTCGAAGAAGATTTCATTATCAATAATATACAAAGGTTAAATCTGCGTGTCGAAGATTTTCAAATCGAACATACGCGACAAAAAAATCGACGAGCCAAACAGAAAGCTATGCAAGAGGCCGCTGCAGCGACGACGGCATCCACATCGCACGGCAGTGCTGTGAGTAGCAGTAGTAGTGTTGGTCGCGGTAGTAATGGCTATAGGCTGTAATGTTAGCACAAAGTGCTTAAAGCCGGCAAAAGTGCAAAATTGTGTAAATCATTGAATGAAGCATAAAGCCCACAGCTGAGTTAAGGAGTGCGGTGGTCCGACTTTGCACTAAACTATGTGCATGTAGCTAGTTGTTAAAGTTTTCCGTCCTACACTTGGTTGTGGGTAATATTTTGTCCCTTTTGGTAGCAATTTTTTAGGGTGCTAAGCATTCACACACAAAGTTGTTTTTATTGATAATATTCTAGTAGATAAGCAACGATCTTAAATGGAAATTGAGTAGAAAACGTAATACTAATATACATAATATATCGAAACGACTAAACGAGAAATTGATAAATTTTAAAGTGAACGCACAGTAGAGAGAAAATAATTGCGAGTTACAGGCAAGTCTAACAATCGAAAGTATATGCACATAGTTATACAGACACCACCTTATACTAACAATTCCATATGCAGCTGCTATAGTTCCCTGCTCTTTTAGAGCTTTGATAAGTCACATATGAGGAATATGAACGGCACAAAATATATTATTTACATATTCAAAGTTAATTATACACAATTAGCGAATTTTAACTTATAAAAACACAAGTGGAAGCTAAATGCTCATTACTTGAAATTATTTCAATACAAAGTTTACATATCAAACGAAACATAAGTACAGGCATCGTAAGGCACAGGCGCAGGCTAGCGTTATGCGCACTGGTAATGAGTATTTAACATTGTTCTTACTTTCGGATATGTGTTTCATTTAGCCACATTAGAACTTACTTTGCAAATTGTCATTGTGTATACTCGCAATTAGTATGGAAGATATATATAATTGCACACTGTGCTTACTAGTGTTTAATTGTATGTTTTCTCAAATCAGTGCAAATAAAGTATATGCTGAAGTGAAAAAAGCAGCTTTGGTCATTCCAAAAAGTTTTTCGTATTTTTTACTGTTATATTTTTCATTAAGAAAATGTCACATTTCCCGTATCAGCTGTGTAAATTATATTATTATAAAATTAAAATTAATATAAAATTCTAATTTATATGTCATATACATATATGTATGCAATCATTACTATATGCAGTTGTGGAGCTCTAATACACACAAATATGCATATATATTAACTAAATCCGTGCAATTTATCTGCTTACCTTCTAAAGGCATAAAAATTATTTATAAATTAAGTATTAATTATTTATGTTACAAAACTACTTATTTTACTTATCGTTGTGCAGCTAAACGATTTATACGCATTTTTTTGCTACATAAATTAAAGTTTATGTTTGTGATTAAAACAGCCATAAAATAATTTTTGTTTTCCTTGCGTTTTCATTTGTTTTTGTAAGGAAAAAAGTATGATTTTTAAAAAGGCTATGCAATCAAATATGCAAATGTGCATAACAATTCTTTTAATATACAACAATCGCTA
The DNA here is from genome assembly GCA_031772095.1 of Zeugodacus tau. Lineage (NCBI taxonomy): Eukaryota > Metazoa > Arthropoda > Insecta > Diptera > Tephritidae > Zeugodacus > Zeugodacus tau. Next base: position 16,251,226 of record CM062649.1, on the reverse strand, counting down.
TAACACTAAAATTTAATTAAAAAATATGCAGAAAAGCACAAAACTTTCTTTTGAATATAAGCTTAAGTTACATACATTCACTTACATAAACAACGAAACTTTAACATAATATATGATTCTTTAAGCAAGTAAAAGGCAATTTATAAAAAGAAAACAACAATTTACGTTGAAAAATTAACACTAACAGAAATGTGTAGAGCGGTAATTGGCTAGTTTCACATGTATAATAATAATGTAATATTTAACATATTTATATATATTTAATTTGAGCAGAAACTGCAACATTATATACAAGTATACATATCGTTACGTTCACAATCACACAATTTATTAAACGAACTTATTAAAAGCTTTATTTATTAATGTATGTATATGCCTGGTGCTTCCAAATTTTCAAGTAACCTCCTCTAATAAAAAGGCATTGCTCTAAAAATTCATCGTTTGTTTCACATAAAAATTGAGGGCACATTATTCTATAAGAAGAACTTTAGTTTTCCTTTATTGAAGTCATTACAGTTTCATAACTTGCTCATTGAACAAACAAACATTTTCGGAAGAATGTTGTTGATGTAGTATTGCACAACAATCATACTATACATTATTGTTGTCATATTCGATTAAATAATACACATTTACAAAAATCCACACACTCACAATACCAAACTATGTACTTTCTGTATTTACCTTATATTTAATTTAAACAAACTTGTGATGAGAAGAATTGCTTGTAACCGCAAAATTTGAATGAAATACATATGTATGTATAAAAATGAAGTTTAATAAAAGTGTATAAGATTTTGGAAAATACAAATATATTGACGTTTTAATTATACAATTCATATGCACGCACAACAGGATAGAACGATCCACAAAAGAGACTATGTTAGTTATTAATTGGAAAGGTTGTTTTGATTGTCTTGGATCGTCCTGTTATGTTGTACAAATTGGTGAGCTTAACCCATATTAAATATTTGTATGCATAAGTTTGAGAAGAAAGATATTCGAATTTAAATTCAAAATGTCATTTCAACCATACCCAAAAAATAAACAAGAATGCAATTCGTTTTAATTATTCTATAATTAAACACGATTTTCTTACAAAAATTTACAATACATACAGCAAATTTCTTATACATTACTTCATATATTATTTCTAATCTCCCAACGTACCAATTCTATTCATTATCATCACTGGGCGATTTCGCCAAATCAGCGAAAAAGTCTCCGGCATTTGTGAATTTCGAAGATGGTAAATTGTGTCTCTTATCCTTAAATGTGTTATGCTTTTCATTGTATTTAATGTCCGCAAAATCTTCAAAATATTTCACATTCCAAAAGCGTACATCGTTATTGTGTGACGACGAGGCAATCAATTCACCAGAATTGGAAACATCCAAACTTTCGATTGGCATATTGTGTTGCCCCACAATACCTAGATTACGAAATGGTGCTATATGACATGCACGTATTATACCTTCTTCACCTGCCACACAACAGATACGATCCGTAATAGGTATCATTTCGCTGATTGGCGTATTAATGCCTGGATACATATCACAATGATAACCGAATTGACCCCAATTAAATGTATATAGACGGCCTTTTGATGTACCCACGACTAGTTTTGAATTACCACGAAATGTACCCATACAGTGGAGTTCCTCTTCATAGGGTTCAGATTGTACGAATAGCTTGCGAGATCCAATATTAATTGTTGTAAGGTACCCATCACCACTCGTAACCAATAACAACTTTTTCGATTCATTTGTGAGCATTTGTGATACAAAATCTTCAACTTCTTTCAACGCAAATACAGCGTCTTTGGTTCGTATATCCCAAAGTTTAACCGTTCCTCCGTCATCACCAGTGCAGAAGAGGTTCTCATCAATAACGTGCAATTTATTTATAGCTTCATCATGGGCACTTTCATAGAATTTCTTTAGTTTTTCCGTCTCCATATCGGTTATCATAATTGATTTGTCTTTGGAACATGTTAGTAAGTCACGGCCATCTTCTGTGAATTCAACGTCTCTACATGATTTCGCATGTATTTCAATATTTCGAAGCAGTGTATTGCCCTCGTTTGCATAGGCATAGAGACATACATCTCCGGTAATCGTTGCAAGTGCGATAATATCACGCTCCGGATGAAAACAAATATCAGTTATAAAATCATCTAATTTTATTTCTGGTGGTGCAGTACGAGGTTTTTTAATCGCCGCTATAATAGCTCGTACTGTTTCATCATCCTCTTCATCTTCGTTAAGTTCTAATACGCTACTAACTCCATCCCCACCATCATTATTTCTGCCAACACCACTTGTACCTGGACCGGTATCATCGCCTGAATTTGCTTTCGATTTTCTTACTTCTTTATTACTAGCATCTGACATAGAATCATCCGAGTCATCTGGTTGAAAGTCGGAACTGTCTTCATCTTCATCTGCTTCAAAGTCAGAGTCTTCACCATCCGACTCTTGTTGATTCGGTACGCTGGCACCGCCATATGCGATTCCGTATTCGACTTCAGAATCCTCTGAATCAAAAGGCTCTAAATTTGGTTCGTAGGCCGCGGCATCTTCCGCATCCTCCACATCTGCTAATTCATCCAGATCATCGGATTCGGAATCGTTTCCAGGTGTTTTAAATATTTCGCGCCTATTAAAATACCAATCGATCAGGTTATTTTATACTTAATGCATGCTCTACTTACATTCGCATTTTGAAATGTGTTACTTCTTCTTCCTATAAAAGTTAACTACCAGTTTAAAACGGACTTACTCTACGTCAAACAATCTCGATACAACCAGTTAATTAACAATGTTCAACAGGAAACCAGAAAATCACTTCTAAACAATCCTTAAATAAGTTATTGACAAGAAACGATCCACAAAATAAATAATTTTCTTCACATGAGGCGTCGATAAGAAAGTAATACATGGTTGCATTTAAAAATCCACAATTTTAAGCTATTGTCATAACACTATACTACACTTTTCAATACACCATAATTTTTGAATGCAATAAAAATATTTGGTAATAATTATAATATTCATAAAATAAAAATATTTTACTTATTCATCTAATTAATATCTAGAAAAACATAACACATTTTTAATGCCATTCAGGTGATTCAAAAAAAAACTATGAATAACAGCAATCTGGCATTCCCAGCAAAACGTCATTGTAGAAAACATAAATCCCATAAAAAAGTGAAGTCCCGTTTTAAAATCCCATTGCATTTTGTATAACTTCTAATTTAGATAAAAATTAAATTAATATAAAATGAGTCAGTCGAAATCTAACGAATCAGACGTGTTTAAAAAACAATTATCACTCAGTTCCTTCTTGGAGGGAAACTCCACACGCTCAGGTTTTATTAATAATGATACCGGCCAGACTAAATCGACTAAACAGAAACTTATAGTTGCTGAAGACACATCGGAACCAGCTAAACAAAACAGGATCGATACGAACAATAAAGATTGTAAAAGTCTTGCTTATGCACCTGTGCGAAAACAACAATCAACAAAAATGTTGAATCCAATATTTGTGGATTCCTCAAGTGACTCTGAGACGGACGAGGAAAAACAGACGAATTGTAATAACAACAGCAAAAGCGGTGTAACGAGAGCAATTGTACAGCGCTACACATTTGAAGACTGCAGTCAATCACCTCTCGCTCCTTTGGAAACTAAAAAGAACACAAAAAGCAAAGGGGACAATAAAATCAAACCGATTTCTAATGGTTATTCGCCCATAAACAAAAATTATTCCGATGAAATGGGAACGTACGGAAATATATGTTATGGTATAAAAAGTGCTTATGGAAATGATAATATGAGCACTACACCAGAAAAGTATACATCTGTCGACGAAAACAATGATAAGAGAAGTCCTCATAACAATGTAAATACGAACCTATCGACCATTATTAAGGATAAAAAATGTACAAGTAAAAAAAGTCATGAGGAAAAATATATTGAAATAGATGGGGGAAAAAAGCTTGGTAATGGAGTATTTAATGGTTTTGATAACCATTCGAGTCACGAATTCGTCACCAAAAAATTAATAACCTCCACAGGAGAATTATCTTTAGATCATGAGTATGAAAATTCTGACGCTATTCTACAAAGTATAGAGAATAAAACAACTGTTGCAAATAAACCAAAAATTACAATCGATACGGAGCTGTCTCACCACCTGGATGTGATCGAACAAGATTCGACGTTTAAAATATGTACAAAGGACGTAAGTAAATATATAATGTTTTGATATTATAGAAGCATTCCGATGCTGAAAATGCTCTTTGCCGTGTCATGAACATTTATACCTAGTCTGTGATTATACAATTATTTTTAATTTTTAGGCCACAGATTTGGAGCTTAAAGCAAGTAGCACCTTCTACAAATCTTCTCATTACGATTTATTGGAAAAATTCGCACAAATTATTGATCAGATACCTATAAATTATTTCGATGGCATCGATGGATTTGACAAAAGCATTTATATGCGTTTAAAAACAATGCGTAACAAATTGAAAGCTCGTACAAAACTTGTGCAAGCGGAATTAGAAAAACGAAAAAAGCAAACACGAATTTTACAAGAATCTGCGGACGCTCTGGACTACGATGCATTGGAGGCTGAAGAAATGCAGATGCGTGAAGAATGCAAAAGGCAAACGTTGCAAATGTCCCCTACAAACACACCTCCAAATATTAATAGTAATTCACCAATAACACCGTCATCTTCGATTGGTATGTCCAATACAACTGATTGGCACAAAAATAAAGCAGATATAGTAGCTATCGATGATACGGATGATGAAGATCTGCAACAAACCTATTTGACACAAGCTGTCGCTTTAGATGACGAAGATCCGGAAATATCGATTTCACAAAGTTCTAAACCGGATGAAGATGAACTGGAGGCTTTACTAGCAGATATAAAGGATAACGATAATTTGCTACGTGGTTGCAAATCAAATTACAACAACTTCTCGTATAAAGATTTCGAGGATAAAGCTACGCCGAAACTGTCCACAAGTGCTAAAACTCCTGATAAAATGGTAGCAGATATATCATCAGAAGACTTGCAGCAATGGTCAACTCAAACCGATGATGATGGGTGGCAGGTCTACGATCCAGAAAAATTTGAAATAGCTGCTTCACAGGCTATATTGCTGGATTCGCCAGTGTCCAAAACGTCTATTCCAAATAAAAGTTCAGTAGTGCCGGTAACGAATATTATACTTAGCGACGATGAGTATGATAATATGCCATCGACAAGTGCCGCAAGTATGCGGAACCTTAATACGTCCATTACGACCACCTCTAAACCATCACCCGCGAAACCTGTACAAAAAGTCGATGGTAATTTCCATGCAAATACACATAATGATGGTATTACAGGTGAGTTCGATGGCACTAGTTACCCACATTCACAAACCGTCAAAGAGGCGTTGAGCAGCAACTTTGGCCTGAAGACCTTCCGCCCCAATCAATTGCAAGTGATCAACGCCGCATTATTAGATCATGACTGTTTTGTATTAATGCCCACCGGTGGTGGAAAGTCGCTTTGCTACCAGTTACCCGCATTACTAAGCGAAGGCGTTACGTTGGTTATTAGTCCGCTGAAATCATTAATACTGGATCAAGTTAATAAGTTGGAGTCCTTAGATGTGAGTAATTTTGGAAAGCTTTACAATATACCATTAACTAATATATACTTTTAACAGATATATGCAAAGAGTTTATCTGGTTCGCAGACACTACAAGAAGTGCGCGCCATTTACTGTGATTTGAAAACAAGTCCACCACGTATTAAAATACTTTACGTAACACCAGAAAAAATATCAAGTTCACCACAATTTCAGGACACACTTGATGATTTGTATGCGAAAAATTACATTAGTCGGTTTGTCATTGATGAGGCACATTGTGTCTCGCAATGGGGTCACGATTTTCGTCCAGATTATAAACGTCTCGGCATACTACGTAAGCGTTTTCCAAAAGTGCCAACAATGGCATTGACCGCCACAGCAACTCCACGTGTACGCATTGATATACTGCGCCAATTAAACCTAACGCATACCAAATGGTTCTTATCTAGTTTTAATCGAAGCAATTTAAAGTATTCCGTATTACCTAAACGAGGCGCTAGTACTTTGGATGATATAAAAGCATTTATACGTGCGCGTCCTTCCAACTGGTGTGGTATAGTATATTGTCTGTCGCGTAAGGAATGCGAAGATGTGGCGAACAAATTGCATGCATCTGGTATTAAATCGCTAGCCTATCATGCAGGCTTAACAGATCCAATGCGCGAGACGCGTCAGAAAGATTGGTTGACCGGTAAGGTACGCGTAATATGCGCGACGGTGGCTTTCGGTATGGGTATCGACAAACCCGATGTGCGTTTTGTGCTACATTATTCGCTGCCCAAGTCAATTGAAGGTTATTATCAAGAAGCGGGACGCGCAGGTCGTGATGGTGATATAGCGCACTGTGTGCTCTACTATAATTACTCGGATATGATGAGAATGAAGAAGCTCCTGGATTGTACGTAATACATGGATGTGAATAAATAAATGTGTTATTGGTGTTAATTTTTTCAATTTCAATTTATTTAGTGGATAATTCCGTGGCGTTTGATGTGAAGAAAATACATTTGGATAATTTAAATCGCATTGTGGGTTATTGTGAAAATGTCACTGATTGTCGACGAGCACAACAACTCGACTACTTTGGCGAACATTTTACCAGCGAACAATGTCTTGAGCGACGAGATACAACATGTGACAATTGTCTTAAAAAGAATAGTTATCAGGTAAATGCAGTTTATTTACAATTCTTTATAATACCGATTTTTAGTTTTCTTCTAAATGGTTGCCAAAATAAATCTTAACAATTGTTTTCAAATTTGAATTTTAGGAAATAAATGTGCTAGAGCAATCCCGCAAGGTAGCACGTGCTATAAAAGAAATTTGTAGCGGGCGATCACGATTCACGCTGTTACATATTGGTAAGTTCATTTTTGATTTCGATAATTTCAGAATTTATTTATTATTTTGGTTTTATAGCTGATGTGCTGAAGGGTTCCCTAATTAAACGCATCGTTGAATGCGGTCATGACAAAACGGCGCATCATGGTATATTCAAAGATTGGGAGAAATCGGATATACAGCGCTTGTTGCGAAAAATGGTATTGGAGGGATACCTGCGTGAAGATTTAATATTTTCCAATGATATACCGCAAGCATACATTTATTTGGGACCCAAAGTGCAGGTGCTAATGCAAGAGAGTAACGCAATCAACTTTGCTATTTCGCGTAAAGAGAGCGCAAAACGTGCACTGCCTGGATTTAATAGCGGTATTTCAGTTACAAAAGATAACGCTGCTGAGGCAACACAACTACGTGCAATCTATGAGCGTTGCTATTCCGACCTTTTAGATTTATGTCGAACGATAGCCGCGGCGCGTAGTGTTACAATGGCTAGTATAATGAATATGCAGGCATTAAAAGCGATGTCTGAAGAATTGCCAGAGTCTGAGAATGATATGCTGAGCATACCTCACGTTACTAAGGCGAACTTTGAAAAATACGGTAGTAAAATGTTGGAAATTACACGCAATTATGCTGCTGAAAAGCTGTGTCTAATGATGGATTTGGAAGATGCGCATCAACAACAATTGCAAATAGCGAACAAAAATAAAACAACGAAAGCGGTTGCAGGACCGACAGTTTCTTGCGATTTAGACGAGGATGACGGAGACAGTTGGGTAGCAGCAGCTGCATCTCAAGGCAGTATACAGAGCAGTGAGGGGCGTAAACGTAAACGCGCATGGCGTGGTAGTGGTGCAAAACGTACAAAGAAAGCCACAGGGTGGGCATCGAGTGGTAAAAGCCCAGCGAAACGCGCCACCGCAACTGCAAAAGCGAGAAGTGGAGGTAGTACAGCACCGAAAGCGACGCGTCGAAAAGCAGTCGCCAATACTAGTATTAGGGGGCGTGGCGGTGCCACGAAAAGCGGCAACAATGCTTGGTTGTGTAAAAAATCGAGTTCCAATGGTGCTTTCGAGCTGATGCCATTGCCAAAATCCAAATAACGATACTCGAAGGTCTTATGTACAAAACACTTAGTTTTAAGTATATGTTTTAGTATTGTTTGTATTTTTGTAGTTCAAATAAAGTTTTTTTTTATATAAAAACGCGTTATTTATTTATTAATTTAAAATATTGATATTTTCATTAACTTTTCATAATGTATTTATTGTGAATCGCTGGAACTCGAACTAGAACTATCCGTCGACATGACTTCGACATCATCTTGAGAAGCCTCTTTGTGAGCACGTGTCTCCAAAGCAACAGAATTACCGGTAGATCCCATAGACATATGCAATTCGCCCAGATTATTCCAATTGAATTGATTTTGAAAGGCATTGGGCACTTCCGTCATGCTACGTTGTGATTCTGGTACATTATTTTGATGTGCCACACCTCCCCCATTTATATTTAGATCTGATTTACCCAAGAAACCATTGCGCATTTCGATATCGGTGGGATATGGGCGTCGCACATCTCCAATGCACCAAGTAAGCGGTGCGCTCACTGCATTTGCAGCACTAATGCGATGTGCATATTTTATAAGTTCTTCTGAGGATACGGGTCGCTTTTTCGCTTGGTTAATGCTGGCTAGCTTTTGTCGTGCTTGGAAAATTGCGGTTGAAAGTATAAGCTCTGCTTCCTTCAAAGATTTTTGCAGCTTTTGTATTTCACGATCCTGCAGTTTAATTTAGTCAAATAACTACAATATGTACTATCAAAATCGACTATTACTTACGTGCACTTCAACTTTAGCGCGTAATTCGTCCATTTTCTGTTCAATTTTAGCCTGTTCGTTGGCGAGTTCTAGCATTTTTCGGAATTCTTCATCTTTTGACACCAGTAAATCCACAAGTGCTGTATGGTCAGCAGTTGAGATTTTCTGATGCTTTGGCGCGACAGTATTTTCAATTAGCTCTCTAGAGGATAAAAGAATTAACACTTCTTGCGAATTATATTATATATATCAGCACTTACTTTGCCACCAATTCAATATCGTCTAACAAAAGTAGTAGACGCTCCTTTGTGCTCAAATGGAACGACATGTCTTATCAATTTACTATGTAAATTCCCGACGAGTGGTTTCTTAAAAGTCTTGCAGACCGTTCTTTTTTATATATTTTTTAATAAAAATTCAGTACAATATAGGAAATTGTGCGAAATAAAACTAAATTAGACAAAATGTGTCAGAAACAATAACGTGAATTACAATAACGACCGAAAGCAATAGATACAAATGCAAGCAAAAGATATGAAGATATGAGCAAAACACATAAAGAGTGATAAAAGCAGGAGAAAATGAAAAAAGTAATGTATGATTTGCCGTACTTTCTCAAAGATACGAAGTAATGTATGCATAATATAATTAAATTAAAAACGTTACATTTAAAAATCTTTGTATCTTATAGTTCTAAAAATTGCTGTAAATATTTTGTATTTTTGAGACACTCATATTGTTATTGTATTCTAATTACACGAGCGTTAATTTATGAAAAGACACCCTTTGTTGTTTTGTAATTATTTTAACGCCATATGGCACCACCTTTCATCTTTCACCTTTCACAATTATAATAATTTATTTTCCACTTGCGAAGGTGGACTGGTTAATTGTGGGTGCACTTTGTTTTTTGTATTTGAATTAAAATTGTAAAATTGTAAAGTTTATACAGTCATTTGCATTTTATAAATCCCTCCGCAACGCTGCCTTCACGGGCATGAGCAAAAATGACGGAATTATTTTGTCTTACAAACTTTATTGATTTTTCGCAAACTTTACATGAACCGCTTAAACACAGCAATCGTATCAAGGTGAGGATCATTATTTTCTTTATAAATATGCAATGAGTATTGGTTTTATGCGTGTTCTTTATAATTTAGTATACTTGCTTTGATATTTCTACAAATTATGTGATTTTTGGAGCTACTTCTGGGTCCTTATACCTATTTAATCGTTGCACTGGCAAATTTTTGCAACTGATACCGAATAAACATGGACCGGTGACGCATTTAGCAATATCGGCTAATGAAAAGTATGTCGCATTCTCTACACAGCGGTCAATGATCTGTGTATACGCTGTAAACATTTCTGCACAGACAACCCCACAGGTGATCTTCACGAATCTTAGTAGCGGTCAAACCTTACAAGTTACATGTATACATTGGACACAGGATGAGAAGCAGTTTTATTATGGTGATACACGTGGACAAGTAAACTTAGTGTTACTTTCCTCATTTATTGTAAGTTTTCAATGTTTCTTTTTTAACAATTTCAATACATTTTATGTACATATAATTAACAGGGGAAGAGCTTACTGAATATGGGTGTGCATCCTATTTTATTCTTGGAATCGCCAATTGTGCAAATTGATGATTTTGAGTCACTACTACTTGTGTCTAACTGCAGCAAATGCATTTTGTGTAATACTGAGTATGAAGAATACAAACAGGTAATTACATTATTTTTTTTATTATTAATTAAGTAAAAAAAAAAATTTTTCTTTTAGATTGGCAATCGTCCACGGGATGGTGCATTTGGCGCTTGTTTTGCTATTTCGACCAATGAAACTACACAACCATCACGTATTTACTGTTCTCGACCAGGTTCACGAATTTGGGAGGTAGATTTCGAAGGAGAAGTTTTGCAAACACATCAATTTAAAACATCACTAGCCATACCACCGGTAAAGATACACAAGTTCCAGGGCACTGAAGAAGAAACGATTTCAAAATATGAAGAAAATGACGAAATGCTCGAATACCAGTCGCAAAATTTACAATTTGCTAAAATTCAAATGCTCAGCAAAGATTTTCTACTCACTTTTACCGAGTTTGCTTTGTATGTATTTGATATGCGCACATCGGCAGTCGTTTTATGGTGCAATCAATTTGAGCGCATAGTGGATTGTCGTGTAATTGGCAAGGAAATTGTGATTTTTACACAAACTGGCTCATTATACAGTGTGCAATTAAATTCTTTAAAAGTAATATGACATATACTAGTGTTGATTATGACTGTTTTTTAAATGGTATCGTATTTTCATTGCAGGCGCATGCTTGCGCTTTGGTGCGTCAGGAAAAACTATTGGAGTGTGCATGTCTGATGCGAAAACATGTAAAATATTTTGCAGATAAAGCACGAGAGGATTATGATTTGAATATACTCAATCAAATCAAACGATTTTTAATTAACCGTCAAGAATTTGAGTTATTAAATGATCTCTCGGTTATATTCGATGCTATTATGCAATGTGAAGGTGAGTGGTTAGTTGTCATTATTTGTATGTATTTACTTATACTTTTTTATTTTGGCTTATATCTCAGCGGTTGGCGATAACAATAGCACGGGCAGCAGTTCCGGTACCACAGAACGTAGTGCAAGCGTTGGTGCCATCGGTATACAGTTTGTGCCTAATAACAATCATACTCCACCGGCTAAAGAGGTCTACGTACTCGAAAATGCATTTTGCGATAATATTCGTTCTGCCAAAGGTAGTGAAAAACATTTTAAAGATGCACTGCTAACAGTGACCGGAAAATTCGGTAAAAATATTATCAAATACAAATTTAATATATTCGCTGAGGAGCAAAAGAAATTAGTACGCGAACTGATACCGGCTAATGAGCGCTCGATTCCATTTAATGATATTAAAGCGATTTACGAGAAAGATGAAGAGATTGTGTGTCGAACAAAAAAAGCGCAAGTCACAGAAGCTAAACAAAATATGACTAATAACGGGTATAATATAAGCGCGGAGGAGAAAACCATATATAATTTATATTTAATATGTAAAAGTGCAAAAATAAGCAACATCAATTTTGTGGAACGCTACCGTTCATTATTCGATGAATACACTGCGCGCGAATTAATCGACTTGTTAGGTAAATTGCAGAAGGTAATGCAAGAGCATGGTGATAATGCCGAACAGGCACGTAAAAATTGCTACGAGATGTACTTTAATTACCTGAATACGGAGCTTATTTGGGAAATGGACGATTATACGCGCGACTTTATAGCAGAGGGTTTCGTGCTGCTCAATACATCAGCGGATATAGTGCGTTGCGATAATTGTGCCTTTCCATTGCGTTTTGACAACACTTGTGGCTTTCACGAATTGGGCGCGGTATTGTTACGTTACTATTGGTCACGTAATGAGCAGGTGAAATGCTTTGATGTGCTAATGCAAGTGCCAGCGCTGCTGGATGTGTTAGCAAAATTCTATTTAGCTGAAAATAATGTGGATAAAGTCGTGCCGATCGTTTTAAGCTACCGGCAACCCGAATTGTTATTGGAAATCGGCAAAGGTTTAAGCTTAGCAGCATGGGCGCGTTGCTTTGAACAATTTGTCGATTTGCAGCAAGGACGCTTGTGTTGTGTCAATTGTGAATGCGTGACAACGGTTGATAATGTCAACCAGCATTTTTTCTACACATGGAACTGCTTTCTAAGCATCGCACTGGAATACCTACAGGCGCAGGAGATATTCGCAATGATTTTTAAATGGTCAAATTATATAGCGAATGATGCTATAGATCGCGAATTCTACACGCGCTGTATGTTGAAGGGTTAAGCTTAGCGGCATGTGAAATTGAGAAGTCAAAAAGCACGTACGTACAGGCACTAAACAAAATACACGCATGTGGTGTGTTTGTGAATGACTGAAGATGTAAATTGGTTTGCAACTTGAATATATTCACTTAACTTTTATTTTATATTTGTACACATTGAGAACATTGTTTAATCAAATGCAAATATGCGTCAACATCTTTCTGCCATATATTTACTAATTACCATATATTAAAAATATATTAGAAGTTAAAGATCTAAAGTGCAAGTAAGCAAACAGTTAAATATTTAATTACAGAAAAATATTTATATATACACATAAAAAAGTATACACATGTTTGAAATGTATGACGAATTTAAATGCTATGGGACTTTAATGATATAGTTGCGATCGAAAATTACCGGCTATTGGCTTTTGCCGCATATATACACATACATATATACATATATTGTTGCAGCAATATTGAAATTCCCATATTGCAGCGTTACATAAAGTATTATATTGATGAAAATCTAAAGTATATATATAAAACAATTGAACTATAACTTATATGTAAGTGTTCAAGTAATCCAAATAACTGACTTGTATTTAATGTATAAATGTTATTATCAGCAAAATGTTCAAAAACGTATAATAATTAATATTACATACATACAACACATTCCAAAAATGTACTCATTATAAAAGTTTAACACAAATTTCATGAAATACCCACATAGCTTATTGCAAAATGGTAAAACAATCGATTTGTTTTATGTATTATATGCATACGCTTTCAGCTGAAATATTATATTATTTATATACAGTGTACTTGACATAAGTATGAGTATTTAGCGTTTTATTATACTTTGCCTCTTAAAATGCTTTATTTATGTAATTAAACAGTTCCATATATACATTATTGTATTTAAACTTTGTATTATTTGCTTATATTCAAATAATAAAACAATTGACAAAAACTTTGCTTTTCAATTAAATGGGATGTTGGGGTCAGGTGTTATTTTTGCTTTTTAGTTTTGGGCAAAGGAAGTTTTATACTTAGCACTTGTCCTCTGATAAGTTAAATAAGCTGATGGGATTGTTGTTGTTGTAACGGTTACCCAAACCTGCAACCCTAGATTAATTGTCATCGAAGGCTCAGGAATCGAGCTGTTTCAACAGGGTTCGACCAAAGGGAAAGAGGTGTTAGATGCGTGGTACTTAGGGGTCATGCAAAGAGGTGGTTAGTGTCATGCGGGGACTCTTAGCATGTAGGACATATGTTGAGTATGTCAGGGTCTAGTCTGGATTATGTAGGAGTTTAACCTGCTACAGTATCCAGGCTGAAGTTGCGCGAGGGTCACTCTAGTTTCGTGAGGCAACTCGAGGTCTGTGTCTGCGATGGGTGGTGTTGTACGTTCAAGTACGTCATTCACGGGAAGGGAGTGGATGGAGGTGTTAAGGGCTCCTTTGTGAATGGCGTTCAGTGCTTGTCGAAAGTCTGTCGCATCCGAAGTCCAGTCGGTATAGTCCGGTATGTCGTCGACGTATTTCTACGAAAGTATCCCAGCTGAAACTGTATGTAGAGAAATTCGTTAAGCTCCTTCCTAAGTAGCATACGCACCTCATTGTTTAGATGCTCATCCGGAGACATCAAGAGGCAACCTGTGGCTTCCCTAGCTGCTACTGCATCCAGGCGACCATATAGAACCTGTGTAGTTTCGGATTGATGGTATTAATGAAGGTTTATAAGGCTGGCCAAGTGTTCACCATCCTCATAAAATTGTAGACAAAAGCAAAAGCAAGCTGATGTCAAAATAAAGTAATTTTAAATTCATAATTTCGGTGCGATTATAATTAATAATAATAATAAGTTTATTGAAGAAACTTACAAATATAAAACATTTACCCATAAATTCGGCATAAAGTTTAATAGAATAACGAAAATCGTAATATATACTATATGAGGGCTGAGGTAATTCCTGAACCGATTTCTTTCATTTTCACCAGCAGGGTACACTATATCCAAGACTATACGCTCACTTAATTTTGCTAAGATATCTCACATATTAACCAATACATATATGCGGAATAAAGCCCACCGTATTTTTGAAAAACCTATAATTAGGTATATGGGAGCTAGGAGATGTTATGACCCGATTTTAATAAATTTTTTAACAGAACACTATTAGAAGAAAACAATTTCCTCTGAATTACATTAAATTATCTGAGAGATTTACCCAAATTTTCGGTTAAAATTTACCCTTAGGCGCTGAGTTCAATATGTTCGATATCTGGGGCCTTGAAAAGTTATAGTCCGTTTTCGACAATTTTTTCACAAGTAATGACAGAGATGATATGCACTATTTGTGTAAAGTTTTATTCCGCTATCTTCATTGGTTCCTTATGTATATATGATAAAGTGAAGGAATCAGATGGAATTCAAATTTGAGTTATAAAGAAAGTAGTCGTGGTTGTGAACCGATTTCGCCCATTTTTTATCCATGTTATCAGGGTGTAAAGAAAATGTTATATACTTTAATTTCATTTCATTGAAATCTGTCGAGTAGTTCCTGAGATATGGTTTTTGACCCATAAGTAGGCGATGCCACGCCCATTTTACATTTTGTAAAAAAAATCTGAGTGCAGCTTCCTTCTACTACTATTTCTGTCGTTATTCCTTAGTGAGTTAACTCAACTTTTAGTAATTTTCAACCTAACATTTGTATGGGAGGTGGGCGTGGTTATTATCCGATTTCAACTGATTCCATGGCGTGTGGTACGTGAGAGAACCGACTGCAGAAAGTTTGGTTTATATAGCTTTATTGGTTTGCGAGTTATATATAAATAAACAATTTGTGGGCGGGGCCACGCCCACTTCCCCAAAAAAACTAAACCCAAATATGCCCCTTCCTAGTGCGATCCCTTATTCCAAATATTACTTTTATAACTTCATTTATGGCTTAATTAATTAATAAAAAATTATTTTTATGATGAGCGTCGAACCTAGGGAATTTGATGGACATGCAAAGTAGGAAAATACGTGCGTGTGAATGTATGAATGATAGTTCACTGAATAGATTGTGCGAGAATTCGCCGATTGATGGTAGGCAATTCTGATAGTCATGTTTTATTATATTTCTATATTATTCATAAATATTTTTATTTAATTTAATTTTCTATCTATTTTTTATTTCATTTTATTTTATATTATTTTTAATTTTTTAAGTTACTTTTTATTCATATCTAATTAAAAATTCTGTCTTATTCTTTAATTATTTAAATAAACTATATAATAATCGATAATATCAGCAGATTTCATAACAATGTGTTCAAATATTTTTACTACCATACGCGTGCAGAAATATATATATATAAAAAACAAGTAAGGAAAGGCTAAGTTCGGGTGTAACCGAACATTTTATACTCTCGCAATTTATTGAAGAAATTTTATTAAGATAACGCACAAATTTACCCATAAATTCGGCATAAAGTTTAATAGAATAACGAAAACCGTCCTATATAGTGTATGAGGGCTGAGGTAATTCCTGAACCGATTTCATTCAATTTCACCAGCAAGGTACATTATATCCAATACTATACGCTCACTTAATTTTGCGAAGATATATCACATATTAACCAATACATATATGCGTAATAAAGCCCAACGAATTTTTGAGAAACCTTTAATTAGGTATATGGGAGCTAGGGGATGAAATTTTTGCAAAACCTATAATTATGTATATGGGAGCTAAGAGATGTTGTGACCCGATTTTAATAATTTTTGGAACAGAGACACACTATTGGATGAAAACAATTTCCTCTGAATTACCTTAAATTAGTTGAGAGATTTACCCATATTTTCGGTTAAAATTTAACCTTAGGCGCTGAGTTCAACATGTTCGATATCTGGGGCCTTGAAAAGTTATAGTCCGATTTCGACAATTTTTTCACAAATGATGCCACAGATCATATACTGTATTTGTGTAAAGTTTTATTTCGCTATCATCATTGGTTCCTAATGTATATGTTATAAAGTGAAAGATTCAGATGGAATTCAAAAGTGAGTTATAAAGAAAGTAGTCGTGGTTGTGAACCGATTTCATCCATTTTCCACACATGTCATCAGGGTGTCAATAAAATATTATATACCGAATTTCATTGAAATCTGTCGAGTAGTTCCTGAGATATGATTTTTGACCCATAAGTGGGCGATGCCACGCCCATTTTCCATTTTGTAAAAAGATCTGAGTGCAGCTTCCTTCTGCTATCATTTCTGTGAAATTTAGTGTTTCTGACGTTTCTCGTTAGTGAGTTAACGCACTTTTAGTAATTTTCAACCTAACCTTTGTATGGGAGGTGGGCGTGGTTATTATCCGATTTCTTTCATTTTTGGACTGTATAAGGAAACGGCTAAAAGAAACTTCTGCAGAAAGTTTGGTTTGTATAGCTTTATTGGTTTGTAAGATACATACAAAAAACCTATTTGGGGGCGGGGTCACGCCCACTTTTCCAAAAAAATTACATTCAAATTTTATTTTCATAACTTTATTTATGGCTTAGTTATAGCTCTTTATGTGTTTTTGGTTATCGCCATTTTGTGGGCGTGGCAGTGGTCCGATTCCGCCCATTTTCGAACTTAACCTTCTTATGGTGCCAAGGAACACGTGTTCCAAGTTTCATTAAGATATCTCAATTTTTACTCAAGTTACAGCTTGCACGGACGGACAGACGGACAGACGGACGGACGGACAGACAGACATCCGGATTTGAACTTTACTCGTCACCCTGATCACTTTGGTATATATAACCCTATATCTAACTCGTTTAGTTTTAGGACTTACAAACAACCGTTATGTGGACAAAACTATAATACTCTCTTTAGCAACTTTTGTTGCGAGAGTATAAAAATTACAATAACATTTCCATTCATAAACACATGCGTATCAACAACAAAGCAAAGGGACTTCATTCATAAGCGCAAGCGGCGCGCACATCTCCGCACATGCCTTGCCTCAAAGCGATTTGTCTGGAGGATGCTAAAAATCACAAATTGAAACAATTTCTGATATTTTCTTCAGAAGAGAAAACTGCCAGTGGTCGAGAATCATATTCAAATTTCTATTAGAACTAGCATCTTTTCCTATGGATTATGAAATATCAATTAGGCTGATAAATTCTCACAAGTCATAATGGTGCGGATGGTGATGGTGCGCACGTTTTCGGTTTTTAGACGCTGCTAGGGTTCAAATCCTTGCCGAAGTCTTATTTTTGGCATATTTTATATTTCTGGCACAATTGATGGCAAATATGAAAATTGATTCTTTTGTGATTTTTGTCAAGCTGCTTGCACTGTTGCCACTTTTCGCTTTGACTTCAGCATCAACATCGAAATATGATTTTAGATTTTGCCATCGTCGCGAAGAGGCAGTTTGTCGACAGCGACGTCTGCAGAGGGGAAAAGAGTTGGCATATTGTTGTTTCTGCTTCTTGACGTTCATTGCTCGAACACCTGATCCAATCCAGTCGCGAAGCTTTTCGGTAGCTTTTATTTTGTGAAAATACATACATACATACATATATGGAATTAACGGTTATCGTATGTAATTGGTCTAGTTATGTCTACCATTTCTTAGAATTAATTTCTACAATTATAATTAATGTAAGTTAAAAGCAAAATAGCATCAAAACTTTTTAGCGCCATTCCATCAGCATTTTTCGGCTATAACAAATTTTTAATGTTTATATTACCCATGCCACTACTGGGCGTGCGCTACCTATTCTCGGTACAAGATAATGCCAACACACCGTACGCGTAATAATGATAATGCTGAGTGAAAACAAAATAGGCATAAAGTTTTAAACACACTGAATGGCACGAGAGTAGAGTACTTGTAAAAACATACTCCTGCTCATATCAGTTTATTTGTATATTATTTTTTCATACAAAATGTAAGCATGTGCAAGTGTTTGTGGATACAAATTTTCGCGCATTTTCGTGCAACTTTATATTCGCAAAATTTTACAACTTAAATATAAATACCAAACAGGCTGCTGCCGAGTGCTGGAGGTGTACAACATGCGTTTATGGGTGGATTTCACATACATATATGTATGTATATACTATATATGTATGTATATCCAGTTAGTGTATTGTGTTGCATAAAAACTCATAATTGAAATTGTTGAACAATTTTTAGCTGTAAACTTCTGCGTTGTGTGTGTGAAATTTTTATGCGAATTGTTTGAAACGATTTTGTTTATTCATTTAATAGTACGTGGATAATATAATTTGTGAGATTTACCGACAAAAATATGTGTTACAGTTAGTTACAAGGGAAAATGCAAAAATTTTGGGAAGGAAGTGGATTTTCTATATATGTTATTATATATTATAACTGGTAAAAATTACAGAAATTAGCATAAATAAATAATTTAAATGTTATTTAATATAGCATGCCTTGTGAATTGCAAATCCCACATAAAAAATGATATAACTCGTTTAGTTTGGTATAATCAAAAAGATATTGAGTAGCTAACGGTTAAACCACTTTATTAAGCTTTGGATAACTTTTTTATTGTTTTCACATGTGAAGAGAGAGATAAGAGAGTAAAGCATTAATAAGCGAGCAGAATCGACCGTCGAGTGTCGAATCGAAGAAGTCTTATAGGGTATTGGCAAAGAGACGTATATAGGGTATAGCCTAGACAGACGGCAGAATTAACCCCGATTAACTGCGCTTTTAATCAGTTCCAAATTTGTAGGTGGCAGACAGTAGCAAAGCGAGTTATAAACTCACATAAACAGCTGATTGGCAATAATATTTTCAGTTTAAACATCATTAATTATTAAAGAAATGTAAATAAATACGTTATTATTAGTTAGAACTTCCACTTTAGAAAAAATTAACTATTTCAATGCATGCGTATGTTTTTGTTTACATTTAATTGAAACAAGTAAGGAAAGGCTAAGTTCGGGTGCGACCGAACATTTTATACTCTCGCAATTTATTGATGTAATTTTATTAAAATAACACACAATTTGACCCATATATTCGGCATAAAGTCCAATAGAATAACGAAAATCATCATATGTGATATATGAGGGCTGATGTAATTCCTAAACCGATTTCACTCATTTTCCCCAACAAGCTACACTATATACAAGACTATATGCTCACTTAATTTTGCTAAGATATCGCACTAAGTTATTCATGTAGATTTCCGGGGCCTTGAAAAGTTGTAGTCCGATTTCGAAAAATTTTCCATAAGTGAAGCCACAGTTGATATACAGTATTTGTGTAAAGTTTTATTCCGCTAACTTTATCGGTTTCTTATGTATATACTAGCAGACCCGGCCACACGTTGTTGTGCCTAAGGTATACATTAAATTAAGTTGTTCCAATCTTGGCTTCGGCGACGATATTGATTACAGGAGGTCGATTTACGTTACGCAGCATGATGACAACTCACACTACTTTTAATTGCAAGGTGAGTGGTGATAGTACAGGCAATTTTAAATAGTTTGGGGTAATTGATTACGTCATCCTGGTTTGTAGCTGTGTCAACTCTCCTGGACCGAAATTCTAAATTGTTGCATTAAGACCATCGATATCTTTGTTTTTTTTACCACCAATACAGGTCATTCAATCAGTCATTTATGGTTATCATATTGAGGTTTCATGTCAGGAAAACTTCTCTTTCGAGTCAATGAAGTGACAGATATCTGTTGGAAATGCTATTAATCCATCGAGGTGTCAAATGCGACCCTACCATTTCCAACTGCTTCTACAATCGCAATTTGATATTGTTGCAAAAACACTCATATGTTAGTTGTTAATTGGCGATACTTTATGTGTCGCCACAAATTAAATGACTTTAGGCATGCGATTAGCCCGTCAGTAACAGTTGATCCAGGAATAATTGGAAGAGTCTGGCGTAAATCACCTGTTAACAGAATACTGGCTCCACCAAAAACGTTCATCGACAATCAAGATCTTTTAAAGTCCTGTGCAGTACCTCCAGCGACTTCTTGAATATTTGGAAAATCTTCGTTATAGCGCTATTTTTGGTGATTTTACCATCTGGTTTTTCGTTCATTTCCAATTTAGGAGTAATTTCAAGGCCGAATGTGCCGTTTGTTTGCCTACTAACAGGTGCCTATGCCCGTTAACCTTGGAAACCTTGGTGAAAATGAGTGAAATTGGTTCTGGAATTACATACATCAGCCCTCATATACTATATATGATGATTTTCTATTGGACTTTATGCCGAATATATAGGTCATATTGTGTGTTATCTTAATAAAATTACATCAATAAATTGCGAGAGTGTAAAATGTTCGGTTGGACGTGAACTTAGCCTTTCCTTATTTTTAACAAATTGTTTTGGGCTATCGACACAACCTTATACAATTGAACAATAACAAAAATATTTTAACAAAGCAACAATGACAACCTTCAAAATAATATTTTTTTGTTTTCTCTTTTTATATTTTTCTTGTCAACTCGAAAAAAATTCTCTTATTGATATCTTCCTCGCAATTTTTCCATATTTACTCACTTTCTAATCTTTTACTGGCCTTCCACGAATATTTCAAGACTAAAATTAGCCAAATCGGTTTGAACTTCAACAACCAATAACTTCCCGATTTTAGAAAATTTTTAATTTTCTTCGCGGAAAGTTAAAAAAATTTAGGGGTGGACCACCCTTAACATTTAGGAGGATGAAAAATAGATGTTGTCCGATTCTCCACCCTAGCCGATATGCACGCTAAGATTCACGAAAATCGGTCGAGCGGTTTCAGAGGAGTTCAATAACGTACACCGTGGCACGAGAATTTTATATATTAGATTATAAAGTGAACGAATCAGATAGAATTCAAAATTTAGTTATATGGGAAGTTGTCGTGCTTGTGAACCGAAATCGGTCGAGTAGTTCTTGAGATATGGTATTTGACCTATAAGTGGGCGACGCCACGCCCATTTTCCATTTTGTAAAAAATCCCTCTGTAGCTTCTTTTTGATATTTCTTCTGTAAAATTTAGTGTTTCTGACGTTTTTCGTTAGTGAGTTAACGCACTTTTAGTCATTTTCAACATAACCTTTGTATGGGAGGTGGGCGTGGTTATTACCCGATTTCTTTCATTTTTGGACTGTATAAGGAAATAGCTAAAAGAAACTAAAAGAAAGCTAAAACGACTGCAAAAAGTTTGGTTTATATAGCTTAATTGGTTTGCAAGATATATACAATACAATAACCTATTTGGGAGCGGGACCACGCCCACTTGAAAAAAAAATTACACCCAAATATGCCTCACCCTAATGTGATCCTCTCTTCCAAATTTTACTTCCGTAACTTTATTTATGGCTGAATTATGACACTTTATGTGATTTCGGTTTTCGGTTTTCGCCATTTTTTGGGCGTGGCAGTGGACCGATTTTGCTCATATTCGAAAGCAACCTCCTCAGGGCGCCAAGGAATATGTGTTCCAAGTTTCAATTTTCACTCAAGTTATAGCTTGCACGGACAGACGGACAGACATCCGGATTTCAACTTCACTCGTCATCCTGATCAGTTATACATATATATATAACCACATATCTAACTCTTTTATTTCTGGGTGATACAAACAACCGTTATGTGAACAAAACTATAAAACTCTTTTGCAACATGTTGCGAGAGTATAAAAACAGTTGTCAGATTAAAAGCGGCCATTTTTAACAATGTTACCAACGAAAATGCAACTAACTCACAATAACTCTCTAAAATTTTGAGGATTAAATGAGAGTTAGTTAAGGGAGATAACTCCCGAATTAATCCCGATTAAAGTAGTTATTCCGGATAAACGCCGCCGTTTGCCGGGTTATTAAACTTTGTAATACAAATTCGGTTATCAAATAAGTTCCAAAGACATGTAAATATTTCTCAGATTTATGTCATATTAATAAACAAATCCAGTTGAACAGTTCAGATAATATTTAGATATTTGAGAAACATCTACTGAACTAAAGCGACAATCTGCCTTTTTATTTTCATTTTGCGACCTCAACTCAATCAATTGGTTGAGCTTGTCTAGTTTTAATTAGAATTAAGATTTTATAACTTATTGTTAGGCTCCAAAGAGCAGATTCAATAAATAAAGAATTATATGAAAAAAAAAAAAAATTTTGCGACCCAGTGACCTCGAGCTTCAAAGTTTCTTTGGGGTTTCGTATTTTTCGCTGTTGCTCAATTAGTATGTAATTTTGAGATATTCCAATCCATGTCACCTGCAGTCCGAAAAAAAATAAAGCGTGATCTAAGTAGAGGTACTTTTTTTCAATAGCCCCTTTTTGACAGATCACGTGTGTGCCGTGTCCTGCTGTCATGTTATTTTTGTTAAGTATTGTTTGGCATTTCATCATGGAAAGACTCACGGCTGAACAACGTTTACAAATTGTCGCAACTTTATTACGAAAATTCACATTCTGTAAAGAAAGTGTTTCGCGCGCTTCGCTTAACTTATGGTCAACATAATAGACTTACTGATCTTACTATTCGCAACACCATCACTCTTCCTGAGATCCAGCATTTATTATTGAATAATACTCGAGCGAATAACAGCTGTAGCTGAGAGTGTACACGAAGAGCGTGGAGAGTCGATTTGGCGCCGTTCACGACAACTCGGACTGACGTATGGAACGACTTGGCGCGTTTTACGTCGAGATCTTGAATTGAAAGCGTACAAAATACAGCTTGTGCAAGAACTAAAGCCGCACGATCTTCCTAAGCGACGAGATAATACGCCGTTTTCAAGCTAAATTCTGTTTAGCGATGAGGCCCATTTCTATGTGTAAACAAGCAAACTTGCCGCATTTGGTACGAAGAGCAACCTGAAGAGGTTCAAGAGCTGTTATTTCATTCAAAAATAATGTCGATGAGGACTTATCCGTTAATGCCAACCATTATCGCGCCACAATAACCAACTATGCCTGAATATATTTGGTTTCAACAAGACGGCGCCACTTCCCTTACATCACATCAATCAATGGATTTTTTGCGAGAACAGTTCGGTGAGCAGATAATTTCACATTTTGGCCACCAAGATCCTGTGATATCACACCATTCATATGTAAAGTCTAAAGCCTTGGAGCAAAACATCACATGTCATTCGCCAGTTATCCGTCGAAAATCTCGAAAAAGTCATCGAAAATTTGCTAAACGGGAGAACCATCTGAGACGTAGCCGCGGACAACATTTGAAAGAGATATTCTTTAAAAAATAAATGCCAAAGAATGTCCTTTCGAATGATAATAAATATTTCCTAATAAATTTGAATTTTCTGTGTTTTTTCTTTAAAAAATTAGGAAACCGCGTAATATATCACCCTTTATATCAGGATTACTATTTGTCTTCGGCTTGAGGGGTGCTAATTATACCAAATTTAATAGAAATCAGTTTGTGTTTTGGATTTCGAAATATACCGTTGTACGGTTTCAGTCTACAATATTTCACTCTATACATAATTAATCCCAAATCAGTGATGATTATTTTAAGATGTTATACCTGAGACAGACATGTAGTATACATTGTAGTATGCTTCAGAAACCATATGTGTATCACCGGTTTTCCGAATTTTGTTTGAAAGCAAATGGTGTTCCGTACTACAATAGAGTTATAGAAACCATTGAATTTTTGTGGTGTTGTGAAATGTACTACAATGGATTGCATTGAACACACCGAAAGCTTTAAGCTCTTCTGCCACAATCATATGTTTTCTGACATTTTGACATATAGAAAATAAATTAAATTCAAAATTAATTGAAAAGGGCCATCCATAAATTACGTCACACCTTGAAGGGGGGGGGGGGGGGGAGGTTATCATTCTGAAGTGACAATGTATGACAAGGGGCAGGGGGGTCAAAAGCTTTGTGACATCACATTTCAAAATTTAGGGCAATATCGTTTCCCGCTCTGCTGCGCTCCTGGGTGCTAGACGACTGGCTGCTCTGTACCACGCCGATCACGCAGCAGCATAATTAAGTATCTATTATTTCTTGATTAATTCTATTATTAACCGATGTCCAGGGCATACTGGGATTATGGAGGGAACACTTCTCCGACCTGCTGAATGACAGTGAAAGTACAACACCACGAGTTGGCGAACCCGATTCCCCAATCGATGACGATGGAATAGATGTTCCATTACCCGACCATGAAGATATTCGAATAGCAATTACCCGCCTGAAGAACAAAGCGGCAGGGACCGATAGATTACCGGCTGAACTATTCAAATACGGCGGCGAAGAACTGATAAGGTGCACGCATCAACTTCTATGCAAAATATGGTCGGAAGAAAGGATGCCTGACGATTGGAATCTCAATGTGCTCTGCCGAATCCATAAAAAGGGAGATCCCACAAACTGTGCCAATTACCGTGGGATAAGCCTTCTAAATATCGCCTATAAGGTTCTATCGAGCGTACTGTGTGAAAGACTTAAGCCCACCTTCAACAAACTGATTGGACCTTATTAGTGTGGCTTTAGACCTGGAAAGTCCACCATGGACCAGATATTCAGCATGCGCCAAATCTTGGAGAAGACCCGTGAAAAGAGGATCGACACACACCACCTTTTTGTCGATTTCAAAGCTGCTTTCGACAGCACGAAAAGGAGCTGCCTTTATGCCGCGATGTCTGAATTTGGTATCCCCGCAAAACTAATACGGCTGTGTAAGTTGACGTTGAGCAACACCAAAAGATCCGATAGAGAAGGTACAATCTTCTCCAAGAGTGTACAGCTACTGGCGTACGGCGTACGCCGATGATATTGATATCATCGGAAGCAACAACCGCGCCGTTTGTTCTGCTTTTTCCCGCATGGATAAGGAGGCGAAGCGAATGGGTCTGGAGGTGAATGAGGACAAGACGAAATATCTCCTGTCATCAAGTAAACAGTCGGCATCACTCGCGTCTTGGCTCCCACGTCACTGTTGACAGTCATAACTTCGAAGATGTAGATAATTTCGTATACCTGGGAACCAGTATCAACAACACCAACAATGTCAACCTCGAAATCCAACGCAGAATCAGCCAACAGGTGCTACTTTGGACTGTGTTGGCAATTTAACAGAAAAGTCCTCTCTCGACGAACCAAAATCAAACTCTACAAGTCGCTTATCACTCCTGCTATCGTCCTGCTTTATGGTGCAGAAGCTTGGACGATGTCAACATCAGATGAGACGACACTAGGAGTTTTCGAGAGGAAAATTTTGCGCAAGATTTACGGACCTCAGAACACTGGCAACGGCGAATACCGCAGACGATGGAACGAGGAGCTGTACGAATTATACGACGACATTGACATAGTTCAGCGAATAAAAAGACAGCGTCTACGTTGGCTAGGTCATGTTGTCCGAATGGACGAACACACTCCAGCTCTGAAAGTGTTCGATGCAGTACCCGCCGGAGGAAGCCGAGGAAGGGGAAGGCCCCCACTCCGTTGGAGAGACCAGGTGGAGAGCGACCTGGTTACACTTGGAATCACCAACTGGCGCCGAACTGCGAAGGAAAGAGAGGAGTGGCGCGCTCTCATCGATTCGGCTATAACCGGCTAAACGGTTGAACGCCAATCACATACATACATTATTTCTTGACTAGTCATTCGTTGTCTCTGTACTTTAATATTTAACTAAATGTTGATTTTATTAAAGATTATTCAATAAATATAAGAATAAATGTTTTTTTTTTTTAATTTATGATAAATCCATAAAATTCGAAAATTGGTGACGTCACGTCAAGGGGGGGGGGGGGGGGTGAGTTCAAAATGTGACAACTTGTGATAAGGAG
This sequence comes from Zeugodacus tau, assembly GCA_031772095.1. NCBI lineage: Eukaryota > Metazoa > Arthropoda > Insecta > Diptera > Tephritidae > Zeugodacus > Zeugodacus tau. The sequence goes on along the minus strand of CM062649.1, from coordinate 16,224,750 downwards.
GGGGGGAGGGGTTAAAAAGTCCTTAAATTCGTGTGACGTAATTTATGGATGGCCCCAAATCAAAAAACAAAATTTGAAAAAAAAATATGTACAAACAAGTAAGGAAGGGCTAAGTTCGGGTGTAACCGAACATTTTATATTCTCGCAATTTATTTATTTAACTTTATTAATATAACACACAATTTAACCCACATATTTGTCATGTATATTGTATAAAATCCATTGAAAGTTGGAAACCCTAATATTTGGTTAGAAGCATCGATGTCCTCTTGTTCTATATATGGGGCCATGAAAACCTATGGTCCGATTTCGGCGATTTTTAGAATGGGGCTGCCACACTATAAATGCAGTATTTACGCAAAGTTCTGTTCCGATATCTTCACTAGTGCTTACTTTATATATTGTAAAGTAAATGATTCAGATCGTCTTCAAAGTTCTGGTATATAGGAAGTAGGCGGGGTTGTGAAGCGATTGGCCTATTTTCACAACATATCATTGGGATGTAAGGAAACTGTTATAAACCAAGTTTCATTGAAATCGGTCGAGTAGTTCCTGAGCTATGGTTTTTGACCTATAAGTGGGCGACGCCACGCCCATTTTCCATTTTGTAAAAAAATCTGAGTGCAGCTTCCATCTGTCATTTCTTATGTGAAATTTAGTGTTTCGGACGTTTTTCATTAGTGAGATAACCCACTTTTAGTAATTTTTAACCTAACCTTTGTATAGGAGGTGGGCGTGGTTATTATCCGATTTCAACTATTTTCATGGTGTTTGATGGAGTACGTAAGAGAACCGACTTCAGAGAGTTTGGTTTATATTGCTTAATTGGTTTGCAAGATATATACAAATAACCGATTTGGAGGCGGGACCAAGCCCACTTCCCAAAAAAAATTACATCCAAATATGCGCCTTCATAGTGCGATCCTTTGTACCAAATTTTATTTCCATAGCTTTATTTATGGCTTAGTTATGACACTTTATGTGTTTTCGGTTTTCGCCATTTTGTGGGCGTGGTAGTGCTCCGATTACGCACATTTTCGAACTTAACCTTCTTATGGTGCCAAGAAATACGTCTTCTAAGTTTCATTAAGATATCTCAATTTTTACTCAAGTTACAGCTTGCACGGACGGACGCACAGACGGACGGACAGACGGACGGACAGACAGACATCCGGATTTGAACTTTTCTCGTCACCCTGATCATTTTGATATATATAACCCTATATCTAACTCGTTTAGTTTTAGGACTTACAACCAACCGTTATGTGGCTATATCTAACTCGTTTAGTTTTAGGACTTACAACCAACCGTTATGTGGACAAAACTATAATACTCTCGTAGCAACTTTGTTGCGAGAGTATAAATATGTAATAATATGTAATTTGTAATAATTATATTGGACAATAATATTTTAAGATTGCTTGAAGTTATAACTAAGTCAGGATCAATTTTCCTACCTGTTATTCATAATTATATTTTGCATGAATTTATTTGTATCAGCTGATGAATGTAAACATAGTATAATATACTACTACATGTGTGTCACTATGCTGGTTCATGGTTTCTAGAGCTTTTATTGTAGTACATATAATAGTATGGAAACCATATGTCTGTCTTAATTATTACAAACCAGCTAGAAAAACAATTATCATATATTTAGTGAATAAAAAATATTCAATTTTTTTTTTATTAAAACGTCCAAACAATGTACGTAGTATGTTTTTAATTAAATGCACAAAGAGAATCACCATGTGTTGTTAAAAAATTTCATTTTTATTTCATATCTTGATAATGACATGTGTGAGTAATGAGATGTAAAACAAAAATTGAATTTGAAACACGTTTGCGAAACGACATGCTTTGATTTGCAAGCATACTTACAGGCGTTTACAACTGTTTCTGAAGCAATAAACAACACTTTTTTCCAACATTTCCGAACAAAGTCATAAGCAGATGTGTGCAAGAACACACACACACACACGAACATATAATCGATGTTGCCAACACAAACTGTTCAAGCGCACAAGCACAAGCATGTTTGCAACCATTCAACCATGTGTTCAATCATTCAACGAATGGCGTAAATGTGAATTTCAAATCCTTTTGGCCAAAATTTTGTTGTAAACAAAAAAACAAAACGTTACAACGTTACCTGCACGCACGTAAGCAGCGTAGTGTGTAAAGGGTTTAGTGCTTTCACTGTTGTTGCTGTTGTTGTTATTGTAAATAAATTTTGTAATTGATAGGCACGCAAATTTCATTTCATTCAATCCAACTTAGGCTGTCTACGAGGCGTTGCCGAGCGAAAAATCGGCATGTGAGCATTATAGTTACATAGCATATGCCTGTATGCGTGTCTGTGTTTTTTGTTTTTGTGCATATGCGTTGGTTTTTACGCAATTTCGAAATTATATGTATGCACATATGAGCTCCGGCTGCTTTGCGTTTTTATCCTTGAAATCCTTTTCCGAAAAGGTTCACACGCAAATTGAGTGCTGCTGCCATCAAAGCAATATGTTTAAGCAAATGCTCTACGCTCTCTCTGTCTGTCTTCTGTTTGCAGCGCTGTTTTTTCTGGTTATTGGCTAAAGCCGTTATTGTTGTTGTATTCATTTTATTTCATCTCTGTCCCTGTTGTTATTGGTTTTTGCATTGCAACAGCAATTACGGCAGTTAGATACACCTTTACAACAACAACAACAACAACAACACTTTGACCTGCAATGAAATGCTTTTATGTCATTCACCATTCCCTTTAAGCCCCTCATATCCGGCAGCACTTAATGGCGGCACTGTAGAGTGTTTTTTCTTATTGTTGTTTTTGTTGTATTTTTTTGTATCTATCAGTGGGTGCGATAATCCAATCGTCAAAGTGTTTTTATGGTCCTTTGTAAAAGTCTGTAAAATTCACTTTTTTTGCAAGCTTTTCAGTGCTTGTGTGTGTGTGTTGTGTTTTTTCAGCTGTTAACCGAGCTTTGAAATAATTCCCGTGAGACAGGATTTTTTTGCTACTACCGGTCGACCGAGGCCGTGACTTTCACCCGCAAATAAATACACACGGACGCACACACACACAAGCGCGCGCCTTCGCCACGTCCGCATGCAATTTGGTTTAACTGTACTTGTTTTTGTTTTTTTTGTTTTTATTGTAGGCTATCGCTTGCCTCGGCTTTATGCCAATCGCATCGCTCGCTCGCTCGCCGACATTTATCCGTGTATTTGTTTTAAAATATTTATTATGCATGTCGTGTAGATTGGATTTTTATATATTTATTGCATACTTTTAGGCCAAAACTGAAATATGGAAAATATCATGCGCTTTAGAAAGTGTGGCCGCCGCCACCGTCGCCACGGCTCTGTGATGCGTGCAATCGCAATCGAAATATTAAATGAATTGGTTTCACCACTCGCCATCATTTTGTCAGCTCACCTCGTATGAGCTGAATAGCAATTTCACGTGTGCCATGTATGTGCAATTATTTGTATGTTAGTATGTGTGCGAAATTTTTATTTAGGAATTCGCCTGCAGGTAGTCACGTGGAATGGTGTGAGGGAGGGAAAATTAGCATTTTTTTTGCAGACCTACATCTGTTAATCTCTTCTAAGGGACATTAAGGAATGTGGGCAATCAAGCGTTGATTCTATTTTCGCTTACTTTCTTCGTTGATAGGCATAAGAGGACAGCAACTGTATGTTATAGCAGAGTATATGTATTATAAATGTGTAGATGCTTGCAAAATTGAGTTTAACTTTCAAAGAATTTTCCAAGTAAAAGTTTCATGGAAAATTGTACAAAAAGCTGAAAGTAACATACTCGAATGTAGGGATGAACTAACCGACTTTTCTTGTTACGCTTTTACCTTTCATTTTCACTTGGTATCTATTCTAGAATTTGTAGTTTTTATTTATTTATTTTTCTATTTTAATTTTGGGTTATTTGCTACCACATCTTCAATCAATGGTCCTTGATGAAAGCTTATATACTAGCGAAAGCTCTTTTTTTATCAAAATCATCAAAAAAAAGTTTCATTCCGAGATGTTGTTCTTTGATGAAAGCTTATATAAAAGCGAAAGCTTTCAATTGATGAAAGCTTATATAAAAGTAATTATACCAAAATAAACAACAAAAAAGCTTCCCTCAGAGATGTTGTTCATTGATGAAAGCTTATACGTATAAAAGCGAAAGCTCTCAATATAAGCACTTTTATAAAAATCATCAACAAAAAAGCTTTCTTTTTTCTAACTTCTTTTAGCCTAACTTTTTGAGAAATACTACACTTTTCGCGAAAATCCAGCAGCCACTCTGAAAAAATTTCTATTGATTCGATAAATTAAAAGGAACCTATAGCAAAAGCTCGAGCAAACGCTTTCTACTGCTTGTAGTATACACACTATTACTTTAGTTTTAATGTAACAGCTGTTGTTCAACATTTCTGTCTCGTAAGCATTTAGTATGTATATGCCGCTTAGCGTCGCTAATAAATCACTTATTTTCATGAAGTCCCATTGCCATTGTCTGTATAACACACTCACGCAATGGATACAACGTCATAACACTTTGCTCTTTGCTTGCTCGGTATCTATAAATTGTGTTAATAAACAAAAATCTGTTAATTTAAATGATTTATTTATAGCAAAGATAGCCAGTTGTGGAGTATATACGCGTATATGCATGGGTATGTGTGGGCATACTTACTAAGAAAATGCGGATGTTGTTTATTTTGTTTTCATGTTCATGGAGTAATTATATTTGCGCATTTTTGAACATTCACCAAGTGTACATATGAGTTTGAAGATGCTTACAAGTTCTCGAAGAAAATTTAACAGGTCTCTGTTTGTCAACGAATTTCTTTCGTTTGCCTTTTGAGTTCCTTAATGCGATTCCTTAATTGAGTCAAGAAAATATCTGCTAACTTTCTGAAGTTTAAGTTCTATTTTAGTGATTGTTTATGGAAAGAGATATAGAGAGATAAAAAGAAAAAGAAAGACATATTTCTCTTCGGAAATATCCATATAACAGATAATCTATGTCTAAAACACATTAAATTTTTTTCAGTCGTTCTTTATTCGATTTGGTGAGTACCAAAAAATGTTCAAAAATTTGTTTTCATCTTTGTGTGTTTAGACAACCATTTCGATAATACACTTTGACCTTATTCTTCTCGCTTCTCAATTATAATAAGATCTAACATACCAAACCGGAATGGACGTAGATTTATAACCGGCGAGGGACTTTCTTCACAACACAACTTTTCACAGTACAAACTACTTTGCGTCACAACAACAACAACGTTCACCAAACAACGAATTCCCGAACAAAGGTACCAAAAATATATGCATTTCCCTGCTGGGTCATAGGCTGCCACACACATTTCTGCTGTCTGTTTATCAGACCGCGCCAACTACATTATTGCCACGGTCGTCGAACAAATTGCCACAACAGCTTTTGACCTTCTTCGCCTTCTAATCGGCATTTTGATTTTCGCTTCATTTAAATAGTAATTTATGTATTATTGTTTTGTAGACGAAATAATTTTATTTGCCTTATCTTAATTTCTCAATCGCACGTTCGCCCCTTTGGCTTTTGTGGAAAGCTTATGAAATGGCCGTTACGCATATTTTCGTCTATTTATTTGTACAATACAATGGCTTGTTTTGGCTCCTCGGCAGTACCTTTCACGCGCTGTTAATGATTTAACAACCCCGCCACACCCCCTTGCCGAAAATGTAGAATAAGATTTCCTGCGAAAACTCATTTATTCATTTCCGCGTCATGATTTTATTGAACACCTACACTAGCAGCAGCTTTTTAGTAGTGCTGGCAACGGTTTGAGCGTTGCTTGACACTACACGGCGTATACGCAACCTTCGCGAGTGATGGTTTGTATGAGTGCTATTACGTGTCCAGTGTTCGTGTTGTAGTATTACTTTAGACATTCTAAATTGCTGTTGGTTGTCTGCTTTTATTGTACTAATTTGTTGTTGTAAGTGTCATTGTTGTCGCTGTGGCTGACACACAACACTTTCACCGTTATTGCCAACAATTCTAAATAGTTGAAATACTGCTTTTGTTTTTGTTGTTGTTCGTGTATACTCTCTCACTTGCTGCATTTCAATTCAATTCGAGTGTTTTGTTGTTGTTGTTTCGTATACAATAAATTGTGTTTGCATTTAAATTACTTGCAAATATTTTATGCGTCACTGCCACAATGCCACATTGCTTGCTTGCTCTTGACTTTCCGCTTGAGTTCGCTGTACGCTCTATTACTTCTGTGGTCGCCAACGATTTCCTAAGATTGCCATTAAAGCTGCTTACCTAAATAAGTTTGTAGTTTCCGTTGTTATTGTTATTGTTGTGTTTGGTGTTTTTGCTTTTGCTTTTGTTTTCGCTCTTGTACTTACGTTGAGTTTTAGTTGTAACTTGTAGTTATAATTCAATTTTGTTGTTGCTGTTGTTTGTATTGCATATGGGTGAATGTATTGTGCAACGATTTCAGTGAATTTCAGTGAATAGAAACAATTAACAATGTTCATTTTGTTGTTTGTGGAAAGTGTAATATAAAATGGAAATTTGCTTGTTTGTTTAACTGTTGTTTTATTTTTTGTTGGCGTGCAAAATGACACAATTTTATTAGAAATTGTAGGCATATAAAATTATTCCAAGTAGTTGTGCAACAACTAAAACAATCTAAGCTTATTTAAGTGCAGCATATAGTGCAATTCAAAGGCAGATAAGTGCTGGTAAATGTAATTAACGTGGACAATTTAATAAATTTTATATGAAAAGCTGTTTTAATTAAGCATAAAGCTGTCTATTGTGTTATTAAGTGCTACGAAAAGTATTTATATACTTATATATATATCCATATGAATATATATATATATACATATATATATATACATATATATATACATATATATATCCATATGAATATATATATAGTTATATATTGATTTTCTCATGATTTTACATTTTAAATGGAAAATAAATGAAGCTTAATGAATACAATGCGGGATTATGCAATTAGATACATATGAATTAAATAACCTTAAATTTGTGAATGTAAAATGCGACTTCATTCGAACGAAGAAATATTTTGTGATGAGGTAGGGTTGAGGGATTCTTGAAAACTGTTCATAATAAAATTAAATTCCTTACCAAAAACAGGAACTGTACTTTAAAAACTGTCGAAGGTTCTATAGGTTAAGATCTCTTCATAAAGAAGCAAGTCCAAGAACTATAGCATTACGAATACAACGATCAATCTCAAAAATTAACCTTAAAATTTTAGGAAGCATCCAGCAGTGCCAGACATTATTTATATTATCTACACTTAAGAAATATAAAATGCATCAACCATCGAACATGTCTGCTAAATACTCTTACCCTAAAAGCTGCTGTCATTATATTTGGAGCAGTCGTGTTTGTGTTCCGATTTTGTTGAATTGCAACTTGGTTAGGTTAGGTTAGTTTATTGGCTGCCTTTCGACGCACCTAGGCCTTTGGGAGGTCCATTGTGACAGCACCGCGACATGGATCCCCACACACTATTATGTCCTCACAGAACCACCATTTGGTCTTGCTAAAATTAAATAATTCAAAGAGTCTGATGTGGGCAACTTTTATCACATCATCGAGGAAACCGTGTCCGATAGTTGCGATTCTATTCCTATACAGAGACTTACATCCGCATAGAAGGTTTTCTATAGTCTCTTCATCTTCTGCTTCTTGGTAGCTTTTGCAATAATTATTGTAAGACATCCTCAGTCTACTGGCGTGTCTTCCAATCAGGCAGTTATCTGTTAACACTCCTACTAGTGTTATTATGTTATACCTTTTTGATTTCAATAGTCCACATGTTCGGTTCTTATTCCACTCAGGCCTCATAGATTGTCAGCTATATCTATAGACTATTTGTCTATTAAATATCAGCAAGTAGTCGGACGTATGTAAATTCTCTCTTTTTTGACATCTAACTGTAAGGTGGTACCCAGTCTGGCTAGTTTAACTGCTTCGCAGTTCCCAGGAATATCACTACGTCCTGGAGCCCATTGCAGTTTTTTCGTGAAATATTGTGTCAGTGTCACTGATAGCTCCAAGCATTCTTTCACTATTCGACAATATGCTAGGCGGCTTTAGTGATTTTAACGTCGTTTGGCTATCTGTAAATATAGATATATTCCTAGTCCTTAACACTATTTTTAACAGTACGAGAAGGGTCCTTTAATTGCAGTAATCTCTGTTTGGAAGACACTGCAGTGATCCGGTAGCTGGAGACAATTCTGGTATCTAATTTTACTGAAAAGGCACCACCTCGTGCCTCGTTTACTTACTTACCTCTGAATCATTATCCACCTCGCCCTTATTCCTCTCTAGAATGGGGAAGGCTATGTTTAGGGTTGAAGTTAGATTCGCTTCTAAAGGATTTCGAAAGTTGAAACGGGAACTATGTCAATAAGAAATCGAAATAATAGTGGTGGTTATAGAAATTATTGGGTGTGGAGATTATTTCAAAGTAGATCATTCGACACTAAATTATTGAATCATTGACTATTTTTTATATGTATAAAGTATTCAGGCCTATAGAAACTTCCTATCTACTGCAAGATGCTCAAAGACTTTCCGAAGAAGAAGAATAATATAACTTGGATGCCAGACACATACGAATACTATACGACCGCCCATGGTACTTCAACCACATACACAAGTACTTCGTTACGTCTTTCATAACACACAATCACATAAATTGGCCTTAAAAATCAACACTAAATAACCACACTCAATTAAAATTCACAAATACCCTGCACTCACAGTAAGCGCTGTATATTTATGTGCCATAAACTAATGCAATAATTATTGACTTTGTTTGAATTTCGATAAATGTAATTACAGTTAATTAAAGTCGAATATGATAAAATGTCAAGTGTCTGCTTCGAATGATAAAAGTTAAATACCCAGCATTTTGGAAGCTTAATAACTCAGCAGAATGCTACTAAAAACAAGCTTTTATTTTACAACACATGCCACATTGTAAAAGTTGCGGATGCGTGCGGGCCCTGTAGGAAAGCCAAGAGTTAAGTGTAAGTTATATTTTGAAGTATTCTATAAGTTTGTTGAGAATTGCAGATAAATGTAAATAAAATGTCGGTGAATTAAATATTAGTTATTGTGAAGGACTTACTGAGATAGAGAGGGATAGAGAGAGAGAGAGAGGAAAGAGGAGAGAGAATGAGAGAGCGGGTTCGGCGAGATCTAAAAATTGAGTACGTGGGTATAAGTAAGATCTCTCATGGATCCAATGCTTTTAAGCATAATTCATAGATAGATAACCAATTCAGCTCCAGATAAAGGGTTGAAAGTGAAAGATCATAACTTTTAAAGCTTACTGAAGCATCGAAAGGGAGCATTTTCTAAATTAAATAGAGAGATCGAGTTTGGGAATTGTTAAAAAAATCAATCGGTAAACAAATTCTTTAATAGTAATTATGAATTTCTTAACGGGTTCCTGAAAAGTGAATATATACATATGAGTCTGTACTCCGCTATGGTAGCAGTAAAATGTGTTTCGTCAGTAATAAAATTACGGCAGCACTGGAGAAGAACGTTGCCCGACGAAAGGATGCACAGCGATGTTGTTGTTTATTGTTATTTTTGTTGCTTTATTACCCTTTTTGTTGCTATTATTATTCATTATTTATTGTTGTTTTTGTTGTTGTCATGGTTATTATTATTGTCATTGTTGTTGTTGCTCACATGATAGTGCATAGCTATTATTGCGTTGCTGCGCTGTTGAGTGTTCTTCAGATTGTCTTATGAAAAATTACGCGAATGGCAAAAGTATGCGCATATTGAAATATTACCGTTTAAATGAGTGGTGGGTGGGTTGAGGTATACATTAGTGCACCCATACACACAACAGAGTTGCATGGAAGCTCGAGCGGAAGTTGATGAAAAAGTAGCAAGTTGAAGTATGCACAAGAAAAAGAAAAAGATGAAGTAGGAGACGAAGACGAAGAACAGCGTCACAACAGGTGCTTATGATATGCATATGAATTATATACATTGTAATAAAGTATGAAGTAGTAATAAGCAAAAAGAGTAACAAAAGTGGCGATAACGGATCTCCGCCAATTTCCATAAATTTCACAGAGATTGTAGGGGGGGGGGTTTCGGAAGAAAGAAAACATAGAAGTGTGTAATTTTAATGCGATTTGAACATGTGACGGCAACGCAAATTCCTTTGGTGCTTAGCAATAGTCATTTAATCTCTCATATATGAGATATACGAGTATATGCGTATAGAACATATGCATGCATGAAGTGGAGTTAATATAAGTATAATACGAGTTAACCGCTGACTTTCTCAAGGGGGGAGCCTGCTTTAGAGGCTTCAAAAAATCTATATTTTCAAGGATTTTTTTGAAAAGGAAATAAATGTCTGATTGCAATGAAACTTTTAGGATTTACTCTTATATATTTGAAGAGTCTTCTCAAATTTTTTTTATTATTATACATTAGATATTTTTCATGTTTGAAAAAATTTACGGAGGCGCCTCGAGTGTGCAATTTCTGTGTGGCGGGCAAGATGAAGGCCGCAATTTACATCTGAAACAAAACAAGTAAGGAAGGGCTAAGTTCGGGTGTAACCGAACATTTTATACTCTCGCAATTTATTTATTTAACTTTATTTATATTATATAATACACAATTTGACCCACATATTCGTCATATATATTGTATAAAGTCCATTGAAAGTTGGAAACCCTAATATTAGGTTAGAAGCACCGAGGTCCTCGTGTTCGATATATGGGGCCTTAAAAACCTATGGTCCGATTTCGGCGATTTTTAGAATGGGGCTGCCACACTATTAACATAGTATTTGTGCAAAGTCCTGCACCGATATCTTCACTAGCGCTTAACTTATATATTGTAAAGTAAACGATTCAGATCGACTTCATAGTTCTGGTATATAGGAAGTAGGCGTGGTTGTGAAGCGATTTGGCCTATTTTCACAACATATCATTGGGATGTAAGGAAACTATTACAAACCAAGTTTCATTGAAATCGGTCGAGTAGTTCCTGAGATATGGTTTTTGACCCAAAAGTGGGCGACGCCACGCCCATTTTTCATTTTGTAAAAAAATCTGAGTGCAGCTTCCATCTGCCATTTCTTATGTGAAATTTAGTGTGTCTGACGTTTTTCGTTAGTGAGTTAACCCACTTTTAGTAATTTTCAACCTAACTTTTGTATGGGAGGTGGGCGTGGTTATGATCCGATTTCTTTCATTTTTGGAATGTATTAGGAAGTGGCTAAAAAAAACGACTGCAGAAAGTTTGGTTTCTATAGCTCTGTGAACAAAACTATAATACTCTCTTTAGCAACATTTGTTGCGAGAGTATAAAAACAAAAGAAATTTTTAATTTTCAATAGTGTAATTCCTAGGTGAACCAAGAAAATTCAACAAAAAGTGAAAAATTCAACAATTTTTCGCAGATTAAAAAAAAATGCAATTAAAATTAAACTGGTGCGTGGAGTCCCTACGCACGGAAGAAGTTATACTTCTTATGATCATTTCTTCCATTGATCATTTCTAATGAAAATTTCTCTCTGAGGAATGCCAGTTATACTCTACTGGTTCCCCTATAATATCTGCAAAAGCTCCCGAGCCTGCAGTTGACAACGGTAATAAAGCTTTACCGATGAACAATTTTATATCTCTCATCGATGAATTTGGTGATATATAAATGGCAATTATGTCTAGAGAAATAATCCTGTGAAGCCTTAACTTTTCAACGGCTAACGCAGAGTATTTCAACCAAAAGTCACACAAAATAGTTGAGAATTCGCAGAAATGAAACAGAAACGAAAGAAAAACAAATAATGCACAAGCATACAAACATACATATGCGTACACATGTGAATATGTCACCAACCAAAAATTTAAACATTGTTCATTGTTTTTTTAAGTGCCCTGCGCGAAATGCCTACTTTTATGAATGTCGTTTTATGTTATGTATAATATTTATGGTTTTAAGCTATTTAAAGACAGAAAAGTTAATGCTTTTGTGTTCTAATATATTTGTTTAAATAATAAAATAACTAAAATAAATAAAGCAGCACAAAAATTCATGTTTTATGAAAAAATTAAAAACATTCTTAAAATGTTAGGCTACAGAGTTCTCACTGGGTATTCATTATTTCGTGCTCACCTATACAGTCACAATTCCTCTCGTGCCGACCACTGCTTTAAGTTCTCTGCTTTACTCTCATTCACTCTCTCTCTTTCTCTCGCGTTAATTGTTCAACCCTCTCCACTAAAGCGTTAATCAATTATCGCAACCTTCTCCGAAGTCGTATAAGAAGTATAATTTCAAAAAAAAAAAATTTACTTTACATCGTTTAAAAACCGGATTAATGTTAACTTTCTTAAGGTATTTTAGGTTCACCTAGAAGAGAATTTAATTCCAAATACAACGCATTTTGATTCGTTTCGATAGAACGTTTACTTTTTTTCCTATTTGAAACCTATATATTATGATTTTTGTCCCTTTTATTTATCTTCTCACGTAAGGGCAAGTCACTTAATACATATTTTATTACTTTTTCGACGATCAGGGTAAATACATCGGCCAGGGGATAGACGTAAAGTTTATGGTAGTTAATTATTTTACCAAAAGCAAAAAATTAATTTAAAATAGTATTACAAATTAAAGGTACTCTCTTTCCTAGATGAATAAACCCTAAAATTAAAATAACAAATCAATAAATTCAATCTTTATCATAAATAAAAAATATTAAATATAAAATCTTAGGATCTTTCAAAAACATTTCTGACTTTTTAAAGACGTAACATATCCTCTGCCCTTTCAAAAGAAGATTTATACCAATAGAAACCAGGTCACTTTTTACCTGGTTTTTCCAAAGGAATGAAGGGCCTACTGTTCCTCTGCCTCCACCAGCGGGTACTGCATCGAACACTTTCCAATCTGAAGCGCTTTCGTCAGGACCTTGCTAACGTAGCCTCTGTCTTTTTATTCGCTGAACTACATACATATGTCAGTGTCGTCAACAAAACCTTTTTCTCGAAAACTCCTAGATGCTAGTATCTGTTGGTAAGAGCGATTCTTCGTTTGATTGCGAGACTAATATTTTTGGTTTAGTTGATGCTGGTGATGGCTGGAGGTGGGGAATGGGTCATGTTCAGAAGATCACGCAAGAAAGTATCAAGACTGTAGCAGCTCACGACATCTGGTCCGGGTGTCATGATGAATAGTATCTCCCCTGGTCTCTAACTTTCTCTCCTGGCAGTTATTTTGCCAGGGGAAATACGGCAGGGAAGAGACGTTTTCATGAAAAATTTAATTGTTTTAATTGACTGAATTTAATTTTGGGTTAATTATTTATTTCACTTTAATTATCACAGTATTAGTAACTTAGGACAATAATGGCAAATAAATTAAATTAATAGTATACGTTATATGAATTGCCAGGGGTGAGACAAAATCAGGGATTTCGCGATTAGTATTGTTAACTTCAGGCTGAAATGAGCCCATGAACACTTTTTTCAATGCTATCGTCTTTGAATTTATGTTGTACAAGCGGAACAAAATTTGGCAGGGTAGATACATAAAAAAATCAGGACAAAAATTAATTTTAAAAATTATATGAAATAAACAAAATAATTTTGTTTTTTATTTAACGATACCTAATTTTAATTATTTTACTTCCGATTGAACTTAGTTTAGGGTTAGCATCTCATACAAAAAATATATGTATTGTCCGAAAGTTAAATAAAAAGTAGCAACGGGACAAGCCAGGGGAGATACTTTTTTAGACTTTGTAAGGAATTTCAGAAAAAATTGCGTTAATTATGCAGTAAATTGTAATATTATTTAATACACTACATTAATATGATGTGATTCATTTAAAAAAATAGCAACATAAAGGACAAAAATAATACTTTAAGCTGATTGCCGCACAAGTTACCTCTTATCGTAGAATCACCCATACATTATAAATTGAACGAATCAAATGATATCCAAAATAGAGTTTATGGGAAGTAGGCGTGGTTTTAAACCGATTTCGCTCATAGAAATCCGTGTCATCAGGGTGTTAAGAAAATATAATATACCGAATTTTATTGAAATCTGAGATATGGTTTTTGACCCATAAGTGGGCGACTGCACGCCCATTTAAAATTTTTTTTTATAAAAATCTGAGTGAAGGTCTCTTCTGCCATTTCGTCTGTAAAATTAAGTTTTTATAATGTCTACCGTTAGTGAGTTAACGTATTTTTAGTAATTTTCAACATAACCTTTGTATGGGAGGTGGGTGTGGATATTATTAGATTTCATCTATTTTTATGGGAAAAGTACTGCAGAAAGTTTGGTTTTTATAGCTTATGTAGTTTGCGAGATATATAAAAAAACTATTAGGGGCGGGGACACGCCCACTTTAAAATATACTTCCAAATATGCCCCTCCCTAGTGTCACAATCTGTACCAAATACTACTTTCATAACTTTATTTATTGCTTATTTATATTAAATACTAGCAGACCGCTACGGCTTCGCATGGGTTTAAACAAACATTTCATAAGCTGTAATTTTTTACGCAAACACACTGTCCCATACATAAATATGTGTATACTTTTCCGTTTCCTGCGCGGGTTCATTTAAAGTAAAATTATGAAAATTCGAACATGAAATTATATTTTACTAGCTTTTACCCGCGACTTCGTCCGGAACATGATAGAGCAAAACTCCCAGGAAAAAACCATAAAAAAATCACTAACTCAATTCAGTTTTCTGCCTACTTCCTACCCCCTAAGTACGATGACGTGATCATTTTGATCTTATATCCGTTTTTAGGTAACCATCTATTACCTTACTAAATTTCATCAAAATCCCTTCAGCCGTTTAGAAAGAGCAAAAGTCCGAACAAAAACGACTAAAAATCACTAACACAATTTAGTTATCTGCCTACTGCCTACTTCCTAAGAACGATGGCGTGATTATTTATGGCCTATGACCATTTCTAGGTTATCATCTATCACCATACCAAATTTCATAAAAATCCGTTCAGCCGTTTAGACGTGAAAGAGTAACAGACAGACAGAGTTACTTTCGCATTTATAATATTAATATGGATATGGATATGGATTTGTAATGAGCTTGATTTCGACCTCTAGTCTTTGCCGTCTAGTCTTTGTCCGTTGTCTTTTTTTCTGATTATGAAGGCGTTGGGAACGGTTAGAGCTCGACTCCCTAGTGCGAGCTTGTATATTTCTAATATTTTGACCTTCACGCCGCTGGACACGCTCCGTACTCGACTCTTAAGCGCGTAATTGGGAGGTTTTGAAAGTTTGTTCAGCAAGCAGCTGCAAGCGCTCGTTACTCGACTATCTGGCACGCGATTGCGATGCGAAGAGAATGACTTGCAAGACGATTTTGAGTTTCAGTTTAGATTCTCCATCACGTAGTCTTTTTGATACCCTCACCTGGGACCAATTTCCAGAAAGTTGAGATTCTAGCAATAAATATAGCATATGTTACTCGTGGTGAATGTAGCTTTCCAATGGTGTAAGAATTTTTACAATTTCATTACAAACATACATACAAATCTTTCCTATTTATAATAGTAGTATAGATTAGTATCGATTATTATTCATTGGAGAGTTTGGCAAGGTCTAAAAACTGAAGTTTCCGTTACAAGCAAGAATCCTCTTGAGTATGACATTTAAATTAGATTCCTTTCACATCTTTCTTTACAACATTCAGTATATCTCCTAATGAGATAAATAAAATTGCTGGTGCTAAGGTTTGCTTATATAAGCAGTCCCCTCCTCTCCAGATTCTATGTATGATTAACTTTCATGGTCAAAGTGTTCTGCGGAGCCTACGAGGTTTACTATGTGTTAACTGGGGAATATAATTTCTATCAAAACGTGAATTTAACATAAGAAATATGACTATCTAAGGCCTGTAAGATATTCAGAATATTCGATCAGAGCATCATCTATATTATTTCACTCACGACCAGTCGGTTTTGGTAGGTATTTGAAGTCTCGTTGAGTGTTAATATACTCTATTAACGAATTCTTCGAAATTATTAATCGCGGTGAAATTTATTTGACTATAATTTTCTTATGTTATGGCATCCGTCGTTTCCTGTTCGTTAAATTTTATCGTTGTCCGACACTGCATCTCGGTATAATAGGACCCAGTGACAGTTGAAGGGTTCATTATTATTTTTTAAGTTTGCTAAGGTCATAGGAGTTTGCTATTGAGAAAAACCTATTTAAATTCCATAAAATGTATATATGTACATACTTTTAGAAGCAAAGGAGGTTTAGTGTTGAAAGACATTGCATACAATTAAAATATTCTAAAATAAACTTTAATTGTATAAATCAAATGCTCTTACTGTAAAAACAAAGCCAAAGGCGCTCATGATAACCGTATCAAGTTTTGCTCCTTCCCTTATACACGTATCTTCCTATTCTATATTTATGTGCTGTGGACTACTGTTGGGCGGTTAGCGACAGTTTTGATCATTTTGACAAATGATATTGTTTACATTTTCCATTTCGTTGGATTTATCAATGTTGCCACAGTTACACATCAGCGCGGCAAACGGTCGAATTCGCTTTGTGTTTAATGACCACACAATGCTAGAAGACCGTTGACGAATACTAATACATACGCATTTCGATTCTTTTTGTTCGGCTCCTGCTTTGGTTTGACGTTTTGTTTGTCTGAAGTTTTTTGGCTAAAAAAATATATTTTTTTTTTTTGCTGCGCTTATGTAATGTTGTTGTTCTGGTTTTTGGTTTAGTTGAAATTTCGGTCAGCAACGGATAATCAAAATTGATTTTCGCTTTCAATATTTACACTTCAAAGTCTTCGGAAGGCTGTGTGTGTGAATAGCCAGAGAGTGTTGGTCATTTGTTTTCTTGGAGCGTTGATGAGCTCTCATTGTATTTCAAAACACGGTCAATGTGTGTGTTTTGCGGTTTTTTTGCTTCGAATTTCTGTCATGTAATATAAATGCTGGTCATTAGGTTTTAGGGATGTTGTTGACTTTTACCAACAACAAAACATTACATACACACACTGACAAGCATACAATGATAGCCATGCAGGACCTTGGTCATAAGCAAAATTTGAGATAAAGAAACATATCGTTTAGTTTGGCGACACATTAGTGGCGTGGAAACGAGCAAATGCGGCGAAGGCGTCACAATAGCCCCCACTGCCAGAGAAAACAACAAACTTACCACAAGTATAAATTTAAGCTTAATGTGCGAATGGTCGAAGTTTTTTGTACCAAAGTGAAAATGATTGCGACTTTCATTCGTGTAGACAGCGCACATTTTTCGCGTGAGCAACTTATTCCTGCAACATTTAACACATCGACAGCTAACGGTTGCTGCTGCTGGTTTTGCGAAAAATACTAAAATTTAATGCACGAAAATAATGTGTGAAGTTTTACTGTTCGTAAGACCAAGCAGCGCAGCATGAACTGTCACTTCCGGGTGATTTTGGGGTCACGAGTACAAAGACGATTTTTTTCTTTTTGCTATGGATCTATGAGAATGATTGAAAGTTCGGAAATAGTTGAATTGTAATTGATGTGCCATATACCAATGTCATTGACTGACATATATCCATGTATTATAGTTATATATAATGCGAAAAAGTTTGAGCAAGCAATCTGAACAATTCTTAAACAGAATGTGGAATAATCAGTTATCTGGTTTTATTCACGTAGACAATGTTTAACACGTTTTATACTGGGAGATGAATGTCAGATGACGACTGTCAAATAGTTGTCAAATCTTAGTTGTCAAAATGATGCCGAATTGATGACAGTTCACTGTTATCAAATGGTTTTAAGATGGAGTTCAGATGACAACAGTCTGTTTGTCAGATTGTAGTTGTAAAATGGATGTCAGATGATGTTTGTCAAATTTGAGTCAGATATGAAAACAAATGAATATCATATGGCGACTGACAACTGACAAATTAATGTCAGATTTCAATGTCAGATTGATGACAGTTGACAGCTATCAAATGGTTTTAAGATGGATTTCAGATGACAACAGTTTAATTTTTGTCAGATTGCAGTTGTCAAATAGATGACAGATGACGATTGTCAAATCGGTGTCAGATATGACTAAAAATTGATATCAGATGGAGGTTGTAAAATGATAGTCAGTTGATTACTGTCGAACGTATGTCAGATCGCAACGGTCAACGATTCTCAGATGGCAGCGGTCAAATGGTTGTGAGATCGCAGCTCTCAGAAAGTTGTCTCCTACAAATTGATGATAGATGGTATCACATGGCTACTGTCAGTTAGATGAGAGATTTCAGAATTCAGCTGTGTGTCAATTGTCAAACTCAGTTACATGAAAGCTGTCGGATGACTGTGTTTCGACGGATGCTGTCAGATAGTTACTTCCATATGACAGATTTTGTCAGATTTTTGCTGTCAAATTTAAGTAAGAAAGTATTGAGAAGAAATTGTACACGTGTGTTTAACAAACTAGCTCAATGGAATGTATGCGGGTGAGAAGGTAAACACAAATATATATTTCTGTTTAAGGGCGCCAAGTTGCGATAACCACGCCGCATTAAATAGAACTCGAAGCGGCTTTTAGGTACAGGTAAATCAAACAATAATAGGCCGATTAGGTTTGCGGTAGGTGGCAAAAGAGCAACATAATAATAAATAAATAAATAAATAAAGAGGAAAGAATGCGAAAATTAGGTTAAACGATGTGATGGCAACTGACCAGGAATTCAGCAGAAATTATTATTGTGCACTGCGGGGCAACAAACCGGGTATTTAATCAGTTTTCAACACATATTGCTTTCAAGGGGGCGGTGAAGTGCAAGTACACACGCGCACACATTTTGCTAGACCCTCATCAAGTGACGCATGTGAGGCATTTTTACTTTTTATTCTTTTGAAATTCTCCCACTATTGAACATTTGTGTGGGTGACACACACAAATGCCACCAGCATGTTGATTCTTTTGATTATGGCGATATATTGCTGTTGGTGTGAAACGGATTGGACCCTACTCAGCAGCTGCTTATCGGCGCTGCATATCGGACAAATATTACTTTCTATTTTGCTTTCACCTACATGAGATCAGCTTCAAGATGTGCCACAATATTCTTAAAACGTTTGCTAAGCAGTTATACTTGCTGGGTGTGAGCGTTAAAGACAAGCAAGTACGAAAAAAAAATCGAAAACGAAAACAAAAGCAAAATAAGACGCTAAGCTCAGTGCGCATAAATCAAGCTTAAAGAACGTGCCACAAAACGGTAATGCACAGCAGTCGCGTCGTACATTTTTTTCTTGCACCAACAACATGTGCTTAACAATTGCGAGCTGCAGCGAAGATTTGCAGCTATTCAAAGCCGACAAAGAATGCTCGACGGCTTGGCAGCTTGTCGGTCGAAGTCAAAGGCCAAGCTACACCAGTGGAGGCGAGTAAAAAAACCATTCGAAGAACAAATAACGCAAAACAAATACTCACACACACTGAAAACAAATATGAGCGTAAAAAAGTTCGAACGTAAGCACTTGTGAACAAATAATCTTTAAATATTTATATCGCGACCCGGAGGCCAGCAGTGCAGCAAACGTTTCCGCCAGTCTAAGTTTCCTTGGCCAGTTCGAGCGCTACTTGGGCAGCCATAGCGGCGCTGTAGCACTACATAATACACAAGCAATAGCTCAAATGCTGCTCGTTCGGCGCGCAATGGTCGAGCGTTTAGTGGCGCGGCGTTAAGGAGATTTATTGAATTTCATTTGGGATTTACTTTTACTTTTAGTTCTCTTTTTGTTTTTTTTTCTCTAACGAGTGTTATGTATTTACTTTCGTTACACTTTCGCTGTTTAGTACGCTGGCACTGGCACTGGCCACTTCGACTTATCTGCCATGGACCTCTTTAGTATGCCCATCCTGTCGCTTTGCTTCCTCAAATCGTTCATTTGTTTGCTCGCTCCCTGTAAGCTCATTCATTTTCACTGACTTTCGCTAGCTTCGTTTTTGCTTTTTTATTTATTTTCACATTTTAATTTGTGCTGATTTGTGAGTTTGCGCCAAGCCAAGCTGCTGCTACATTGCAAACGCGCGCCCTGAGGTCTGTCCAGTTACCTTATTTATTTACTTCAACTTCTAAAGTACTCTTCCTGCGTTAAAATGTTAACTCTTGCCAAGCATAACAACAACACACAGTGGACAATTGCCAACACATCATTGCAATTACAGCGACTAAGTACTCGCAGACATTCAATATGGGTTTAAAATTTATGGTTGTGGAGAGTAAAGGAGTCAAATTGCAGTGAAATCGATAATATGCTATAAGAACTAACAAATACAGGATAGTTCAACGATGCTATTTTTTAATGTAGTGAAATTGGATGTTAAAAAATATGTAATAAAGTTTGGTCTGTGAAGAGTTTCTCCATTTTTTCCATTAAATGGAATATTCCTTCCTGCTGGGGAACTTAAAGACCTTGAATTTCCGGATGTCAGATATGAAAACAAATGGATATCAGATGGCGGTTGTCAAATAGTAGTTATATGACAACTGTCACATTAATGTCAGATTTCGATGTCAGATTGTTGTCAGATGATAGCGACGAAGTGCTTTTAAAATGAATGTCAGATGGCAACAGTTTAAATTTTGTCAGATCGTAATTGTTAAATATAACAGATATGACAAAAAATGGATATCAGATGGTGGTTGTCAAATATGTAGATATAAAATCGCAATAGTCAATGATTGTCAGATAGCAGCGGTCAAATGATTGTAGGATCGTACCTCTCAAAAGGTTGTCTACTACAAATTGATGATAGATGACGGTTGTCAAATGGGTGTTACAAGACAACTGTCAGTTTATTATATTTTTATTATATTTTTATTTTTATAAGTTTATAGTTATTGCAGATTTCAAATATCAAATAAAAGCTATAGATAGAAGTTAGATGACAGTTAAGAGATGAATCTTGTCGGATGACTGCGTTCAGAAGGCTGCCGTCTGATAATTACTCCCATTTGACTGTCAGACTTATGTAAGAAAGTATTGAGAAGAAATTGTTCAGAACTGGTTGCGCTTGAAGAAAGAAAATGATTCTATCCTTGAAGGTTTACTAACCAACATATAGACGAAATCCCCGCAAAACTGATACGACTGTGTAAACTGACGTTAAGCAACATCAAAAGCTCAGTCAGGATCGGAAAGGACCTCTCCGAGCCGTTCGATACCAAACGAGCTTTCAGATAGAATGACTCACTATCGTGCAACTTCCTCAATCAATTGATGGAGAAAATAGAAAAGTTAAATGCAGAAGGTACAACTTTCTATAAGAGACAGACAGTCAGCTCATTCGCGTCTTGGTGGGAGCCACTCTTGACAATCCTAACTTTGAACTTGTAGATAATTTCGTGAATTTGGAACCAGCATCAACAATACCAACAATGTCAACCTCGAAGTCCAACGCAGATTCACTCATGCCAACAGTTGTCTCTTTGGACTGAGTAGACAATTGAAAAGTGAAGTCCTCTCTCGACGAACTAAAACAAAACTCTACAATTCGTTCTTTATATCCGTCCTGAATTTTGGTGTAGAAGTCTGGACGATGTCGACATCCGCTGAGACGACCAAGAGTTTTCGAGAGAATGGTTTTGCGCAAGATTTATGGTCCTTTGTACATTGGCAGCGACAAATACCGTAGAAAATGGAACGATGAGCTGTACGAGTTATACGATGCCATAGTTCAGCGAATATAAAGACAGCGGCTACGTTGGCTGCGTCATGTGGTCCAAATGGACGAAAGCACTTCAGCTTTGAAAGAGTTCGATGCAGCATCCACCGGTGAAAGCAGATGAGGAAAACCTCCACTCCGTTGGAAAGATTAGGTGTAGAGCAACCTGGTTTCACATGGTATTTTCAATTGGCGCCAAATTTCGAGAAAGAGAGATCGGGGTACATCAATTCTAGCCTAACTAAATATTGAAACAAAAATTAAGCTTACTTGTACTACATTTATCATTTTAATTTGACAAGCAACACCTGTCAGTTGAATATTTCCAAAAAATAATTATGTGGATTTAGCACGTCGAAATAATGAATGAATATATGAATGAATATAGAAAATAAATTATGTGCAAAAGTTAAATGGCAAATTAGTGCAATGTTTAAGTGATCGAATAAAAAAGCTTAGATTTTGTGGTATTAATGCAAATCATAATGGCGAGCAAGCTAATAACATATTTTGAATATTCGAAATATTTATTGCGCAATACAAATAATGCAAATGCATAATGCTAAGCTGCTGGTTATTATAATGCATATTTATAACAAAAGCAAAAACAGAACCAAAAAATATGCAATTTCGCCTAAAATGCTGGTATAATAATGGAGTTGCACAACAACAACAAAAAATTTGTGAATTCTGCCGGCACTATTTGCACTGTACGATATATATTTTTGTTGCATTTTGTTTGCATGTAGTGGTAAATTGTATTATTAATTAGATTAGCTGCTATTAATATTGAAGTCAAACACAATATTGGCAGCAGCGCTACTGTAACCGCACACACACACATACACACTGCTTTGCAATTTAACAACAAGAGTTGATGCGCTGCTATTAGCTTTTGCTGACCCGTTAGTCGCTTAGTTTATTGCTAACCGCATTGCCATGAGCAACTTGTGTCACTATTAACTTACAACAATAACAACAAAAAAATATGTGTAGCATATACGCTTTTGGCAATGTTTTGTGTACATTTCCATGTAAATACCAATAAATATCGAGTATCAGTGTAATTTTATGCGCTCAGATATATTTTGTAAATATTGGCAATACGAGTATGCGCGAAAATAACAAACACAAAGCATTGATAAAAAAATATGCATTTGGTGACGCAAATTCATTAAAACATTTCATAGAAGAGTGAAGAAAAATCACTAAAGCAATTAAAGTGGTGAAAGACTAGAGTGGCGCTGAAATGTTATATGCACCATGTATTCGTGTGTGTGTGTGTGTGTGTGAGCATGTGTGCTTTTTGTCTGCTTCCAAATTTTTTCTGGAACTAATCCAATCAGGTGGTGGTGTAACATAAAATGCGGCGAGTCGCATAGCTACAGGATATCCTTTTGTTGCATCCGAAGCACGAAATTTAGGCCATGAAATAATGGCGAACTACACTGGTTTCGTCGCATTTAGCTATGTAGGCAATTATATGTATGTACACGTATCTATTGGTATAAGCTTTCTTTTTGTATATATTAAACATATGTATACATACAGGGTTGCCAACAAGTTTACAAGTTTGTAACAAAATATCAATTTTTTCTGCCGCTAATAGATAGATTTTACTTGTCAGCATTAAAGGAATCCAGGATAAAACTGTTTAAGAAATCTATAACTATTTGCTTCTAAAAGCTCTTTGAAAAGTAAAAGCTTAAAGCTTCTTAATAAAAGGTTTTAACTTGATTATGTTTTAGGAAAATCTTGACTTATTAAAAAGATTAAATCATTTTTTTTGTTCAAATCAAGATTTCAGAGAAAAAACTCTAATATTCGAAAAATTTAAGTAAAGCTCAGCTAAAAGCTTAAAGCTTCTTAATATCCAAATTGTAGATTTAAGCAGTTTTTAGAAAACAAAGACGGCCTTTTTATATTTCTGAAAAAAATATTGTAATTTTCGAAAAATTGAAATAAAGTTCATATGAATGCTAAAAGTTTCTTAATAAAAAGTTTTAACTTGCATATACATACATATATTATAGGAGAAAATATACTTATTAATAAGACTAATATATTTTTTCCAAATCAAGATTTCAGAGCACAAATTTTATTACTCGAAAAATCAAAGTAAAGCTCAGCTAAAAGCCGAAAGCTTCGAATAAAAGGTTTTAACTTGATTATATGTTCTATGAGAAAATATACTTATTAAAAACTACAAAAACATTGTTTTTTTTCAAATTAAGATTTCAGAAAAAAATGTTATATTCCAAAAAATTAAGTAAAGCTCAGCTAAAAACTTAAAGCTAAAGGTTTTAACTTGATTATATGTACTATGAGAAAATAGACTTATTAAAAAGACTAATACATTTTTCCCAAATCAAGATTTCAGAGAAACAATTGTAATTTTCTAAAAATCAAAATAGATCAACAAAAAGTTTCTTAATGAAAGGTATTAACTTGATTCTATGTTATATGAGAACATAGACTTATTAAAAAGACTAATGCATTTTTTTCCAAATCAAGATTTCAGAGAAAAACATTGTAATATTCGAAAAATCAAAAAAGATTAACTAAAAGCTTTAAGCTTCTTAATAAAAAGTTTTAACTTGAATATATATATATTATACGAGAAAATAAACTTATTAATAAGACTACTATATTTTTTCCAAATCTAGTTTTCAGAGCACAAATTTTATTATTCGAAAAATCAAAGTAAAGCTCAACTAAAAGCTGAAAGCTTCCAATTAAAGGTTTTAACTTGATTATATTTTTTTCAAATCAATATTTTAAAGAAAACAAGTAAGGAAGAGCTAAGTTCGGATGTAACCGAACATTTTATACTCTCGCAATTTATTTATTTAACTTTATTTATATTATATAATACACAATTTGACCCACATATTCGTCAAATATATTGTATAAAGTTCATTGAAAGTTGGAAACTATAATAATAGGTTAGAAGCACCGAGGTCCTCATGTTCGATATATGGGGCCTTAAAAACCTATGGTCCGATTTCGGCGATTTTTAGAATGGGGCTGCCACACTATTAACATAGTATTTGTGCAAAGTTCTGCACCGGTATCTTCACTAGTGCTTACTTTATATATTGTAAAGTAAACGATTCAGATCGTCTTCAAAGTTCTGGTATATAGGAAGTAGGCGTGGTTGTGAAGCGATTTGGCCTATTTTCACAACATATCATTGGGATGTAAACTATTACAAACCAAGTTTTATTGAAATCGGTCGAGTTGTTCCTGAGATATGGTTTTTGACTCATAAGTGGGCGACGCCACGCCCATTTTCCATTTTGTAAAAAAATCTGAGTGCAGCTTCCATTTGCCATTTCTTATGTGAAATTTAGTGTTTCTGACGTTTTTCGTTAGTGAGTTAACCTCTTTTTAGTAATTTTCAACCTAACCTTTGTATGGGAGGTAGGCGTGGTTATTATCCGACTTCTTTCATTTTTGGACTATATTAAGAAGTGGCTAAAAAAAACGACTGCAGAAAGTTTGGTTTATATAGCCTTATTGGTTTCCGAGATATGTACAAAAAAGCTATTTGGGGGCGGGGCCACGCCCACCCCCTTCATAGTGCCTTACATCCAAATATGCCCCTTCATAGTGCGATCCTTCATACCAAATTTTATTTCCATATCTTTATTTATGGCTTAGTTATGGCACTTTATGTGCCATTTTGTGGGCGTGGCAGTGGTCCGATTTTGCTCATTTTCGAAAGCAACCTTCCTATGGTGCCAAGTTTCATTAAGATGTTTTAATTTTTACTCAAGTTACAGCTTGCACAGCCGGACGGACGGACGGACAGACAGACATTCGGATTTGAACTCCACTCTTCACCCTGAACACTTTGGTATATATAACCCTATATCTAACTCGTTTAGTTTTGGGTGTTATAAACAACCGTTATGTGAACAAAACTATAATACTCTCTAGCAACTTTGTACGGCATCGATGTTTTCTGGCACAACGGCTGTTTTTGGACGACCTTCACGGAATTCGTCTTTGAGCGAGCGTCGGCCACGATTGAATTCGTTGTACCAGTTTTTCACAGTGCTATAGGATGGTGCTTCATAGCCATACAAAGATTTTAGTTCATCGATGCACTCTTGTCGCGATAATCCACGTCGAAAGTTGTGAAAAATGATCGCACGAAAATGTTCACGAGTTAATTCCATTTTTTGGCCGAGATGAATTTTTTAATTCCCTGTAAATAAAACAATTCACGATTAAATGACAAAACGTTCTGAGTGATGTTATGCTAAAAAATGTCAAACTTTCCAATGGAAATGTCAGATTGCACCTGGTAACACTTAGTGTTGCCTAGGCCAGAAATATATATAGCAGCCCTCGTACTAGACCAATACATGTTTTTCCAAATCAAGATTTCAGAGAAGATCACTACGGCCGATAGGTCGAATTGAGAAGCTCAGAGAACTCAAAATTAGTTGACTTTCTCTCCATTTAGAAAGCAGTTTTCCGGTAAACTGGCTATAAATTCCATAAATTCATAAAGCGTCAGAAAACCTGCCAATCTTCCGAAATTTCAATCACTTTCTCTCAGAGTTGCCATGAGTTAATAAATTAATAAATATTTGTACAATTCAATAAATAGTTTCCATAGTTTTGGAATGAATTTGATGAAATCAAATTTTATATTATATATCAATCAAATTTTATTTACATTACATTTAGCTGAGTTGGCAACTCTACATAATATTATAATTTTTGCACGTAGTAAATATGTATGCAATTTAATTACAAACATATGCACATATGTAGGTATACAGTTTTAAATTTTAAAATGACAACATGCAAAGCATATGATGGAAAAGTGAAAACCTGATTAGTGTTTTGGTTTCACTAGTTCCAAAAACTTTCCATTGTATTTGTTTGAGTGTGATGAGCACCATGTAGTATTCATTATTAAAGGGAAATTACAATTATTTGCCAATGGAAAGTTGGATAGCAACTTTTTGGAACGGTAAAGTTGGTAAAATTTAATTTTCAACTCACTTTTTGGGAAAATGTCATTTGCACCTGGTGTCAGCATAATGTTATTATAGTAATTCATGTAATTTTAAATTAATATTGCTTTAAGAGCAAAAATGTTTAGTAAATTGCAATTAAAATGTTTGAATTTGAAATTGAAATATTGTATGTACATATGTAAATATATTTTTAATAAACAAAAATGTTGAGCGACCATGTAAAGAAGGTTATTTAATATGTAGTATATATGTATATTATATATGTATTTATGCATGTCATTCAAGTTCAAT
Organism: Zeugodacus tau; assembly: GCA_031772095.1. Taxonomy (NCBI): domain Eukaryota; kingdom Metazoa; phylum Arthropoda; class Insecta; order Diptera; family Tephritidae; genus Zeugodacus; species Zeugodacus tau. Next base: position 16,197,671 of record CM062649.1, on the reverse strand, counting down.
GACAATATTTTGCCACTTGGTCCCACATCCTTGAAAATTTAATTTATGAAACAAAAAAGCAACGAATATGTCTGTTCTTGCTAGATGTCAAAGCATATTTCTACGCCTACTATTTTCTTGGCGGAAAATGACATTGTTTTTGAGTGCATAATTTCATAAAATTTTCATGAAATGAATGTGCATTTAATAATATTATCAACAAATAAATATACATTATCCTATATGTGCTTGGTTTTGACGTTTGATGACCTAAACAATTAATGAGTTTATTAACATGTCATAAATTTATTAATATAATGCAATAAATAAATAATGCGGTAAATTAAATTTGCTATTTTTTTTCTGCACTGTCATATGTTCCCTTTTCATTACAATATTTCATAAAAAAGCTTCAGTTGAAACAACAGATTTAATTTTTTAAACTTAAAACCAGATTTTTTTTTTCATTTTCTCATATTGAAAATATCTGCCAAAACGGTATTGAAACTCACTTCATCAGTACTAAAGATGTAAACAATGGAGTCCTAGAACAATTAAGTCAAAGTTGTTTTGTTTACTGTCGTCTGTTTCATCAATCTCAAATTTTTATAAAACATCAATGATTCCATAATTTTTATACCCTGAACAGAGTATATTAAGTTTGTCACGAAGTTTTTAACACCCAGAAGGAAGCGTCGGAGGCCCTATAAAGTATGTATATAAATGATCAGTATGTTGAACTGAGTCGATTTAGCCATGTCCGTCTGTCTGTATATATACGAACTAGTCCTTCAGTTTTTAAGATATCGTTTTGAAATTTTGCATATGTTATTTTCTCTTCAAGAAGCTGCTCATTTATCGGAACTGCTAATATCGGACCACTATATCATATAGCTGCTATACAAACTGAACGATCAGAATCAAGGGCTTGTATGGAAAACTTCCGCATTTTACTACATATCTTAACGAAATTTGGTATGAGTTATTGCTCATAGAAATAATTTAATCTCCGAAAAAATTGTTCAGATCGGTTCACTATAGCATATAGCTGCCATACAAACTGAACGATCGGAATCAAGGGCTTGTATGGAAAACTTCCGCATTTTACTACATATCTTCAGGAAATTTGGTGTGAGTTATTGTTCATAGAAATAATTTATTCTCCGAAAAAATTGTTCAGATCGGTTCACTATAGCTGCCATACAAACCGAACGATCGGAATCAATGGCTTGTATGGAAATTTGACATGGATTACTGCTTAAGGTAATAATATAATCTCCGAAGAAATTGTTCAGATCGGTTAACTATATAACCTTAATGCTTCTAGCAAACAACCCGGCTACAAAGAATTAGTAAAATGTTTTCTTTTTTTACTTACTTTTTCTTACGTCTTTAGATTTGCTTAAACACATAGTTACTAAAAGAATTGCACCTGTGAAGGGTATATTAGCTTCGGTACAGCCGTCAGTTTTTTTTAATAAAACAAGAACGGTTTGTGATATCAATGAAATTTTTTATTACTGTTTTTCGATTTCGATTTCTTTTGCATGAACCCAATTTTCGACGGTTTTCAAGCATAAATCAGCCGATACTGCTGCAATTTCACATTCGATATTCGTACGAAGTTCATCAATCGTCGTTGTCTTGTTAGCATAGACCATAGACTTGACATATCCCCACAGGAAATAGTCTAACGGCGTCAAATCGCAATTGACTGGTCCATTTCATGAGATAACACGTTCACCAAACTTGGTTTCCAATAGATCGATTGTGGCTTGTGGCGCCGTCCTGTTGGAACCACATATTGTCCAAGTCCATAACATCCAATTTGGGCAAAAAATATTCGGTTATCATTGAGCGGTACCATATCCCATTCACAGTAACGTGCCGGTCTTGATCATCACGGAAGGAGTATTGATTGCTGGCTGACCAATAACACATATTATGCTTATTGACGAAGACATTCAGCCAGAAATGAGCCTCATAGCTACGTTGGACGTAGCGCTCTTAAAGTTGAGTCCACTGTTTTCGAATTTCGGTAGTAAATTTTCATAATTTCGACCCTTTGTTAGATCGTATATGGGGCATTCTCTGGAAAAAAAGCCACTTGAAAAAAAAAGTTCTTTATTTTCTTTGGCAAGTATATATCTTATAGTACATGTAAAACCTAAAATAAAACATATGGTTTTAGGTCTGTGTAACGCGGGGTTGCCATATTGTAAGGGGCCAAAGTTTTTTGTAAACAAATGTTCGAACCGCCATAACTTTAAAACTAATGAACAGATTTTAAAACACCATGTGACTTTTTTGTACAGAATTTCTCAAACTTTGAAACTGTATATCGTAAAAATTTTTAAAATTAATATTTCATAGCAAAATGATTTATATGTAGGACAAAACAATGAATTAACTGAACGGAAGTTGCTCTAGGGTAATTTTGTCCAAGAATTCGTAGCTGATCACAAGAGCATTAATACTAAGCGCCGTCATTACAAATATTATCTTCAGAGAGTAATATCTGGGAAACTAAAAGAAAGTTGTTCCGGTTAGGATCAGAAAAGACATCGATAGTGTTATCTACCGTGTTAGTCGTCGATGAATTGGCAACAGATCACAACAGAAGTACTAGAATATTTCTTCAACATATGTATGGCGATACTTCAAATATTTTCAAAATCCTCGTAGACGAAGATATATTTAACAACAACAACTGATTGATTATTAAGACTTTTCGACGCAATCTCGAGAGAAATCATTTAGGACTTAAACTCAATGTGGTATATGTGGTATAATTACGAAATCGTCTCAGTAATAATATGTTCCCGTGTGTTTAAACAATATATTTCAGTTTTTTTAGACATTAGAGATTCATAAAACATTCGAAACTAGCTAATTTTTTATGAATATGCTTGCAAAACTATATAATCCATTAAGAACATTAACTAATGACGTTTTATTATTCCTTTGCAGTCAAAACTAAAAACAAAACATTACCGAATCAGCAAAAAAAAATGTGTCACATAACAAAAATATTCCCGTAAAATATATGTATCTACAAATATTCCACAAATAAATACATCGAGCATGTATTTCTATTTGTATTAGCTGACAGTGTAATCAGTTTAATGCAAGCAGCTGTAGATTTCTGTCACATCCGGCGAAGCGCGGCAAATGGCGAGTGGGTGTCAAGCGAAGAAGTCGTGTTCAATAGTATTTATATACTTGTATATAGAAGTCTATATGTACTAATGCATATATATCACATCATAGAGGCGTAAACGAGCGTGGGTCCAGCGTGAACATGCAAACCGAGCACATACATACTCTCATACATATATACTACCAGCACACATTTTAACGAAATGAAAATCCAAAAATACAAGCAAAAAAGAGAAAATAATTAAAGAAAAACAGCTGCCTGATCATTAATTTATTAATGTTTTATTTTATTTTTATCGATTTATATCTTATCTGGTTTTCTTTGATTTCTTATTATATTCTTCTTCGTACAAAATCGTAATTTTGTTTAAATTATGCATGTATAAAAGCCAGTGAATAGAAAATTCAGTGCGTGCAATGCAAAATACAAAAACTACACAAAAAGATTTCAACTTGTTCGAAAACTCATCATCAAAAAGTGAGATTTTCGTTTTTTCTTACTCTTCTTCTTCTTATACTAAATATGCAAAAAAAAACATTACGCAAAAACTTTTGTTATCTTAAGTTCTCCCTTTTACTTAGACTACTAAATTTTCTCCTTTGCAGCGAACTACGTGTACCTAAATCTTCGGGCTACTCCTTTTTCTTTTCTTTTTTAATTAAGTTAAAATAAAGTTTTAGTCTGACTGCTGCAGTGGACGCGGCCAACTGTCATTGTTGTTGCAACTTTATCTAATCGCCGAAAAGTTTCTTGCCCAAGTCCATCATGCGGTGATTGCGACAGACACGCAATGCGTCAGCCTTCTTCAGCACCGCCACCACGGATGAGTTTACCTCGACCAATTGCGATAGGAAGTCCTCATAGGCGGACTTGACATTGGGTGGCAATGTGCCGATTTTGACCTTCTTCAATGTCTGCACGATACCCTCAGCCCAACCGGATTCGATGGCGAACTCTGACAGCCAAGGTACCAAAGCTAAGACACCACTTATAGTTTGCATACCGAGGAACCATAATTCTGAAATCTCCATCCAATGTTCTTTGTACGCGATGGAGACGACCAAAGCGGTGGGATCGTTGGACTCATCGATATTGTAGGCATCCCAGAGGAAGCGTATGGTGGCCTGTATGTAGCGACAGAAGGAGAAATCGTTTTGCTTGACGCGTTTCGATTGTTGCTTGAGCAGCAGTAAGCCGAGTACGGCCAGATGTCCGTGCATAACCAGATTATCGGGTATGTCTTTGAGTTCGGGCAGATTTTCCACCACAAACTTGAGTACGTTGGCGAAGAGCGGAGAGTCTTCGGCCAATTTTGGCTCTAGCACAGTCAAGTTCATTAAGATGTTGCATAGTGAGACGATTGCAGCGCGTGCATCCTTCATTTCCTCCAGCTGTTTGGGTGTTGGCACCGGATCGGGTTCGTTCATGCGTTTGAGACGCTCGGCACGTGGTATTGGTGGACGCTTGTAATGCGCAATGGTAAAGTAGAATTCGATTTGTTCGAGCAGTATTTCATCTTGTTTGGTGGTGAACAAAATTTTACGTGCATCATCTTCCAAAGCCAAATGACACAGCGCTGGCAGCATGACGCGCAGCACATCAACTGGTTGTTCACCCTCGCGCGAGCCAGTACGCCAAGCCTTAAGGTCATGGAATGACTCGTTGCCTACCTTGAACATGAAGGGTAGTATTTTGTAGATGGCCGGACGCATGGCGGTAGTTTCTTGTGCCAGCCAAGCGGAGAGTATACGTACAATGGCGCAAATGAAAGCTTTGTCGCGTGGATTGCCATTATCTTTGATCTTGTCTTGTGAGACGCGTGTCAATACAGCTAAGACCTGATTGAAGGCGCCCTTCAACGCTGTGTAGGTGGTTTGTTTTTCTTTGGGCTCCAAGTCGATCTGATCGTTAGCCATATGCTCGATGCAGAGTTCAAGTATTACGAAGCAGCAACTGATAAGGTCGGAGCGTTTGAATGTGGTCTCGAGTTTTTTCTCGTCCATTTGCATGCGCACTTCAATAGCAGCCAATTGGAGTATCGAAAGGAAGAGTGTCTTTTGATCATCCATAAATGCCCACTGAATGCCCAGCACCTGCAAGGTGGTCGCAATCAGATGTAAAGCGGGTTCGCGTTGTTTGGGACCAATCTTCGCCTTCAAAATATCGCCAACGGCTTTGAAAATACTCTCGGGCCAAATTTCGCCCTCCAATGAGTTAACGATCACATCACGACGACAAGTTTTCAGTATGGATGAGAGTATGTTGCACAGCTCGTATTTGCGTTCGCTATTCTCTGTCTCCATATCCAATGCTATACGCTGTACGAGCGCATGGAAAGGTTTCGGGTCATCAGACCAGGACGCTGTGCCGAATTTGTTGACCAACAAAACGATCAGCTGCAAAGCCTCATCAGTTTGGAAACTTTGCGCTGAATAGATCTGCGACATCTTCGGTATGGCACCAATGTTAAGCAGCGCCTGTTGACCTGGCTCATAGGTGGCAATGCTTTTTAGGCAACTGTACGATTCGCTGACGACAATCAAATTGTCCTCGTAATCATCATCGTCTGCGGTTTCAACAATCTCCAACAAGGTGGGTATGGCTTCGATCATATCCTTGTGTGTGGCCAACTCCTCTTCCTGGCAGAAGCAGGTAAGTATCGAGAGCGCAACACTCTTGTAGACAAGTGGTGGACAATCATCGGGTAGATTTTTACCATTAAGCAGTTTCTTGAGAAAACCGAAACCGATCGCTTCGAAGAGTAATTTTTTAGCAGCTGTTGTGCAGTCCTTACCCTTCACCAGCTTCGTTACCATGAAAAGTGCGGCAAACTTTTCCGTCTCACTTTTGGTGCCCTTCAACATGGCGGCGCACTTCTTTATAGCTTCCGGTACGTCAGCCATTTTGTTTGCGCTAATAAACTAACTTCTTTTCGAGCTCTACCAAATTTATTCAGAGTTCTTGCTGTTGTTTTATGGGCGTTGGTTGCTAGGCGTAGCCACTTCTCTTCCGCATATGTCAGAGCTTGCCGTTTAAGAAAATTTTCTGTATATATATAAGCGTTGCGTTCTATATATACATATATGTATTTATAGCGTCAATATTCACTTTCATACACTTTTTCCCGTTGCGAAATATCTCGATTTTTGATTTTGTACCGTTCGGGCCGACGTACTCTCACCGACTGATTCGTTCACAGCTCGCAATGACTGTAGCTCGCCTGCATTGCATGCGGCTAAAACGATCTTCGGCTCACCCGCTAGCGACGTGTTCCACCTCCATTAGACCAGTCGGCTGTTGCCGTCGTGTAAACATTTGTATCGGCTGATCGTAGATGCTGCGCCGACACTTCCTTCCATGGCGGCTTTGACGTTCTTATTTACTGCTTGTTGTTGCATTTCGCCACTTGCTGCGCCTACTGTGTGTACTCGTATACCAACAAATTTTTATTTTTAACAAAATTCATTTAACCACCTCTATATATATATTATATATACTAGTATATATATATATATATATGTATGTGTGTATGTATTACACCAGCTAGCGCAAGTGGAAAATAAAAATTCAATTTGAAATTCAAATTCAAATGCATATTCTAAATAAATCGGGAAGAAATTGCCGCCGTGTATGTCAGCATCGCCCGGCAAGCGCTGGGAGAGCATAACGGTATATCAGCCAAATGGCTTTGTGTCTCTGAAAAGCATCGGTTCTCTCTCCACATGAGTCGATGTTTATAATTAGCGGCCGTATTTTGTTTGTTTCTTTTGCTTCTTCTTGTTTTTTTTTCTATTTACATTTTGGAATTTTTTCAATTTTCTGCCTCCTATTTAACACAAAGTGAATATTTGAAAAAATGCATGGCTTTATATATTTCTTTTGTATGTACATTAGGGTGGCCCTTAGTTGTATGGAGGATAATAAAAGTTTCTGGATTCTCGATCGCACCCCCTAGAAATATGCGAATAGCCCAAAAACTAGTATATACAAAGTTTTGGGTCAATCAAAAAAGGTTTAGAGGTTGCGCAAGGAGCTTCAAATCCTGAAAAATTAGAATTTTTGCCATTTTTATGTCTCAGACTTCCATATTTCAAAGCCACACTATCTGGTTTCCGTACCGTAATAAGATCTGCATTTTATTACCTTTCCAAAATTACCACAATCTTAAAAATCGGTCGATTGATGATAGAGTTACAGAAATACAAATACGAAAGTAAATTAAATGTGTTGCACGTGCATTCTCAAGCGTCGCATGCTCGTGATATACCGTTATAACGGTTCTAATGTTATTCTTATTATCTTATTACGGTATGGAAAACCAGTAAGGGATAGTGTGGCTTTGAAATATGGAAGTCTGAGACATAAAAATGGCAAAAATTCTTAATTTTTCAGGATTTCAAGCTCCTTGCGCAACCTCTAAATCTTTTTTGATTGACCTAAAACTTTGTATATACTAGTTTTTTGACTATTCTCATATTTCTAGGGGGTGCGATCGAGAATCGGAATACTTTGGAAAATAAGGGCCACCCTAATGTACATATGTACATTGTAGCTTGTAAGTATGTATGTTTTGTAAGGATTTGTAATTGACACGCATGCAATGTTTCTATAAAAACCATTACATTTGCGTGACAGTTTTCTAGTATCAATTTCACTTAAATAATCGCTGATTTCAATCAATGTAAAATTTTTGTGAAACTTATTTCGGAAATCGGTTTTTAAACTCATTAATAATTTATATATTGTTTTCAATTAACTATAAATTACCTAGTTCCAATTACATTTAAATACATTTTGACATTTATGAATTTAATTTTATTAAAGCATTCAAAAAATGTTTTTGCTTCCAATTTTTATTTAATTTTGTTCATTTAATAAAAAAAGGGGAAAAAATATCTTCAGATGTTGGCAATATTTTATATTAAACAAGTACCGTTCCCCGAACGTAAGGGTGTAACCGAACATTTTATACTCTCGCAATTTATTTATTTAATATTAATAAGATAACACACAATTCGTTGCGTCTTATCTACAAAAAGTTCACTTGAATAACGAGAACCAATTATATATGGTTCAGCCCCAATGAAACTGTTTTACTCATTTTGACCACTAAGCTACATTATATCCAAGGCTTTACACTCACTTAATTCTCACATATGATAATATACATATTAACCGGTATATGCGGTAAAAAGTTCTCTGGAAGTTTGAAAATCCGGGAATGAGGTATATGGGGGCTAGAGCAAGTATTGGCCTGATTTTGCTCATTTTTGAGTATCTTTAGAATATCTGTGAGATTTACCACCATTTGCAGTAAATTTTTGCCACAAGCTTTGAGGTCCTTATATATTAGCTCTGTTTCAATATCTTCATTGGTTTTTAATATACATATATATTGTAAAGAGTACAAATCAGATGGACTTCAAAGTTGTGGTGTAAGGAAAGGAGGCGTGGTTGTGATCCGATTTCGCCCATTTTCGATCTTCACCATTGGGATGATGATTTTTCATTAATGCACATTCATTAGTTTTCAATAGGACCTTTGTATGGGGGTTATTTTATTTTCCCATTTCCATTGTGTATGATGAGATAATAAGGGAAATGTCTCCACGAAATTTGATTGATATATGTAGCTATTGTAGTTTCCAAAACCTATTAAGGGGCGGGGGTCACGTAAACTTTTCCAATCAAATTCCATCCAAATATGTCACTCCGTACTGTCATTTCCCAAAGTTTAATATTGAATACTAAAAATTGTTTTTGTAAAAACAAAATTCCAGTATTTTCTAACTAATTATGAACATATCTCCTTTTAGCTATTCATAATTTGTTATGGGCTTCTAAATCAATATTCCTACTGGGTGCATGCTCATGTACTACATTGTCTTCAACTTATATGTATGTAAGTGCATACATTTGTATTTGAGGTTATTTTTAAATTGTGATGCTGTATTGCTTGAAGTCACTTGCCTCGTTGCAATAGAATATTTTGGAGCAAACACAACGCTAACTGAACACTTGCATAGCAGCCACAAAGTGTGATAAACGTGAGCAATATAATTCTTTAATACATACCATATGCAGCATTTTAAGTTTATCTCACATTCCAAAGACCTATTTTTTTAACATGTAAACAAAAGTTTTTTAGTTCTGTATAACAAAATGTACTATTTATAGTGCTTTATGTATGAAGTTGGTGTAAAACAATCGATCTATTTCAATGAGTTTAGTACGAGAGCAGTTTCATTTTCTTTGGCAGAGAAATAATTAGGAATCGTTCTCGGTTTGCTCTAAATAACGTTGGAATAGCAAATTTAACTTTATTTTCGTTACTAGACAATGTGCAAGATACTGTTAATGGCAGTGAAAGTTGCTCATCGGGGATCACTTGTCCGTGCTTCTGTTCTGTTAATACGATAATATGGTCTACAGATAGTTATCAAATCGGCTTTATTCTTCAAAATTGTTTCAGATATCTCTTTTTGTGAAGAATATTTATCAGAAAGATATCTGATTTCCGATCTCTGTTTTCAATGAACAGAGTAGGCTGAGGTTTAATAAGACTTGATAATGCTGGTCTCTTGTGAGAGGCTGTATACTTTGTACAAACAGGAGTCTTTTGTCAAATATTCCAAAGATTCGATAGACCCTAGTAAGGTTAGATGAACGTAAGGTCCGAAAAACCATCTTATAATGGGTGATCGAAGTATAGATATTTTGTTCAATAGCCTGGTTTTTACTGATCACGTGTGAGTCGTGTCAAGCTGTCATGTTATTTTTGTTCAGCATTGTTTACAAATTGCTCAAGAGCTGCCATTTCTTACAGAAAAAACAACGGTCTGCTTTGTGAGCCGGTGGAATCATCGGTCCAAATTTCTTCAAAACTTATGCCAGTGAAAAACGTCACCGTCATTGGCGACCATTATCGCGCCCCAACAGCCGGTTCTGCGATACCGGAACCGACCAAGGGCTGTTACTTCGGCGATCCAGACCTGTTTGGGTTAAGATAAGTTGTTGATTAACCGTTATCGCGCCATGATAACCGACTATTTGATACCTGAAATTGAAGCTTGTGATCTGGGCGACATTTTGTTTCAACAAGACGGTGATATCACATCGTTAGGGCATATTTTCCTGTGGGCATATGTAAAGTTTAAAGTCTATGTGGCCTATCCCGCTTCGATACGGGCCTTTGAGCAAAACATCACGCATGTTATTCACCAATTACCAGTTGAAATGCTCGAAAGAGTAATCGAAAAATTCGGATGGACCAACTGATACGTAGCCGAGGCTAACATTTGAAAGAGGTAGTCTTTAAAAAATAAATTCCAAGAAATGTTCTTTCGTATGATAATAAACATTCCCCATTAAATTTGATTTTTCTGTGTTTTTTCTTTATAAAGGTAAGGAACCTTGGAATGGATCCACCTTCAAATCATTTTTTTTTTCTAATTTTATAAATTTTGGAATGTTTATCTCAAAGTTTCTAAATCATATGGAACTGTTGCAAGCACAACGCTATAAATTCCAGCATTCAAGTATTTCATAGCTCTCAATAACTCATTTGAAGCTTAGATCGCCTATAAAACACTTTTCTTCTTTTTCTCTCTCCCGGTGATTCAAGCGATTGTGAGTGAAATGTTTTGGAAACAATTTATTGTACAAACATGAATTAAAGCAACACGACTTCGCACAGGCGAGTGTGTGCTCATCAAGGCAACTTTGTAAATAATGCTGATGTAATACATCATAAATCATTAATGTTTTTAAAGTTTTTTACTATTGCGTGCTGAAATAAGTTAAATGCCAAAACTTTGCGAAACTTTTTTATTATTGCACAATAAAACTATGAATGCTTACTTAGTTTGGGCGCCATTTTGAAGAAGGTGCAGCAAAGCAGAATCTGTTTTATGACCACTTTTGTGTGTGTGAGTGTGTGCTATCAAAAATGGGATTAGGAAAATTTAATGTTTCGTAAATGACATGTAAAACAATCAAATTTTCACTGCTGCGTATGTGTTGCGTCGCCCGCACTCTCACTCTCCCACTCTCTTCCACGCATATACAGTCACACATGCGATGAGCATGCGGCGAACCGTGATTACGTCGACTTCAATTTACAATGTAGCCGAAGAAGAAGAAAATGCATATTTTTCAAAAAATTATAAACCCATAAATAACTTTACTCATGCGACGATAAAAGACGGGACGAGCAGGTTATATTTGCGATATGCATGTGTGCGATTGGCTGTTCGTAAGCGGGAATGTATGCTGTATGCGCCTGATTGTAGGCAATAAAACCCTTTCAGCGCACAAAAGTATGCTGAAATGTCTTTATAGATAGGATATGGAGCATCCAATTTTTTTCTGTTCGGTATTTTGGGTGAACGCAAGCAATGCGCGAAAGTGAGACTTGTTAGTGGCGGGTGCGGGGAGGTCTTGCTTGCTAAAGGCAAAACGTATTTTACAATTGTCCATGCAGTGGAGAGGGCGAAGATGTTGTGTGTATGTACTTCTTCGGTCGCCGCGTACGGATACCATAATCAAATCGCTGACAGCTCATACAAGCGAAATGGCACTTTTATTACGCAATCGCCCATTGTGTGCATTTTGTCGTACAAATAAGCGCGTCGAACGTAACACGGTCCGACGAGTGTGGTGTCGTTGTGACGCATAGAAATTGAGTCGTTCACGAAAGCAGCGAAAGAAAGTAAGATGTGGCAAGCAATACATGTATAAAAGCAGGGAATATGCATAGAACACAACACTATCGGCATACAAAAATCGAATTATGTCAGTGCTGGAAAAGGGTGAGGCGCACACAGCCATACACAACATGCATATTCACCTCGTGTGTGTGGAAGCGCGGGTGTGTATTGCACGCTTTTACGACTATTTCGGTGTGGCAGAGCGCTCAAAAATTTAAAAAATGCTCCATATGTGAGTTGTTGGGCAACAATAACAAGGTAAAGTCATACCGTTGATACGTTTATAACTGTATGTGGGTTAGTGTTTGGGAATGTATTGAAATCAGCAGCAAATATGACAGCAGGAAACGTTAATAAATGTTGCCATTTTATTGCAGCGGCCTTTTAGGCGCAACACCATACCGACGTCGTCAGCTTTCAGATTCGCTTTTTAGCAGCAGCGTTTATTTAAAATGTCTGTAAGGGTATTGAGATTTATGGCGGTTATTCGTAGTAGCAGCAGCTGTTGCTAGTCATTTGTTGTGTTGTTGTAACAACAAGTGATCCGCTGGCATTACACATGTATACAGCTGTATAGTGTAGGCATACATTTAGGCGCACATTAAGGGTGTAAATGTGTGAAATAATTTCGTAGAAATAAAAAGGGCTATTACGTATGTAAAAATGTGTTTCTTTTGTTAGTTTCCGGAATTTCAATTGGCTCTCGAAAGGAGTTTTATTTGCTCTGGCCATTAGGAGTGGGTTAATCTAATAAAAAGGCATATAAAAATATTTTTAGTGTTTTCGGTGTTATGTTCCATATATGTCTGTTGATTGGGATAATACAGGGTTGTGGTTAGTGAATCTCAAAATGAGCATTGTATACTTTTAGATCTAAATTTTCTTTATGCTATCACATATATATTTATTTTTTTAATAAGTTGCCATCCTTTGAGACAAAGTACGAGAATAATTCCTATTTTTCAATGTAGTGAAAGTCGTCTCTTCCGTTGCTACCTCCAGTTACTGCCTCGTAAAATACTTTCAAAGCTAGTGCTCATGATTGCTAGGTGAGGAATTAGGCGCCCCTAATATTCACAATTTATTAAGAGGAGTAAGCCATGAGATTTTTGTGTTTGTCTACTCGAGAGTTCACATCTTCTCAACTGCTAATTTAATGCTAAATAGCAATATATAAATGGAGTTTTCTTAAGTTGAATGTCAAGGTGAGTATGATTAGTTCACGATTGTCATCCGTGCCGTAGAGCTTAACTTTTTGACAAACCTATACGTTTATAATCATTCAAAATAGCATTATTTTGCTTTTATTTTTTTAAGATTTTCTCTTTCAAATATTGGCCTCGGCTACGTCTCAGATGGTCCATTCTTTAAGTCCAATTTTCGATGACTCGTTCGAGCATTTCGACTGCTAACTGGCGAATGACACGCGTGATGTTTTGCTCCAAGGCGGGTGTCGAAGCGGGATTGTCAGCATAGACATTAAACATCCCCACAGGAAATAGTCTAACGGTGTGATATCGCACGATCTTGGTGGCCAATCGACCGGTCCAAAACGTGAAATTTTCTGCTCGTCGAAGAGTTCTCTCAATCAATACATTGATTGATGCGATGTGTGGGAAGAAACTAAATGTCGTCGAAATCATAAGCTTCAAATTCAGACATAAAATAGTCGGTTATCATGGCGCGATAACGGTCGTCATTGACGGCGACGTCCTCACCGGCATCATGTTTGAAGAAATATGAACCGATGACTCCACCGGCCCACAAACCACACCGTTGTTTTTTCTGGATGAATTGGCAGCTTTTGAAGCTCTTCAGGTCGCTCTTCGTCCCAAATGCGGCAATTTTGCTTGTTTACCTATTCATTGAGCCCGAAATGGGCCTCATTGCTGAACAGAATTTGGCTCGAAAACGTCGGATCTTTTTGGAACTTTTCAAGAACCCATAGAGTGAAATGGCGTTCAGCTGTTCGAAAGATAGCGTGTTAAGACAATTTCATATGTTGGAACCTGGTGCTAGAGAACGTTGTGCTTTGGCTGCCGACGGACGAATTAGATCAGTTCTACTGTGTTCTTGAGCTACCATAATTTTTGCTTACGTTAACAAGTAAGAAACCCCGATTTCAAAATTTTTTTGACTTACTAACCACTTGAATATGCACGAACTTAATCGAGTTCTTTTTTCTCGCAAGCTTCTCACAAAAATGTTTCGAGCGTTGGAGGCCGTTTTAAGTTTTCAGATTCTGTATATTTCATTTATGATTCCAAGATCGACGGAATAATAGCCATAATATGAATACTGTAATATTATTATTATTTTTAGTCACTTTAAATGTTCTAAATATACACAGTACAAGGCCCTGTTCCACATCTCCAAAAAAATAAATTTTTTTTTAACAAAATAAAAACTTGTAAAAAAATGTTGCACCACACCGTCAAAGTTCTTCATTGACTTGAAATTCTTTCGTCGGCTCTGCATACAATCCATCATTTGGCAAGCGTGCGAGTGAAAAGTGAAACTAAAGTCGCGAATTTGCGCGCGCGTCTCCACACGCATATCTCGCAGCGAGATGAAAAGTTTAGCGTGTTCCTACGAAATCTGATATTTTTAAAAGTCTTAAATGTGCGAGTAGTATGTATGCAAGGGTGTGTGTGTGTTTGAAAACTCACGTTGGTTTTATATCACACACACCAATCTTGGTGTGTGCCCACAGTAAAGGCATTTTGGTTAAGTGGGTCACGGCGAAGTTGGTTTAATTGAAGAATTTGCTAAAGGCATTTTCCATTTCTTAATTAAATTAATTTGAGTATAAAGAAAAATGCAACATAAAGTGCACTCACACGCACACATTTACTTTGCTATATTAGGTTGGAATATGTATGGTTGTGGGTGGGATTCGGTGGAAAAATATGCAGAGTTTTTAATAGAGTTTTTTTATGCTGGTTCATTCACAATATATGCTTACAAATTTTCTTCTGAGTGCAACATGTAGAACATAGGTGGGATCCGGTCAAACTCAACTGTAGATATAGATCTCTAGAAACTTAAAGCTAAAAAAGTGAACGATACTGCCATATCGGTTTCTGCAATATTCCTGCGTAAAATGATGTTTCTCTGCTTGGAATTGAGGTTATGCGAACTTTTTTTTTACTTCTGAAATAGTATTCAATTACTGTATTTAAGAACGAAAGCTGATTTAGATTTTTTTTTTATTTTAAGTGAAAGCTTCATACGTCAATGAAAACTCCATTGTTAGATAACTTTAAATATTGTGGTAAACTGAAAAAGAACGAAAGCTGTTTTGGTATGAGCAGCTCTTAGTTTTAAGCGAAAGCTTCGTAAATCGATGAACGCTTCATTGTTAGATAACTTTAAAGAATATGGTAAACTGAAAAAGAACGAAAGTTGCTTTGGTATGAGAAGTTTTTCATTTTAACCGGAAGCTTCATAAGTCGATGAAAGCTCTATTGTTATATAACTTTAAAAATTATGGTAAACTATAGAAGTTTTGTTTGGCAACTTGAGAATCGTAGGCCTTGAGAAGTTTTTAATAAAATTTGGATAGTCATACAGCAGTGAAATCCACCTTCTTGTCATTCCCATGATAAATAGGACGCCGTAACCGTAACAGACTTGGATTTTTAGCCGGTCGAGAATTATTTTGTGGTCAAATTCTCACAAGTATAAAACATAATTAAAAATTATAAGTTTATCTAGTCACCACTTTACCACTTTCATTTATAAATTCCTTAAGTAAATGCTGCCACTCGCGTTTAGGAAGAACAATGTTGAACATAAGTCAAATATGGGGCAAATGTAGTGGCAACAGTGTTGCACTTGTACGCAAGGGCAATAAGTGCAATGCCGGTCACATGACCCGAAACGAGCATGCAACTATGCAACTCTTAGTAACCAGCTCAACTACATGCATTACCAGTGAGGGATTAAGCAGTGCAATAGTGCTGAATGGCAGCAACATGCGGGATTGTGGGTAGTCGAATGCCGTGTGCATGTGTTTGTGTGATGTGCGGGCGTGTGGCTGCTCCTTCGTCGGAAACGCTTGTTGCAATGCGCCAGAAATTTCAGAATGCAGCTAACAGCAGTAAAAACATAAATGCTTTGTTGGCTAAGGAAATATGATGGTAATGAAAAGGTTTTAAAATTTTAGCCATAAACTTTTGGTGCTGTGCTGCTGGGAAAATATTAAAATCCATGAGACGAATTTTACAACCACACAGTTGGTTACTGTGCCATTTCATAAGAGATTTCATTATTTTTGATTTGGTTCGGAGCGTGCTGTGGGTTGTTTGTCGTTGAAGTGGGAACGAGCAGAAGGAAAATTTAAGAGTCTTTTGGTTACAAATTCTAAATAATTAACTCATAAAACCGCATTAAGTTCCTTTTCTGGTGGTCTAACCAACACAGAGAGGACTATACGATAATGCAGCCCTAGTTAAATGTTTCCAGGATTGGAATGTTCTTAACTGTTAGTCAGAATATGGCATAGCTCATCCCTAGAGTATTTCAGAAATTTACTAATGAGAAAAAATCTGTTTTAATCTTCCATAAGGTGTTCGCGGTTAGGACAGCGCCTTCGGGTAAAAATATGAAATCATAGACTATAACTTGATTTGAGAGATTTTCGTTCTTTTCTTGTTGTCAAATTCAGAATTTCTGGGCATTAACAAAAATATATGAGAACTTTTAACAAACATGCACGCTATATGGTTGAGACTAACCTGAGAGGAGTAAATTGCTGTATCACTAAGCTTACGCCGATTAATTTGTAATATTGGAGATTTTGCGTTTGCTAGCTTATTTGAGCTACTTTGAAGGGATCATATATTTTTAACCATGAAGCGCATAACTTGGTTCGATCTTCACTGTTCGACACTTTTAGTAACCTGCTTTGATTTGAATGTTTGATCTTTGTCTTTCTAGAATTGTGATTCCCATTCTCAAAAGGCTGTGTCAGAACTAGAAATGAGTTTCTAGGAAGTCTATCTAATTATTCAGATGACGTCAGCAATTCTATATTCTTATTAAAATCAGTTCCCTAAAATATTCTTTGTGGTCCGATTATTTTCACTTCCCAATTCATTAGAAAATTGTGATGTGTTTAAAGTCGATATTACCCTTGTTAACGTTAAGTTATATCACAGAAATATTCCTGGAGCGTATCTAGTAAGTTTTTGTGACAAACTCACAAATTTGTGTTTTCCTATTTTTTCCTTTCTTCATTCCTTTCCTTTTTCGTTTCGTCTCTCTCGATGTTCCTTACTCTCAATAGCCGTATGTCATTTTCCAGACTACCATTTTTTCATATTGAGTTTATAGATCATCGATATAAACGAAGATTTCTGCCATGAGTATTCCGATACATCCAAAATCAACTTATGTAGTAACTATATGTTGATAAATTAATGACTTAGAGAAAAAGAGAGAGTGAAAACAGGGAGATATAATGAAAGAAAGAGATAGAGTAGAGACAATGTGATAGAGAGCGAAATATAGAAAGAACAGGTTCGTTTGCAACCGAACATTTTATACTCTCGCAATTTATTGGTGTAGTTTTATGTAGATAACACAATTCTACCCATATATTCGGCATAAAGTCCAATAGAATAACGAAAATTCATCATATATAGTATGAGGTAATTCCTGAACCGATTCTCTCATTCACAATAAAGATAAAATATATCGAAGACTATACACTCACTTAATTTTGCTAAGATATATCGCATATTAAACGATTTATAAAGCCCATCGTATTTTTGAAAAACCTATAATTAGGAATATGGGATCTAGGAAAAGTTATGACCCGATTTTAACCATTTTTGGTACAGAGACAAACCATTATAAGAAAAAGATTCTCTCTGAATTACATTAAAAAATCTGAGAGATTTACCTATATTTTCGGTGAAAAATTACCCTTAGGCACTGAGTTCTTCATGTTCGATATCCGAGGTCTTGAAAAGTTAGAGCCAGATTTCGACAATTTTCCCACAAGATAAGCCACAAATGATTGTCTTTGTGTAAAGTTTTACTCCCCTGTCTTCATTGGTTCCTTATGTATATATTATAAAGTGAACGAATCAGATGGAAAAGAGTCATATGGGAAGTAGGAATGCTTGTGAACCGAGTTCGCCGATCCGTGTTATCAGGGTGTCAAGAAAATATTATATACCGAATTTCATTGAAATCGGTCGAGTAGTTCCTGAGATATGGTTTTTGACCCATAAGTGGGCGACGCCACGGACAGACGGACAGACAGACATCCGGATTTCAATTTCACTCGTCATCGTGATCATTTATATACACATAACCCCATGTCTTACTCGTTTATTTCTGGTTGATACAAACAATCGTTAACAAAACTATAATACTCTGTGCAACATGTTGCGAGAGTAGAAAAAAGAGAGAGGAAAAGCAAGAAAGAGTGAGAGAGAGCGATATATAGAAAGAAAAATGGTAGCGAGAACTAAAAAGAAGGAGAAAGAGACAAAATATTCAACAGGACTATTTTGCTATTTAATAATTCAAAACACATTCAAAAAGTGTTGAAATTTAGAAAAAAAGAGCCAATTGCAAGTTTACCGTAAAGCCTGCTATTTTCTGACTTAGATTAGACTAATTTTTTGTCCATTTTTATACAATTCGGTATATTTTAAGTGGTAAACTTATTGCGATGTACGACTCATATACTTCTTACAATTATTGGGGAATTACGAGCATAACGCTTACTTATTATCTTGTGGCGTAAAATATCATCTTTGCTTAATGCTTCGTGCAATTTCAATTTGGCCAGCAATTAGCGTGCTTTTGTAATTTCCGCTATAAAAGTTATAAAATCTATCCGGTTTAACTGCTTCTGACAGGCCTTTATCATTTCGCGATGATACTTTGCACTGCGTATGCCACACATTTAACACAACAAATTGTACCGCGCGCGCGCCACAACCAATAGTGAAGATTGTCCCAACCACATGAAATCTAAAATTTCAACAGCCATATTATTACCTTCAACAATTTGCAGCCAATGCGCCAGATAAGTAGAATCCAAAGCTAAAGTAAACTTCGCGCATAAGCTTATTTGCAGCGTATCGTAGTCGGTAGTACTGTGCCTTTGAGTGCTTAACGCAACAATTTCCGCTACTTCTCAAAGAAAGCAAGCACTTAATTGCAATTAAGACTACTTGTTTGATGCATTTTTCGCATTTCCACATTTCCCCATTCACTCATCCACTCCGCTTCGCGTTGCGTGCCCTTCTTCGTGGGTTCTTTTTAAACTGTTGGCTCTTTCAGCAACTCGAGGTTTTCGTACGGTTGGCGCAAATAGCTTTCAAGGAAACATTGCATTCACTTCGAGCCACCGATCCACCGAGCGACCCAGCGAGCGACCAACCGTCACTGAACAGCGAAACAAATAATAGCGAGTAATTGAGTTGGGCGTGCAGGGTGAGGAGTAGCGGTGTGGGCGGTCGGTTGGCAGCGGGTGCAGCAACTGCCAGTGAATGGCTGTGTAAATGCTTGCCGCTGTGCGGGCACTTCGTTAGGCGTCTGAATGATGAGCTTCACGGTCGCTGCGAGCGTTTTTCCACCAGTCTTTGCAAGCATCACTTGTTGCCAGCTATCAGCTGGTGTTGTGTTGTGTTTGCACGCCTTTTCTGTGCATTGATTTGGCTGTGTTCTATACGTATACTCGTCTACACGCATATTCACTCGCGTTTGCAACATGCTTTACCGCTTTCGCTTGATTGACACTCTGACTGACAAATTAATTGGATTCGTGGCAAAGGCGTAAATTTTGTTACTAGTCCAACACATAACAACAACAACAACAACCGCATAGCAACAAAATACCGTTAAATTAATATGTTTAGCTAACGGTGTATTTGATTTTTTTTGTTTTTTTTTCTGTTTGTTTTTATTTTTCCCTGCATATATTATATCATATGCCACCTGTCTTCTATTCAATGCTGCGTCCATGAATTCTGCGTAAATTCGCACTTTACGCTTACCCAATTAATTGAAATGCCTAAATCTAATTAAACATTGTGTCGAGTTTGTATTTTTACGCTTGTTTAGCGAGAATAATTAAACGCGAAAAATAAGGTATTCAATTATTTCATGTCGATGAATCTAAGCAGCTGTGATTAAAAAAATAAAAATCGTCGAGCATCGTTTCGGCTATTTGAGTTTCACTTTTGAGTGCTTTCACACACACCTCTGCATACGTACAGGTATATAACCCTCTTCAATTGAATACCGAATGGTTTCGGCACATTTCTTCGAAATTTCTAAAATAATTGAAATGTTATAGGATACAAATCAAAGCATTCAAACTGGTATTGGCCAAGTTTTACTCACCATTTTTGGTACATGTTAAGCACATAGCAGATTGTAGTCCAAAGCAGCGCCGCTTTCAATATAAGTGAGGAAATGGAATCAAACTCTACATAACACTAAAAAATAACATATAATAATTCGTCACGTCAAACCGGTTAGATCGGCATGTGGCATCTCGTGACATCGCCCAGGAGTTGGGAGTTAGTCACCAAACCATTTTAAATCATCTGCAGAAGGCTAATTACACAAAAAAGCTTGCTGTTTAGGTGACGCAAAAAAACCTCCTTCCGAATCAACGCCTGCGATATGTTGCTGAAACGGAACGAACTCGAACCATGACTGGCGAAAAATTGATCACATACGACAATATCAAGTGAAAACGGTCGTGGTCGAAGGCTGGTGAATCGTCCCAAACAGTGGCTAAGCTGGGACTGGGATTGACGACCAGGAAGGCTTTGCTATGTGTTTGGTGGGATTGGAAGGGAATCATCCACTATGAGCTGCTCTCATATGGCCAGATGCTTAATTCTACCATCTACTGCGAACAACTGGACCGCTTGAAGCAGGCGATCGACCAGAAGCGTCCCGAATTGGTCAACAGAAATGGTGTAGTGTTCCACCAGGACAACGCTAGACCACACACTTCATTGATGACTTGTCAGAAGCTACGAGAGCTTGGATGGGAGGTTTTATTGCATCCACCATATAGTCCGGACATAGCACCAAGTGATTACCACCTGTTCCTGTCCATGGCGAACGCCCGTGGTTGAGTAAAGTTGAACTCAAAAGAGGCTTGTGAAAAGTGGCTGTCCGAGTTCATCGCAAATAAGGAGGAGGCTTCTACGAGGGGGGTATTATGAAGTTGCCGTCTAGATGGAAACAGATATTATTTGAACTAAGTCCGATCACTGTAACATTTTTATAAAGCATTGAACAAAGAGCAAAAATGCGGAAGGCCAACCTAATATATAGTATTTGGAAGCTGGGCTACCTCCGGGATCGATCTCAACGCTTTGTACCACCAAGCTATATCACTTAATTTTTGCTAAGAAATCTAACATATTAAACGATATATACGGCGTAAAGTCCAACGGAAGTTCCAAAATCCGTAAATGAATAATATGGGAGCTAGAGGAAATTCTGGTCCGATTATATTAATTTTTTGCCCAAAGGCACACTATTAGAAGAAACACATATACTTTGAATGTCTTTCGAATAACTGAAATTTTTACTGTAATTTCGTAAAAAATTAGCTGAAAGGACTGGGGTCTTCATCTTCGATATCTGAGACCTTGAAAATCCTTAATATTTTTCTTTTGCCTTCGTCCAATATCGAGATTTATTCATGTACTATCGAAATATTTTTGGTTTACTGTTTTTAGATGAATCGATCTTTTTTTATTCTTTTATCTTCAAGTATACGTTCTTAAGAATCTAATCTCAAATTTTTATAGATATTTAAGTAGTAGAAGCGAAGTTATAGCTTGATGATTTGGATTGGTGAAAGAGTTTTCAACCGATAATATTTTTTTTTCTCAAATTGTTCGATTTCATTTCCTTCTTTAATATCATTGTTATGAATTTTTCAATACATTTCAGCCGATGGAAAAAGTAGCCTTTTTGAGAAAAACGTCCCCGTTTGCAAATGTTTTTCCTCATTTCAATGAATCGTTCGAGAACATCACAAGTCCCCATACTAACGGAAATTGTTTGGTTTTAATCTTTCAGTTGAGCTGATGAACTGGCATCGTAGTCACGGCAAGCCTCTTTGAAAAAAAAACGAGTTTTGCGTAAAATGTCATAACTTTGACAAGTATTCGTATTTTTTATGTTCTAGAGCTGTTTTTACAGATTACACATTGTGCTACGCTAGACGTTTACCAAGTATTCAATAAAAATACGGCTACATACCTCTACAGAAAATCAAAACTTTCCCCATTTTACCGCAACGCAACATATATAACCCCCAATAATATTACAAGTGAATTGGTAAGGACTTTATGGAAATCGAAGAGCTCGCGGCTATAGGCTATAGCTAAAGTACAGGTAAAATCGTATAAGTAGTACTATCAGTTAAGTTACATGTTGATGTGACGTCTATCCATTTTTAGTATGAATTCATTACAAATATTAAGCTACATGACATAAAATACATGTATACATGCAGTTAAATTAAATTGCAGACATTTTCACCTTCACTTTCAGTCTGTTTGCTAAATTTAATTTTAAGTGCAGACATCAAAGAGAGTAAAGGGTGACTGCGACTGAGTGCATTGGCCAGGTGAGCGCCGGCGAGACATGAATGTTTAGGTTATGCAAACTAACATATAAATACTGTTATATATACTTATATATATGTATGTATATGGTATTTCATACAAATATGCTAATTCATAGACTTGTACTACATGAGTAAACACTTTACTGGCATCTACATACAAACATACATAGCACAGTCCTTTCAAACATACCTAAACATATTTATCCAAAAATGGTGTAACGAATAAACGCTGCCAACAGCTATTAGGCATTTAGCTAATGAAGACAGCGATATGCGTACGCTTTGCATTTGCTTGTCTAGGCAAACAGCAGACTCAAGTGTTGTTTTGTTGTTGTTTTGCTTGTGCCAAACAATTATAACTTAAACGTTATTTAAGCCTGTTGTATGGTGTAAGTAATTGTGTTTATTTCGACTTTGACCTTGAGCATCTTCAAGTCATCAACACAGACTTTTGTGAACTCAAGCTGTCGTCGTTTACGCCAGATTTCTTTGTCCGGCGGTCAGCTAAAGCAATGCTGCTTAAATATGTATGTGCTCGTATATTTATCAAGTGAGATTAACTTATTTTTCGATAGAAACAACAACTGTCAAGTCGTTAACTCATTAAAGAGTGGTGGCTGCTGATTGGAAAGTTAGTTACAATTTAATGGAATGGTTGCCATAAATATTGTAACTTACTTCTCATAACTATAAATATATTATAACTGTATGACTTAAATAAAATAATGAATGAATATTACTTGTTTTGTAAGTTTTTTTTTCTCGTACTAGCTGTGTTTTGTTTAATTATTTATACAAATATGAAAAAAGAAATAAAAATACGTAACGAATGTGACCGTCGGGTACTATGTTCTCATCTGAAATTGAGTTTATCAAAGAATAAAAAGTAAATGTAAAATTACGGCATAAACGGTGGCCAAGCCAGTAGTGACGGTCATGTAGGTTTTCTTAATTCGGACCTGAAATGTCAAATATTGGACCGCATAAGCGGCCAGCTTTGACCAATAAGAGAGGAATTGTGTTTCTTCAAGACAATGACAGGCCACACACACCAATATTGACGCGCTAGAAGCTCCATATTATAGTCCGTATATGTAGGGATGCAAACATCGTGAAATGAAACATCGATGGTTCGATGTATCGATGTTTCTTCAAAACCCATCGAAATCAAAAACATCGGCCATTAAAACATCGATACATCGAAACATCGATGTATTTTTGAACTTTTTTAACTTATTTTAAACTAGCTTTTACCCGCGACTTCGTCCGGAACATGATAGAGCAAAACTCCCAGGAAAAAAACATAAAAAATTCACTAACTCAATTCAGTTTTCTGCCTACTTCCTACCCCCTAAGTACGATAACGTGATCATTTTGATCTTATATCCGTTTTTAGGTAACCATCTATTACCTTACTAAATTACATCAAAATCCGTTCAGCCGTTTAGACGTGAAAGAGCAAAAGTCCCAACGAAAACGACTAAAAATTACTAACTCAATTTAGTTATCTGCCTACTGCTTACCCCCTAAGAACTATGGCGTGATTATTTATAGCCTATGACCATTTCTTGGTTATCATCTATCACCATACCAAATTTCATCAAAATCCGTTCAGCCGTTTAGGCGTGAAAGAGTAACAGACAGACAGAGTTACTTTCGCATTTATAATATTAATATGGAATATGGATTTAGTGTAAAAAGCAAAGGAATAAGAAGCAGAAGCATAAATAAATGCAATGTAGTACGTCTTAAGTTGATACATTTTATTTCACTTAGCATTATATGTCTGTTAAAGTTTTTTCTCAATAATTAACAGAATTTCAAAACAACGACATGGAAATTTTTTTCACTGTCATTTCTTTTTGATTT
Source organism: Zeugodacus tau (assembly GCA_031772095.1). Lineage (NCBI taxonomy): Eukaryota > Metazoa > Arthropoda > Insecta > Diptera > Tephritidae > Zeugodacus > Zeugodacus tau. The sequence goes on along the minus strand of CM062649.1, from coordinate 16,173,325 downwards.
TACTTCTGCGTGATAGTTGCCCTGGGTTTACAAAACGGTCGTTTACTCGGCACTGAAGTGGCTACAATGTGTAAATATTAATAAGCCTATTTATACAACTCCGGAAACACAGTATTCATATCAACCCAAACTCTATTGGCATCTGATTGGTAGGGGTAACAGCCGAGATACATTTTCTTTTCAACCTTCCGTCCCTGTAATTGTAGATAAATTTGACAGCTTACATTTCACCTTTTGGTGGACCAAATGTTTATTCTGGTTCCAAATATCAAACGAGTATTCTGTTTCACACTCATCCGAAGATTCTGTTGTATCAGCGCGATTCTTTGAAGTTTTTATGAAACAAAAGCAAGTATTTCTTTTAGCCATAGCATCTTTAAAATTCAGTAATTTGAATCTCTGAATCTCGCCAGAATTAAATTGTATAAATAAATCATAAAAGTAACCGCAGTATTGTCCAAGCGGACATTCCCTTAACGAATTCTCCGTATTTTACAAAAATCGAATTCCAATGTAATAAAGCGTATCCAAATAGAGGGTGTGAGAAGTGTGAAGGTGTGAAGTAAAATTTTTATATAAACATCGACATAAAACATCGTTGAAAATGACATCGATGCATCGACGTTTTTAGATTCGAGACATCGATGCTTTTTGACGAAAACATAGATGTTTCAAAAACATCGATACATCGTTTGCATCCCTACGTATATGGCATCAAGTGAAAGTTCTCCTCAACTAAAGCGTGTGAAAATCGATTATCTTAGTATTTTTTTCGGAAATAAGATTCCCTCACTTTGTAATATATAAATTAGGAAACAATGAAGATAGCGGAATAAAACTTTACACAAATACTGGATTTGAGCTGCGGCATCACTTGTAGGCTATAACTTTTCAAAGCGCCGGATATCGAACATGAGGAACTCAGTACCTGAGCATTACCCTTATTTCACCGAAAATATCGGATGTTTTAATTTAATTCAGAGAGAGTATTTTTCTTGTAATAGTGTGTCTTTGTATCAAAAATTATTAAAATCGGGTCATAACTTCCCCAAGATCCCATATACCTAATTATAGGTTTTTTAAAAATACGGTGGACTTAATATCATATAAATCGCCTAATACGTGAAATATCTTATTAAGTGAGCATATAGTCATGGATATAGTTTACCTTGGTGGTGAAAATTAGTGAAATCGGTACAAGAATTATCTCAGTCCTCATTACTATGTATGGTGATTGTCGTTATTCTTTTGGACTTTACGCCCGATTATATGGGTCAAATTGTACGTTCTCATAATAAAATCACTTAAATAAATTGCGAGAGTATATAATGTTCGCTTACGCCCGAACTTAGTCTTTCCTTACTTGTTATTACAACATTTGAAGCACTCTCATTGTGCAGTTATATTTTGTAAAATAACAACAACACCAAAAAAGCGACGCCAAGTATCAATAAACGGCTTTACAATTATTTTGGCGCTTTTATGTTACTGCCATTTTTAAAGTGTTAAATTATTACAAGCGAATGTGTTGAACGAAACCGTTCGATTCTCTTAGATTGGCAATTTCACGTACAAGCATAATTCCAGGCGTTGCACAGACCGACTTGAAATGGGCAGACTGTACAGCGAAGACAACGCAAATCGAATAAAGTAAACGAAATTAAGTATTGTAAAATAAAATTTTATGCTTCCATTTATACTTCGACGTCTCTTTCACTTTCGCGCCAAATTGAATTCGGCTACATTGTCTGGTTGCGCCGGAAATGCGAGCGAGCGTATGTGTATGCTTTTATGCAGCTGCGAGAGTGTTTGTATGTATGTGTAGGGAGGGGGATGAGCAAGTAAACATGCTGGATGTTTACAATGGCAAGTCAAATGCATTTTACGTTCAAGCAACTAGAATTGCAGTTATTTTACTTTTGTACTGATGCAGCTCGACGTATTGTGGCATCTCAGCGAAAGAGCGTAAGGTTTCTATTGACAGTCAGTGTGGCAATTGTTGTTGTTGTGTGTGCGTGTGTGGATGTGTGCGTATAAACATATGTCCAAACATGGCTTACTACAAAAACAAATGACAGTGACAGCTGTTTATACTTCCGCCAAAACACAGTTACACCTTTTATATATACAAATGTGTTGTTTGTGTGTGTGTTTGGTGTTTACATTTATTCCAGCTTGTACTTCAGCAACAAATACTAACAAGTGCCAATTTGATGTGGCAATCAAAATCGAATGAAATCCAATCAATATCTGCTTACTTATTCACAAACACACACAATTGTTCGGTGCTCCCCGCTATCTTCTGCAGTCCGTTTGACTTGATTTCACCTTAGCAGTGTGGGCGCTTCGATGCTGATGAAGTTAGGGCTCAGTGATTTTCTGCGAGTTGTAGGATGGTCCCTTCGTCCGCCGCTTTGCGTAACTGTCATTGTGTCAATGCCGTTTTGGCATTGAAGAACACTTTTCGAGGTTAAGGTTCGTCACATCTGTGATAAAGTGCTATGTGCTTATGTGCAAGCATATGCTCAATTATGCTCATACACACATACACATATGTCCGCATATGAATTTAGGCAGCGTTGCTGCTTATTATGCCTTTAATTTTATGTTATCCTTGCTGTTAGTTGGAGTTTGTTGTGCATGCAGAAGATCGCTTAACTACTTTTTACTTTAACATCCAACCTAAAAATAGATTTCACGAATATAAATTTCAGCATTTTGGGTGTACTTGAATGAAAAGATTGTGGAAGCCAAGAAAATACAAGAATTCTCTATATGAATTTAAATTTGTAGATGTTTTATAGTTATGTTATAATGCTATATACTCGTATAAGCCACGCGAGACATGCCGGTATTTATAAAAAATTTAAATATTTTCGTTACCCGAAATGTTTTATGAATTTCCCTACTAAGTTCTCCTGGAAATTATATTATTAACAAGAATGGAAAGATTAAGTTCGGGTGCAACCGCACCTTTTATACTCTCGCAATTTATTGATGCAAATTTATTATGAGAACATACAATTTGACTCATATAATCGGGCGTAAAGTCCAATAGAATAACGAGATTCCTCATAAATGGTATATGAGGGCTGTGTTAATTCCTGAGCCGATTTCATTCATTTTCATCACCAAGATACACTATATCCAAGACAATATGCAGATTTCATTTTGATAAAATATCTCACATATTTACCGATATATGAGGAATAAAGCCAACCGTATTTTTGGAAAACTTATAATTAGGTATATGGGAGCTACGGACGTTAAGACCCGATTTTAACCATTTTTGGTACAGAGACACAATATTAGAAGGAAAAGATTCCCTCTGAATTAAATTAAAATATCTGAGGGATTTACCGATATTTTCGGTGAATTTTCTTCATGTTCGATATGCGGGGACTTGAAAAGACCGCAAGTGAAGCGACATTCCGCTATCTTCATTAGTACCTTATGTATATATTATAAAGTGAATGAATCAGATGGAATTCAAAATTGAGTTATGTGGGAAATATTCAAGGTAAGTAATCTGGAGCTCCTTTCCGCCATTTCTTCTGTAAATTTTAATGTTTCTGATGTTTTCCGTTAGTGACTTATCACACTTTTAGTGGCTTTAACCTAACCTTTGTATGTGAGGTGGGCGTGATTATTATTATCCGATTATATAAATTTTTATGGTGTGTATTGGGTAACGTGAGGGAGACGACTGCAGAATGTTTGATTTATATAGTAGCTTTATTGGTTTGCAAGATATTCACAAAACCAAAAAAAAAGGGCGGCCCTTTCTATTTTACTATTACTATTTTGAACTCCTCTCATCATCCCGATCATTTTGATATATATAAGCCTATATCTAACTCGTTTAATTTTATGACATACAAACCACCGTTATGTGAGCAAAACTATTATACTATTTTTAGCTATTTTTTTGCGAGAGTATAAAAATTAAGCTGAAGTTAGAGAGATAAGTTTGGCGAAAATATGGCTTTTGTTTGTTTCGCTATTTAAGGGTTGTGGATTCTAGCATGTGGCTGTTAGCTCGGGTCAAAGGTTCACTCGCGTTTGTAGCTGATGTTGTAAAAATTAATAATTTTCTTTAAAAAATATACCGTGGGAACACAATTTATTAGTTGAATTAATAAAGCTTTTGAATTAATAGATTTTTTGTTGTTACAAAATATTACTGCACAGTGAGAGAGCTTCAAATGTTGCTATATAAAAAAATAAAAATAAAAAATAACTAAATTTCTATAGAGATGGAGAGCTTTGCAATAAATTTCTATGCACAAATACCAGCATTGTTGCTTAGCAAATATTTGAAAATTATATATTTTGATAATATTTTATTGTTGTAAAAATAACGGTTTATGTATCTATAGCAGCTTTCAATGGTATCTTGTTAGCTTATTCTTTACAAAAAATGATTTATAAAGACGCAGCTACTGATAGTGATGATTCCAAATATAAACTTATTTTTTTTTCTCTTCTGACATTTGTTTTTTCAATAGTATTTTTTTTCGAATTCTATTATCGAGTACTAATGGATACAATAATACAAAAACCAAAGGTCGTAGTGCATTTTTCATCTTATATCAATTTAGTACTAATTAATAAAACATTTTCATTGTTTGGCAGCTAGGTTGGTATTATTATGAACGTAGCAACCATTTTCAGTGAAATTTATTTCATTTTGTATTCGGTCTGCATATGATTTTTTTTTTAATAAATATGGAAAAGGTGAAATTTGTATGTTTGTGAACTCCATTTAGTATTACAGAAATTTTTTATACATTGATTTATTTCACATATTCTTACATAAAATAACAAAATCAAAAAAATAAGAAAATGAATATTGATATTGCATATTTGTACATTAATAACTTTTGATTCTGTCCGTAATTCAATAGAAAAATATCGCATGCTGCTCTGAATTTAACGAAGGGAGTTGTAACAACACTGCGTATACGTGATATACAGTAAAACAATTGCAGATTTTTTATGAAAAATAACTATAAAAAAATTTAAAAATTATTTCTGCAAATTGCTCAAACAGGCAGTCAATTACCTTTCAATTAAGCGGCTAAACATTTTTAAAGCGCAATTCGATGTGACACTGCAATTGGCAATAACAGAGTGGGTGGCGTATGATTAACATGAACAACGTAACAAAAATATTTATAATTGTAAACTACAAAGTCATAGACGAATGCATATATATATATATATATACTCATATATATGCTGCCATACAAATAAAACCATATTTGGTTAAAAACACCCGCACAACAATATTTTCAATAATTTTTTTTGTGTTTTTTTGGAACTTTGCCAGGTGTATTGTATGTAGCAGCAACATAAATAACAAAAACTTAAATACAACAACTACAAGTAAACACAAACAATATATAATATACATACCAGTATAGCGAGATGTAAACAGAAATAAGCAAGTTAGGCACACAAAGCTATTGGCGGCTAGAAATCCATGGAAATGCTGTCACTGCTAAAATTATTGTATTGTGATTTGAGCAAGTGAAATATGGTAAATAAATAAACAGGCTAACAATGTAGACGCTAATATTTAGTGAGTACATATATTAGTTAGTGTTAGTATTTTTTTCTGAAGCTGAGTATTGACTGCTGCTGGCCCAACAATTAGCATGAAATCAATTTGTGCGCTATTTATGGCGCGTAGGTTAATTGTATTACAGAAATTGCGAGCAACATTGTCATTCATATTTACTGTAACGTTGCATTAAAATTAATTGCCGCAATATTTTACGTAAATTATAAAACATAAATGAATTAACTGCTAGCGAAAAACTGTAAAAGTGCGCCTATCACGCACACACACACACACATACACATGCATACCTACATACCTACATACATAGGTGCAAAAGAACATATGCTTCTGCTGTCAGCAGCGTATGCAGGTGTATTTGAGTGTGTGCGCACCGTTGAATTAATATTCACAGCTAGCCATATGTGCGCATTGGCGTTTTTCCGCACATTATGGCACTGATTAATTTGCATTGAAATTTCGCGCACAATTTTTGTTTTCAATACTTTTCCACGTGAGTGCTCCGGGCCATTCAAGTGCTTGCGAGCGTGTGGAAAAAACTCATCATCACCAAATGCCAATGGAAATTCGGTCGTCATCAGCGTCACCGTTAGCGTGCTCATTCAGTTTTCCATGCAAACGTTCTCTGCTTTCCCACGTTAGCTTGTTCTCTTAGTGCATGTGCTCTTTGTTGCTCTTAGTTGCTCTTCGTACTCTTTGTTTTGAAATGCACGAAGTATGCGCTCGACGCTTTGCGTTTGCTTGTGGGAGCTTTCGGTTTTTTGACATACTAATTTCCAGCCAAAAAGCTTTATTTTTATTATTGTATATTTTTTCCGTTGAGTTTTGAAATTTGATTTTTCTTAATTATGCGCTTAGCTGAAAAGTATGCTATAATTTTAATCAAATATTTAATTTGATACTATAAATAATCCACTCTGTTGTGACTTTTTGTCGACTAATTCAGCACTGCTTTCTTTTGTATACTTATCAAAATTTGTTTGAAATAATTATTTGATTTTTATATACACGAGTATATATTGCACTTTCTAATATACGCAAATTAATGTACAGTGATACCACTGCGTATACGTGACCTAAGCTTTATAAAATTCGATACTTGGAAAAACACTGCTAGCACTTGTTTGAAAATATTCTTCTGTTATTCAAACAGGCGGGGAATAAGCATTGAATCCCACTGCTTTAACACTAAACAATAGTTAACCCAAACTAAACAATGAGTTTCAAAGGTCGACGAAAACTATCATTCTTTGGTTGTATTGATGACAATATTAAGGGGTTATATATGTTGAGGTGCGAGAAAATGGGGAAAATTTTGATTTTCTGTAGAGTTATGTAGCCATATTTTTATTGAATACTTCTTATAGGTCTTGCGTAGTACAATGTCTAATCTGTAAAAACAGCTCAATACTTGTCAAAGTTATGACATTTTACGCAAAACTCGTTTTTTCCTCAAAGAGACAAATAAATTAAAAACAATTTGAAAAAAATAGTGAAATCGATTGAAAACTGTTTCAGCAATCCAAGTCATCACAACGACGTTTTCGGAAAAAACATGATTTCGATATAATCGCGTTTAAAGTCGCGTAAAGTACACTTTTGTCTAGAGTAACGAAACGAGATGTAAAACGCTATAACTTCTCTTCTATTGCTTAAATCTCAATAAAAATGTGAGATTAAATTCTTAAGAACGTATACTTTAAGATAAAAGAATAAAAAAAATTTCGATTTTTTGACCGACTTCAACATATATGTATATATGATAAATCTTAATACTATACTTATTTGTGTTAGGCGGTTAAAAATATACATTTTTATAACGAGAAATCACCCAAATTTGAGGAGTTATTTGTAACACTTTAATCTAGATAGTTCAAGATGACTAGAGGATGTGGCATCCGAAAGCCTGCCTGTCCGACAATGATTTGAGTGGAATTTGAGTATAGCTCTTCAAAGTCTCAGATATCGATTATGTGGACCTTAGTGACTTTTGGCTGACTTTTTATCGGAAACATCGATTATTTTCTCAGCAATTCTAAAGAAATTTAGAGGCAATCTTTTACTTATATCAGTAAAATCGGGCCATTACATTCAATGTCCGCCCTATACCTAATATTATGATTTTCAAAATTTCGGTGCTTACCTGAAAATGCTTTCATACCGTAAGTCTTGCAAATTGCTTAAGTATAAAATGTAAATAAAACTAACACTTCCTTACCTGATTTTTCCAAATATTGTTTTTAAATGAAAAGTAGGCGTGTATCACCCCATCTCATACACTCTACTTACAATAACTTTAATTAAGTCTTAAGGGCATCTCTATATAGTTTAATATATAGCATCTCACTTACGAATTTCTTTTGCTTTTCTAATAGTAAAACTATATTATTCATGCCACATGCTTGACATACGAGTATGAAACTATGTAAACAACAAACACTCCTATCTACACTTTTTGCCGACTTTCACTGCTACAGTCAACTTGTCGAAGGTGACACTAACTGCATGCACATGCATATATAAATATATGGATGTGTGTGCTCTTCATAGGCATACTCGTTAGTTAGTTAGTTACTTGCATAAATTAAAGTGTCTGAAACATTTTCTGTTCGACAACAATTTAAACATTTTATTATTATGTTGCTTCGTAACGGTAGATGTGAACTTTTGACTTGCAACAATGCAACAAAATACTGTTGCTTACACTACACACAGTTTACAAAGTTAGTCTGGTTATCTTACATGAGAGTTGAGTTGAGGTTTTGCAAATTTATGCTCACAAAAAAGTTGTACTTTTCATAAACATATATCCGTAGCTATTCCAGTAGGTGTGCGTGTAAAGCATAAGATTAGCTTGTAGATATACAGTTATTATGTTTGATCTTAGAACTTTAACTACTAAAATTTGGTTAGTGTTCTTTGAAAGGATTTAAACTGTGTTTAATGCAAGACAAAAACGGAATAATGCCAATAAAATTGATATTTATGTAAATTTACTTACACGCACATTTCTATACAAGTTCCTTATCGAATATTCCAAGAATAAAGTAAGAAGTAGATGAATGGGTAAATAAGCTAATAATCTTCGTAGTCATTGTGTTGGAATTAAGTTCAACTGTGTAGATATATCAAATATCTGGTCTTAAGGAAACAATTAATATTAAGAAAGATATGAGCAACAACGTGTAAAAGATAGCAAGCGATAATTTTTTAATATTTACGAAAATTAGGTAAAAAAACTATTTTTCTAATATTTGGAAAATTTTCGAGAATTCATACCGGAGCTACTTAGTTTTGACACTGAGCATAATTGTAATGTTAATAATAATTAATTTTATTATTACAATTAGATTTGAACATTGCTTGCCTGAAATTCCACTTACGTCTTTATCGAAGAATAGTGAAAATAATATCTGTTGGTGTCCTTTGTATAGAACATGTTACTGATACATTTTTTCGATCAAATGATTTCCTCAGAGACTTGTTTGCGCTTTCCGGTGACATCAGAAAAGATTTTCTACATTATATTAAAACTATTCCATTCGAAATATATATTACAGGGAGTACATTAAAAGTAAGTTTATTAATTTAGTAAATAAACTCCTTAATTGAGTAAATTAACTCTTAATTGAGTTCACTGATTCAACTATTCAACTAAACATATACTTTGCTTATAAACATATACTTTACAGAGAGTACATTAATAGTAAGTTCATTAATTGAGTCCATTAACTTTTTAATTGAGTAAATTAACTTCCTAATTGAGTTAATTAACTTCTTAATTGAGTTAATTATTTCCTTAGTTTAGTCAATTATACCATTAATTTGGTAAATTCGTTAAATGTTTATACTATTGTATATTTGCGAAAAGCGATAGCTGATTGAATTATTGTACTATGTGTTACTATATTTATAATCTTTTGGTACTATGTGAGAACTTGTTTTCATATTATTATATGACTTTAAGTACTAGCTGACAGAAATCACTTACTATAAATTGAAATTTCATGAATACCTATGAAATCAATCGGTTACACATTCTTCATCTGATTTGTCCAGTTGAATAAAAAGGTTTACTTACTTCAACAAAATATATTTAGCCTTAACAACCCTCTTTATGTTTGTATATATATATATATATATATATATATATATATTTGTGCGTGTCAATTCCGCTACGTGCCACAAATGTTTTTGTGGTTGTTTAACAAGCATACCTGTGATTTAATTTAAGTAATAAATTCGAAATTGTTGCCAAAGTGCACTTTACTGCAAGCAGCACGTAAACTCGTACAACGTAGGAGAGCGAAAGAGAAAGAGAGTTGAAGCGCATAACAAACAAACTGAAAAAAATGTGCTTCAAAGCACAAAAAATCGGCAAATATGTGTGGAGGGAGGAAGGTAAGTGAAATTACTTTCGAACACGACACGGACACCTGTTGCAACATTTGCGTCGCAGCAGCACACAGCAATGCATTTCGAATTTGTACCCTCGTACTGTACTGCACACATACAAACAGCAACAAATGCATACTTACTTGCCACATAGGAACTTGCATATACAACGCCGAGTACGAGCACTCGTACTTTGCACTAGTGGCAACTACAAGTCAGTTGGGGTAAATAGAAACCAATAAATCAAAATTATTTGTAAGTGAAGAGCGAAATGACTCGAAGTGTTGGCATTTTTCCCCATGGTTAGCCCTTGCTACCGCTCGTTAACGCTGCAATGAGCGCGCCAATGCAGCTTGTTGATTTTATATTATGTTGTTTTTGTTACTTTTTAAATTTTGTTTTGTTTCTTTATTTCTCTTCATTTTTTCGCTTATTGACGGCTCAAGTTACAATTTTATTATGATTGTTGTTTTTATTGTTGTTCTTATTGCTATTGCAGACAAGTGGAAAATTGTTGCAAATGCATGACGCAAAAAAAAAGTTGCGCAATAAAGTGTTGCTACGAAAAAATACACCCCAGAAATGATTGAGCGTTTTCGCCGGCGCGCCGTGTGGTGTGAAGCGAAATTTGTTGCAAATTGAATTAAATTGATAATTGATGAGGAGGCAGCGGGCATGCTGTTGCATGCAAGCAGCAAGCGCCGTCTGTGGTGTTGCTTACAGTGACTTTTCGGCTAGTGCTAATAAGTTGGCGCGCGCACAAGTTTGGTGTTGTAAGTTTGATGACGGGTCGCTTTTAGAACGCTGACAGCGGGTTTGAACTTGCTTAATAATGCATGAGCTTATGGTTAATAATGTGCCGAAGTATATACATATATTAAATAGAAAGCGTTATATTTGCATTTACTGTAGTAATATTACTGTACTCTTAAATATACTATACTCGTACATATTTATTCACTACTGAAGTTGTTGCGTATATGCCATGTTAGTCTTTGCTTAAACTTTATGCTCGCGTCTTTATTGTAGCAGCAAGTTTTATTCTTTGGTGTAGAGTTGCATATTGCATGCAAAAAATAATCAATAAATCTAAATAAGCGGTATAGTTGGTAGTCTCACTAAACAAAGCGCTGGCTTGCTCTCCGCTAGCTTGGTTATTGCTGGGTGTAATATTTAATAGCTACTTTCAAGCTTGTGTATCGCATAGCCACAGCATCTGAGCTCATATTTATTTACAAAGGCATGCGAAAAAAATATTTTAAGGGGATCGCTGTTGTTAGCATATACTATACTAGTATGTACAGTTGGAGTCTTCAATATTATCGGCGGTTATTAATGGAGAAGTGAGTTTTATGAAGTTGGCTCTGAAGAAATTTTTGGGTGAGCTTTAGTTACTAAGACAATCTCTGATATTTGGCCTAATATCCTACTGCAAATTGACTTCGAATAAGAGCTCTGGGATTCTGTAAGGCCTTATGAGAACGCATCTATGAAATAAATTTCCACAATATCCAAATTCTATTAAATATGAGTCGTATTTAATAACTTTCTTTGAACATTGTAGTTCCTTTATAGCCAATATTCGATAATACCCCTTATAGCCCATTGTAAATACAACACTGCCCAATTGCATGCCGCTATTATATATGCCATCTTTAGAAATACATATATAACATCCTTGTTTACTGTCATGCGGACTTTTACAAATATTTACATATCTTGCTGGATTCCAATATGCGAGCTAATCGTTTCAATAATATCAATGGCATTCCCTTGCAGCTCCTCTGCACACCTACATATATTTACCTAAGCCAGCGCATACTCACATTCACACATATACATACATATATAGTTACATGCCCTGTCAGCGTTGTCATATGTACGTCTTAACACACAGTCTCTGGAGATTTGCCTCCTTCGATCGTTTTCCGCTTAGCTGCAGTCTTTATATGCACTTTAAGTGCCTTTGAATGCCAGCATCATTGTAATAGCCCACGGCGGCATCATCGTCAACGGCGTTCTTGCAGCTAACGTACGAGTACTACTACTCCTCGTACGATTTCTCGTTCCTCACAACGTCCACACAATATCGACACGGCTATTCAGCTATACAAAGTAATTTTGTCGTGTCGTCGGCGTGTGTAGTTAGTTGAAGGGGCTGTGCAACAACTGCAACGCACGTTTGTGGCGTCAAATGTGGGGTGGGGTGTGAGTGTATGGTAGGAAAATTGGCACTAAATAGCTCTTCGATAGATAGTCGTTGAAAAGTTGTACAAATCGTATAGGTAAGTACTTATGTGAGTGTGTGTGTGAATGGATTAGCGGAAGCACGAGTTGCCATTTAATTAAGTAAATATTTAGTTATGCAGTAATACGCAATTATTTAATGCCCTTTAGGGTGTTTAGAGTTGACTAGTTTGTAATTGAAGAAATGCAGAAGCCGGTAATTTCTGTGAAAATTTAGTTTTTTTTCAGTTTTCCTTTAAAATCTAGCATCGCTCTTAATGATCTATATTCTTACTTTTGGAACAAAAAGTCGGTAGGTTCTATACAAAGATTGGCACTAAAAGGAGCAACATGTATTTAATTTTCACAGCCTCTGCACCACTACGATTTAAATGATGTTTTCTCTGTGGTGAAAACCCCGTGCTGAGAAGCGTTAAAATATTATAAATCTTGTATACATACATATTAATGGTGATATATTTCGTGGTTTCCAATTTTTTTAAGGAAAAACACAGAAAATTCAAATTTAGTGAGGAATGTTTATTATCATTCGAAAGAACTTTCTTTGGTATTTATTTTTTTAAATATCATATTTTTTTAATTGTTGGCCGCGTCCATATCTCAGATAGTCCATCCATTGAGTTCAATTTCCGATCATTCGTTCGACCATTTCAACAAGGCCTGTATCGGAGCGAGATTGTTCGCATAGACTTTAGAGTTTACATATCCCCGCAGGAAATATCACAAGATCCTGGTGGCCAATCGACTGGCCCAAAACTTGAAATTATCTGCTAACTGAAGTGTTCTCGCAATAAATCCATTGATTGTTGCGATGTGTGGGAAGTGACGCCGTCTTATCGAAAATAAATGTCGCCGAGATCACGATCTTCAATTTCAGGCATCAAATAGTCGGTTATCATGACGCGATAACGGTCGCCATTGACGGTTACGTTCTCATTGGTATAATTTTTGAAGAATTATGGACCTCCCCATAAACTCACCAAACCGTTGTTTTTTCTGGATGAAATGACAGCTATTGAAACTCTTCAGATTACTCTTCCTCCCAAATGCGACAATTTTGCTTGTTTACATACCCATTGAGCCAGCAGTGGACCTGAACGCTGAACAGAATTTAGCTCGAAAACGTCGGATCTTCTGGGAACTTTTCAAGAATCGCTTGGGAAGGTCGAGCGGCTTCAGGTCATCCACAAGTATTTTGTACGCTTTCAATTTAAGATCTCGACATAAAATTCGCTAAGTCGTTCCATACGTCAATCCGAGTTGCGGCGAACGGCGCCGAATGGACTCTTCACGGTTTTCTTGTACACTATAAGCTACGGCTGATGAGTGATGGTGAATATTACGCTCAGTAGGCCGTAAATAGTTCGTAATAAAGTTGAACAATTTGTAAACGTTGTTCAGACGTAAGTCTTTCAATGATGAAATACCAAACAATAATAATATAATAAAATAACATGGTACCTTGACACGACTCAGGCGTGATCTGTCAAAAAAAGGTTATTGAAAAATGTACCTTTACTTGGATCACTCGATACATATGTTGATCTTACAACGGCTTTCAAATATATTTCCAATCTTAGACTCTCAAGGAATTTTTAATTTTCAAATTTAGAAGCTAAACGCTGTGCTATCATGGGTTCAAGGTCCTAGAGAATGTACAACATATCAATAACAAATTGCTTAGAGTATGAAGAGACAAATGCTGTGAGAATAATTTTATTTGGCATAATACCTTATAACTACCATACGCTCTTGTAATATGGTAACACTGCTAATGCTATTTAATTTCCATTTGATTGTGCCAAAACAGCGATACAAATAAGTAAGACACGCTCAGTCGAACTATAAGCTGCAGCGCCTCTATACCATGAAACGTTTAACCCACCCCTTACACACATACAAACATATACACCCAACAAACAGTGCCAACGACACCAGCTGCTACATCATAGCTTTGCTCTAAAATAACATGCAACAAACAGCACAAATTCTACGGAAGAAATGCGCCAACGCATGCAACGCGGGTGTGCTTTTATCTCCGGCTACAATTAAATACACAAATACGCCCAAATACATGCATGCATTTAGCGTTCACGTGTACAAACGCGCTCTCTACTATGCATTTACATATAAACACATATGCATATATAGACTATGTACTGAGCACCTACATTTTCAGTGTGCTTTGTTGCAGTTTACACGCGTTGCGCTAATGGTCGATCAGACGGTCGCTCGGTCGGTTGGTTGTTGGAACGCTTGCGTGTTCAGTGCATTGCTTGTTAGCCAACACAGTGTTTTGTTGCAATTTGAGTTGCCAGTGAAATGTTGCCGGCTGCCCGGCTAGAACGTTGCGCGCCATCGTCTCGGTCTAAAGCCATCGCCTCCGCCGCCACCGCTGCATCAGCGACCGGCGATTGCAACTTCGGTGCGCTCTGGTGGTTCTGGTGGTCGACGCTACACTTTGCCGCTATACTCGACGCGCTGCGGCCGGCCAGTGAGCGACGTTTACGTTTGCGCCAGCGTCAGCGCGTACGCCAGCGCCAACGGCAGCGTCAGCAAGGGCGCCAACATTGTCTCTCAATTAAGACTGCCATATGCAGTAAGTTACAAATTGCTGGCGCTTTATTAGGTTATTACATTGTTTGTAGTAGGATCGGTCACTGCCGCTGCCACTCCGACGCCACTCCACCTCGACTCCGCTGCCAAACCAAGTTGTGCGGTGTTGGCGCATTGTTTTGTTTTGTGTTTGTGCTTTGTCGCCTTTGTCTTGTCGCCTATTGCTGTCGTTGCGCGTCGACGTTATCGACTCGCAATTTTCCGCCTTCAGGTTTCCAGTTGAATTTCCATTTTCAATTTGCAGTTTCGATTTTGGTTTCGGTTTCGTTGAATCGCTGGCGAATTACACGCGTGAATGCTTTGTCCGTCCAATTGACGTGTAACGGTATTTTGCTGTCGCGTACGCTATGTTTGTTGCACAAACGGCCGCGCCGCGTTCGTGTTTGTGTCGAATTCGTACGGGCGTTGTGTTTAGTCGATGTCGTCGTACTGTGTGCGCGTGTGGTGAGTTGTTGTCTCAAAACGCTTCAATTTGTTGGCGGTAATTTGTTCGCGCTCGTGTTTTTATTACACTGTGTAAATAAGCTGTGTAGCCGTCTAAATGAAACGTGTGATTTACAGTTCTAATTTTGGGTTTGATTTTCAAATTCGAAATATTTTCGAAATGCATTCATCGATTTGTTTATATTTAAACATGTGTGTATGTGTGTGTGCGCTGTTATTAATATTTGCATTTTATTATAAAAACAAACAGCCATTAATGCCAATAAGCTGAATCACAGCGTTATTTTCAACATTTGTCGGTTGTTTGGCTTGTATCGCATAGCGCAGCCTCACTCCGCATAGCAGAGCATCGCATAACGCTTAATACCAATGACTTCCTGTTTGTTCTCTAAACACCGGCTGCATTGTAAATGTTTTCATAACGAAATGAAAAAAGCTCGACACAGTCGCCAACGTCACTGCTATTGTTGTTGCTGTTTGTGTATCATATAAACATGACATTGTTATGTACGCTTGAAAAAGAGATTTCGTCACCATCTGCCTGGAGTTCGTCATCATCCAAACTAATGGATCTAACTCAAGTGCCTTACGAACCGTGTTGTCAGACAAATATATATATAGTATTAAAACTCAATGAAGATTCGCCTACATCCAACTATTACTATTCATTAAAGAATCTCCGAGATAGGAGTAAAAGTATATGGGAGCTAGGGGAAGTAATTACCCGATTTTTACCATTTTTGGTACAGCCGAGTAGTTTCTGAGATATGGTTTTTAACCCACGCCACGCCCATTTTCCATTTTTTTTATCTGAGTGCAGTTTCTTTCTGCAATTTCTTCTGTAAAATGTAGTGTTTCTGGTGTTTTCCGTTAGTGAGTTAACGCACTTCAAGTAATTTTCAACATAACCTTTTTATGCTGTGTAATGGGGTACGTGAGGGAAGTGACTGCAGAAGTTTGGTTCATATAGCTTAATTGGTTTGCAAGATATATACGAAAACCCTATTTGAGGGCGGGGCCACGCCCGCTTTAAAAAAATTACATCCATTATGTCCCTTCCTTGTGCCAAATTCTACTTTTATAACGGAAGTTATAAAAGTTGGCTTAGTTATGGCACTTTATATGTTTTGGTTTTCGCCATTTTGTGGGCATCGCAATAGTCCGATTTCGCCCATTTTCAATACCAACCAATGGTGCCAAGGAATTTGTGTACCAAGATATCTCCATGTTTACTCAAGTTATGGCTTGCCGCAGACGGGCGGGCAGACATCCGGATTTCAAATCTACTCGTCACGTTGATCACTTTGGTCTATATAACCCTATATCTAACTCGTTTAGTTTTAGGTGTTGCAAACAAACTATTATACTCTCTTAGCAACTTTGTTGTGAGAGTATAAAAATGGGCTTCTGAAGTAGTTTTAGTCCCTTGTCCATGATTTTTATACTGTCGCAACAAAGTTGCTAGAGAGTATTATAGTTTTGTTCACATAACGGTTGTTTGTAACACCCAAAACTAAACGAGTTAGATATAGGGTTATATATACCAAAGTGATCAGGGTGAAGAGTGGAGTTCAAATCCGAATGTATATTTGTCCGTCCGTCCGTCTGTGCAAGCTGTAACTTGAGGAAAAATTAAGATATCTTAATGAAACTTGGCACACTTATTTCATAGCACCATAGGAAGGTTGCTTTCGAAAATGAGCAAAATCGGACCACTGCCACGCCCACAAAATGGCGAAAACCGAAAACACATAAAGTGCCATAACTAAGCCATAAATAAAGCTATGGAAATAAAATTTGGTATGAAGGATCGCACTATGAAGGGGCATATTTGGATGTAATTTTTTGGGGGAGGTGGGCGTGGCCACGCCCCCAAATAGGTTTTTTGTACATATCTCGGAAACCAATAAAGCTATATAATCCAAACTTTCTGCAGTCGTTTTTTAGCCATTTCTTAATACAGTCCAAAAATTAAAGAAATCGGATAATAACCACGCCCACCTTCCATACAAAGGTTAGGTTGAAAATTGCTAAAAGTGGGTTAACTCATTAACGAAAAACGTCAGAAACACTAAATTTCACATAAGAAATGGCAGATGGAAGCTGCACTCAGATTTTTTTACAAAACGGAAAATGGGCGTGTCGTCGCCCACTTATGGGTCAAAAACCATATCTCAGGAACTACTCGACCAATTTCAAAGAAAATTGGTTTGTAAAAGTTCCACTACATCCCAATGATATGTTGTGAAAATAGGCCAAATCGCTTCACAACCACGCCTACTTCCTATATACCAGAACTTTGAAGACGATCTGAATCGTTTGCACAAATACTATGTTTATAGTGTGGCAGCCCCATTCTAAAAATCGCCGAAATCGGACCATAGATTTTTAAGGCCCCATATATCGAACACGAGGACCTCGGTGCTTCTCACCTAATATTATGGTTTCCAACTTTCAATGGACTTTATACAATATATATGACGAATATGTGGGTCAAATTGTGTATTATAAATAAAGTTAAATAAATAAATTGCGAGAGTATAAAATGTTCGGTTACACCCGAACTTAAGTTATAGATATGTACAGATATGTACAAGTTGTTCGATTTAGTATGTTTTCCCAAATTTTAGCTACCTCATCGCTCATATTTGGTGATTGTTGCTCTGAATCTTTATAAAATCTTCTTAAACTTATTTATTTGATACTTTACTCTTGATTTCAATTATTTGAAAAAAAATATATATATATTATAATAAATATATAATATAATTATATATTATAATATAATTGTCAAAAACGGTGAACTTACTCTCAAGTTAGAGAGATTACGAATAGATCTTACACATCTGTTCACTATAGTCTTTGATGAGCAGTACTTCATAGAATTTTTCAAATTCCAGTACCTCCGCTTGAAACATACTGATTAATTAGTTGCTCTGTGAAGATCCTTTGTTTTGCCAGGGCCAATTTGAACCAGTCAGTTATTATTGAGACTCTTTTTAATCGTTGGTGTTTTAAGCACTATGCTTACGATTGTATTGAGATTTGGTTCAATGGGCAAGATCTTTGATTTTCAACACCCCATTTATTTTTTTATTCAAATATTGAAATATTTCAAAGATTTAAAGATTTTCTTTAAAAACAAGTATTTAGCATATACTCGTAAATATATGAAATTCCAAGGTAGTCCACTGGAAAAGTTTAAAATTACTACCCACGACATTGACATGGTTTTGTTGAAATCTTTATAAAATCTTCTTTAACTTATTTATTTGATACTTTACTCTTGATTTCAATTATTTGAAAAAAAATATATATATATTATAATAAATATATAATATAATTATATATTATAATATAATTGTCAAAAACGGTGAACTTACTCTCAAGTTAGAGAGATTACGAATAGATCTTACACATCTGTTCACTATAGTCTTTGATGAGCAGTACTTCATAGAATTTTTCAAATTCCAGTACCTCCGCTTGAAACATACTGATTAATTAGTTGCTCTGTGAAGATCCTTTGTTTTGCCAGGGCCAATTTGAACCAGTCAGTTATTATTGAGACTCTTTTTAATCGTTGGTGTTTTAAGCACTATGCTTACGATTGTATTGAGATTTGGTTCAATGGGCAAGATCTTTGATTTTCAACACCCCATTTATTTTTTTATTCAAATATTGAAATATTTCAAAGATTTAAAGATTTTCTTTAAAAACAAGTATTTAGCATATACTCGTAAATATATGAAATTCCAAGGTAGTCCACTGGAAAAGTTTAAAATTACTACCCACGACATTGAAATGGTTTTGTTGAAACAATAATAATTTATTATTTCGCAGCCCACATAGTAATTTTTGCCATTAGAAATTAACGTTATATAAATAAATAAATATACTACACTGTTGCGCTGGTTAAAAGCATCGGTTAGTCAGCAAAGTATTGCTTTTGTTTATTTTGTTAAAGGCAGAAATATTAATGTTTCTCATACATTTTCTGCGTCGGCTACCTGCGCTGCATTTTGTCAATGCAAAATATTGCAGAAATAAATATAGATTTTCAATAAATCTTCAGTAGTTGCAATGCAATGATAAACATTTGTTTCTTAAATATACACAAATAATATTTTGAAAATTATAATTTTTGAGATGCACTATACTAACTTTGTATATTGGCAGCAGCGAGTAATACATAGCATATTTATTTAAAGGATTAAACTTAAGCTTTACCTATAAAGAAATTGCGATTAGTAACTGAGTAGCTTAGATTAGTTCAACTGCCATTTATAGAGCATGTTTAAGGTTATACCTATAACAAATGTGGCCATAGTCGATTCGCCATTTCACTGCTTGCTATGATTGGACTCTGCTCTTTCTCTCTCTCTCTTGTCAAAAAGATCGCAATTTTATCCATATAATGTCAATAAAAGGGAGTATGTGTAAACCTTATTAAAGCAGTAGAACCACTATCATATCTATCTCGTTATTATTATACCAGTCTATATGATTTATACCAGTTGCTTGTTCGATCCGAGACTCTCCAAAGTTTGCCAAAATCTTATTCAGTTTCTTTATAATTGTTTCTATATAATTATAAAATAGAATATTCCTGCAATTCTAATGAAATCAATTCTATGATTTTGCTTACTGTTACCAGTTTATTATTTATTGACTTACACTTGTTGCTTGTTCGAGTCATTCCTCATTAAAATATACCAAGATCGTTCTCTATCTTTATACTCTCGCAACAAATGTTGCTAAAGAGAGTATTATAGTTTTGTTCACATAACGGTTGTTTGTAACACCCAAAACTAAACGAGTTAGATATAGGGTTATATATACCAAAGTGATCAGGGTGAAGAGTGGAGTTCAAATCCGAATGTCTGTCTGTCCGTCCGTCCTTCCGTCCGTCCGTCCGTCTGTGCAAGCTGTAACTTGAGTAAAAATTAAGATATCTTGATGAAACTTGGCACACTTATTTCTTGGCACCATAGGAAGGGCAAAATCGGACCACTGCCACGCCCACAAAACGGCAAAAACCGAAAACACATAAAGTGCCATAACTAAGCCATAAATAAAGCTATGGAAATAAAAGTTGGTATGAAGGATCGCACTATGAAGGGGCATATTTGGATGTAATTTTTTGGGGTAGGTGAGCGTGGCCCCGCCCCAAATAGGTTTTTTGTACATATCTCGGAAACCAATAAAGCTATATAATCCAAACTTTCTGCAGTCGTTTTTTTAGCCACTTCTTAATACAGTCAAAAAATGAAAGAAATCGGATAATAACCACGCACACCTTCCATACAAAGGTTAGGTTGAAAATTGCTAAAAGTGGGTTAACTCACTAACGAATAACGTCAGAAACACTAAATTTCACATAAGAAATGGCAGATGGAAGCTGCACTCAGATTTTTTTTACAAAATGGAAAATGGGCGTGGCGTCGCCCACTTATGGGTCAAAAACCATATCTCAGGAACTACTCGACCGATTTCAATGAAACTTGGTTTATAATAGTTTCCTTACATCCCAATGATATGTTGTGAAAATAGTCCAAATCGCTTCATAACCTCGCCTACTTCCTATATACCAGAACTTTTAAGACAATCTGAATCGTTTACTTTACAATATATAAAGTTAGTACTAGTGAAAATATCGGTGCAGAACTTTGCACAAATACTATGTTAATAGTGTGGCAGCCCCATTCTAAAAATCGCCGAAATCGGACCATAGGTTTTTAAGGCCCCATATATCGAACACGAGGACCTCGGTGCTTCTAACCTAATATTATGGTTTCCAACTTTCAATGGACTTTATACAATATATATGACGAATATGTGGGTCAAATTGTGTATTATATAATATAAATAAAGTTAAATAAATAAATTGCGAGAGTATAAAATGTTCGGTTACACCCGAACTTAGCCCTTCCTTACTTGTTTCAATTATTTTTCTCTCAAATTATTGATAGGGAAATATTAAGAATAAGTTTACTAGTGTAAACAGCCATAACTTGTTCGAAACATTTACAGTGCAATGCCCCAAATGCAGGCGAAAATTCCATATTGCGAAATGCATTAAAAAGTGCTATATTTTATATATTACTGCCTGTTATACATTTTAATTTAATGCTTTTGCTTATATAATTTGTTTTGGCAAAACGTTTAAAAATTAATTAAGACTATTTAATGCGGCCGCAATTCAATTTGGCAGTGGAAATATGAGCATCCATTAAAATTTTTCCACGGGTATATGAATCATTAATACTAAGTGTGTGGCAATGGAGTTAAGAGGCGTTGAATGGGGTTTTGATTGCGTCGTTATTACCATAAAAGTATAAAGGAAATTGTTATAAATTAGGAAAACCAATATAAGTTTTTGCAGCATGGTTTCAAAGTTGTCTAATTGTAAAAATGGATATTGGATATATACGAAAGTATTTTATATATTTTTTGGGCTAAAACCTGTGTAAATGCTTGTAAAGTATAATGTTGGAGGAGGAGTGTTTTAGTATATTTATTACATTTATTCGTTTTTTGTAAAACTGTAAACTTGTAAACTCGTGTTTATGTTTTTGAGTTTAATAAACTCTAAGTTTTGTATTTCAGTTTTATATGTGTTGGTGCTGACTGTCAAAACATTTCAATACAACTAAATTTAAAAAATCGAATTTAAGCTATTGAGTTTATGAAATACTCTCGGTGTTGGAGAGATTTAGAGTTAAATTTATTATGAAATTTCGTTTAAAAAGAAGTGTTCAATCATTTCAAATCTAAATCAAATATTAATTGAGTGCTAGAAGGTTTGGTATGCCAATGATTTGGCTAATACCCACATCTTTCACCTTTTAACACCTTTTTATTGCAGCACATGTATTTATTTATTCACGTTTATTAAGTGTTTAAAATTCGCTATTTTTATGCGAAATTCTGTTCGCACATTTCTTCAAAATAAACTAAAATATTCACACAATAAAAAATATAGAATTGAATGGGGTATTAAACTAAAAAAATATATTTACTTCTCACCTTTTCCGAGCACCTAAAGGGTATACGAGATTTGCGCAAACAAAAACAATAAAAATTAGAAGCGTTCAAAAAATGCGCTTACAAACAAAACTGAAAAACAAAACAAAGAAGAATTCTCGAATAATAAACATATTGGCAAAGTAGAAAAAGTATAAGTGAAAACGAAAACGTTTTGAAAGCAATCGAATTCAAGTGAAATGAACTCAAACGGCCGCTCAAAGCGAGTGGAATGAACAGAAATGGGGAAGGGCAAGGTAGCAGCGAAATGTTGGTGGCGAATCATTGGCTCTTGCCGGTACAATAAAAAAAATTAAAAGAAAAGCATAAAAATACATACCTGGGTGTGTGGATTTGTAGCAATATGTGGTAGACAATGCGATAGTAGACATATTAGGATGTTCGTTTAGAAAGATAAAAAATTAGGATTTGTTTGCAGAAAAGTGGTTTGTATTAAATCATAAAATAAAATAATTTTTTTTTGTAGAAATCTTATCATGATATTATCTGGAAAAGTCCGCTATTTTTTCATCAACTAAGTATTTTACTCGAGATAATTCATTTCGGTGTAATTTTTTTTTCTATTTTCATAACCTTCAAAGAATAGTCTTTTTTAGAGTATTCAAAAACTCTTTGTTGTAAGCTGTGATAATAATATATGTTGGAGACCGGATACATTCATTTTATCAACTTTGTTCTCAACTGCTCTGCAGAATATTTTCAGATAATCGTTTCACCTCTTTCAAAAAATTTAGCTTTTGATGGATCGTTTTACCCTAATGTAAAATCATACATGTAAAGAACAGAAGAGAGCCACAAGGGGTAGAAAAAGCGCCTAGATGAGTGATTCGGCTACAAAAGATATGAGAAAAAAATGAAATGACATGAAAAATATGCCAACAGACATTGCATTCCGACCAACTGACCGACTGACTGGCTGAATGACAGACTGGCAGGCCGTCAGACAGACGCCCGATACATGTCAGTCAAGTGGGTTTGATATGTGTATTATACGGGAGCAAAATCGAACCGGATAAATAATGGCCTCGATGAGCACAGATCAACGCTGACAGACGATCAGTGACGGATGAGTGAGAATGCCAAATGCGTAATGAGTTCGATAGCAGTACGCCTTGCAATTAAAAATAATTAAGAAACACAGTGAACGCTGTCTAATCGCAACTGTTTATCATGAAAAATCTGCCTTAAATTTTGTCGTACTTGTTGAAACTATCCACAAGCTGTTAGACAGAGTGTCTGCGCTAGTGGAAGAACTTTCGAACACTAATAATAAAACGAATACTAACAACAACAGTAACAACGACAGCAAGTGGCAACAGAGCTCGCAAATGCTTAGTAAACAACATTACAGCAGCGTCGAAGCAGCGCACAGAAGATATGCCGCGCGGCACTGGTTGGGGGTCATGCGGTGTTGGGCGCAGTTGGGCCAACGCGTTCATTGGCTTTAGCGGCTGTCAGTGTAGGCACACAGCTGATTGAGTTCATGCGGTGCTGAGCGCTTAAGAGCGCGCTCGTGTGTGTGTGCGTGAGCGCGGTGGCGTTAATATGTTGACGGGTCGGCGTTGGCCCATGTATAGCTTGCTGTCAACACTATTTATTGCCCCGCCATCGCCTGCCGCCCATACGCGCTGCCAATACAAATCGATACGAATTAACGAATTCGTTCGCAATTTTAAATTTTTCAAAACAAAAAAAGTAAAATAAACACACACACACAAGAGAATCCAAAAGAAAGAAAAGTGTGTAGAAGAAAACGGTAGAAGACGGCGCGCCTAGCAATGGCAAAGTGCTGAACGCGGTACAGAGGGGCGCGCTGAACGCGCATTGCGAACGCTATGCGGCGCTGAAGTAACGAGCGCACTACGCGCCCCAACCAGACACAAACGCCATTCAACACCACAGCCGAGAGCAGTGCACGCGTCAGCAAGTTTGTTTGTTGACGAAGCTCCCTGCGACCAGTGACTGCCTGCCAATATCAGTGGCAACGGCCAAATCGATGGCGACAGCGCTGGCGTTCACAGTGCTATCGATGTTGAATTTGATGATGCCATCACCCGCGACGATGTGGTGACGATGACAACAACAACAACACTAAAAAATAATAATAACAACAGCAATAGTGCCAGTGACAGCAACAGCATCGACGACGGCGACTGTGACGGCACATTGCGGATTTCGGCTTAACTAGCAGCCGGGCAGCGGTGTTCTAAATACGCGAGTGACACGCGATGCAAGCTGGAAAAGTGCATTGATTAATTGAGAAAATTGTGTAGAAAGTTTTTTAGTAAATTACCACAGAATTGTGCAATAAGTACGACATCGTGCGTGTGCTAAAATGGTGCAAGAAAAAGTGTTGTTGAATAATTACAAATATTTATTACAGAAAATTCAATAAAAACCAAGTGTGTTTGTGGTTTTTATCGCCAATTTTTGGCAATTAAATTGGAGCGGCGCATATGTGCATGCAATCGAGCTCTCAGTGAAAAATTAGGCTGAAAATTCATAAGAAAAATACTTAAAAAAATTAATGGTGGAAAAAGTTTTAAAGTAATTGGAGGAGTTGTCTATAAAAAAAAATAATTAAATGTGAAAATTAAAAAATATGTACGTAGAAAAAATTTCATGTTAATAAAAAAAAAGTCTGCAATTTTAAACTAACAAAATAATTAGCAGTGATATCAAGTGAAGCGTAGAAAATAATTCAAAGGACAAAATTATAAAACTTCAATAACAAAAATAGAATAAATCGAAACAAGTTTTAAAGAAGAAGTGAAGCAAATTTATTTGTTTTTTGAATAACATAGAAAATTTATTGAAAATGTAAACAAAACATAGTGCAGTAAACGAAAATTCAGAGTCCGGCACATATTTACAAAAAAAATATATAAAGTGTATTTTTTGGAAAAAGAAAATTTGATAACAATAAGTAAGAGTGTTTACAAAATATGATAAATATTTTTATTGGACGAAATAAATGGTTCAGTGCTTAACAATAAATTTTAATTATGTTGAGTGCTTTGAACTGGCTGTAAATAAATAAAATCATAGATTTATTTATTTTTGTTTGAAGAAATATTTAAATTTTTTTAAGAAAAATTCAAAATTACATTAGAACATTGCTTTTTAATTAAGCTTATAAAGGGGTTTTCAATAAGAGCGCTAAAAAGTTTATCTTATTCTTCATTCCTGTGAAAGAACATTCGATGCCATTATGGAACTCGTTTTCGTTTGCATGACCACTACGGGCACGCTTGCAAAAGTCCAGAGGCTGAACTCAATTTTCGACGGTTTACAAGCAGATATTGGCCGATGCTGTTGCAATTCACGTTCGATATTCGTACGAAGTTCATCAATCGTCGCTGGCTTGTTGACATAGACTTGACGTAGCTCCACAGGAAATAGTCTAACGGCGTCGCACTAGACTGCCAATTGATGCGCCATTTCGTGAGATAACACATTCACCACATTGGTTTTCAATAACGTTGGTTTTCAATAAATCGAGTGTGACATTCGCTGTGTGGCTTGTGGCGCCGTCCTATTGCAACACATATTGTAATATTCGGTTATCATTGCGCGGTAGCGATTTCCATTCCGCACCAAACCGTATTTTTTCGGTATGCAATGGTGACTCATGGAGTACGTGGAGATTGCTGCCTGACCAATAACGCATATTTTGCTTGACGAAGCCATTCAACCAGAAATGAGCCTCATCGCCACAACAACGTCATAGAGATGCCGAACGCTTGAGAACGACGTGTGAGAGACTGATTTGCGTCTTCCTCATTTGATGCGCTAGCGGCAGCAATATTTTCGACACTACTATTTGTCATCTATTTGTCTCACTGTTATGTGAACATTTTGTACTGTTCCTGTGCATTCAAATTTTTCCACTCGATCATACAGGACGATTATGACGACCATAAAGCGCTCTTAAAGTTGAGGCCACTAACTCCGAATTTCGGTAGTAAATTTTATTAATTTCGACTCGTTGTTGGATCGTATATCTTTTCATGATGAAATGGCAATCCTTACTAAACAGAAATCTCAGAAGAGCTTTTGTTGCGTCCCTTTTGAAAAACCCTTTATTTTTGTTAGATGTAGATTTCGTTTAATCTTAGATTTATATGGTCACTCTGTTTATGAAACAAGCGCGATATTATCTGTAGATATCTATGGACCATGAGCCTACTACTTTTACGAATATTGAATTGCATGATACTAGCTAGATTAAAACGACTTAATTTGGTTTTATACTTAATTTGGTTTAGTAGATGCTCCGATATTTTAGAATATCTATTAGTTATAAATCATATCTCAGTTATACAATTTATATTTTTTATTTTTAATAATTTTAATTTTTTTTAGAAAATCCAGTGAAATAAACTATAGAAGTGTTATTTAGAATCTCAAGAACAGCTTTAAACACATCGAAAATATATATTGTATAAATACTTTCAACTAGCTGAATTGCTTATTAAAAACAAATATCGTAAAAATAATAATTAAAAAAAAAACAAAGGACAAAAATATTAAAAAACGGGATATGAAATAATTAATTATATTAGTGAAAAATTAAAACAAAATGTTTAAAATAGAAAAATATATAATATAAATATAAAAAAATTTCAATTAATTACAAAAGAAGTAGAGAAATGTAGTATTGTTTACATAATTAAAAATATAAGTGAGTTTTGATTGTTTTATAAACAAAAAATTAATGCAAAAGATTTTAATAACAATAAATAAGAAAAAAATTAATTTAAAAAATTAAAAATAAATATGATTATTTAAAACGAAAGTTAAAATAAAAAATTAAGGATAAAAAGTAATGTGTAAAATTTGAGAAATTAATAATAATAAAAAAAGTTATAAGAGTGATGACGTGATATTGAAGTGATGCGATGACGCGACGTGAATATGTAAAAACAAAGAAATAAATTAAAAAAATTAATTCACATTATATTATAAAATTTAAAGTATTTTTAAGCAATTTATCGCCAGTGAGGCGATAGTGCAACACAATTGTTTGTTTAACTAAGTGAAATATAAGTTTACATATATACATACATACATATATAAAGTGCTGTCGTTAGAGTGCAAACACTCCCGACATAGTGCCATAGTGGACACACTTCCGTGACACAGGCGGTCGGACGCCAAGCGCGACAGCAGTTGGTGGTGAAAACGTGTCATGCATTGGCTCGATGGCAGCATTTCGCTGGATGAAAATTTAATTAGTGGACGCGTCAGCGGCGGCAGTAACGGTGAAAATAGCGACAGCAATCAAAGTAAAACATCGTTGAAAGCAAGTAGGTTGCGTTGCGAGTCGTCGGTGACATTTTAGGGGTGTGCAACAGTATGCAGTTGTGTGGCAAACTGCCACCACACGGTGTGGCAGTTCCGCGTTTCAATTTCAATTTCGTTTTCGATTTCAATTACACTCTCTCAATGTACACTTTACTTATTTACATATGTAACACTTGTTTACATGCTATTCCAAATGTATATGTAGGCGAATGTGTATGCAAATATGCGCACACACAATGTGCGTACAAACATATGTAATGACAATGCAAATTGCCAGCGAAACGAACCCACGTTTATTTCATTTTTATTGAATTTAAATAAATGTATGTATATGTATTTTTTGGGTTTACAATGCAAAATCTGCTTATATAAATAGATTTGTGATTACATATCTGAAATCACATGGTAATTTTGCGTCGGTTTACGGTAATATGTTCTGCTCTATGTGCGATATTTAGCACATATATGTCAACTGATATCATGCGAGTATTTATCTGATTATTCCATCGAAAAAAAAAATAAAATTTATGAAGTTGCTAATTAAAAAAAAAATGTGTGTGTAAATGATTTATTCATAGCTTACATTTTGCAGTAAAAAATGGGCATAAATTAATAAATATAATTAAATTTAAAAGATAACATTAATTAAATAAATTGAACATTTCAATCTTTTTCAGAATCAATAAGAGATATTGTATTATATTTAACAAGTGTTGAGAAGAACATACAAGTAATTTAAGCAGACATATTTTAGTCTACCTTGTTAACTTTTACTTTTACATAGTCGAGCCACATCAACTTAATGTGATGCAATTAGTCGATTTTTATATGTTTTATTACATTTTATTCAAACCTGATTATATCAATTTATCATAGTGGAACACTTCTTGCTTCAAATAACAATGTTCTATCAAAAATGTCACACATATACACATCATATGACGTAACATCACGTCACTTAAATGTTTATGCAATATGTATTCAGTTGTCATATTTATATTCACTCCTCAGCAGAAGGCGTGAATAAGATAATATGACTTCCACATCACACAGCTTTAATTATATCACGTCATTTTATCACATCACATCTCACTGACATCACATTAAAAAAGGAAAAACATTAAAAAATTTACCAAAATATACTTCTTAACTTATCAAATCAATTTTAAAACCTTACGTATCACTTTATAGTTTTCACAAATTATCAACATCAAATTCAGTATATTAGAAGCTAGTTTATACACCACACCTCTTGCATCAAATCACACTATAGCACATGTCGTTCATCACATAATATCGTCTTGCCAAATCTTCTACTATTAATCACAACGCATCTTGTCTATCACACATGTTATCAGACGACTGAAACGTAAGAGGCCTTCAGACTTAGCAAGGCCACTGTAGCAGCAAATAAATTTTTCTAACATTTAGCTTTTAATTATTATTTTCAAGTTATTAGAATTGAATTGTTGTTAGTATTTAATCATTGTATACTAGGTACAGTTGTAATAAAAAAAAAAATGTTATCAGATATTCATATTATTATTTCTCTGGTTAACTATAATGGCAATATGTCATATCCCATTGTTTTATAATTATCATATCATTTCGTAACATTTATAATTAAATCATATTTTTAAAGAAATGATCTATCAAAACGTGTCATAATATTGTATGCCATCGAATATATGTATTTGAAAAATTCCCTATCATAAATTTCGCGACTCTACTTTTCCCATCACATCTTATTATTATATCACATCAAATTATCGTCGCATCAACTACATCACATCGGCTGATCTAGCATTGATATTGATATTCTCTTATAGTTTTTTCACACAAGAGCTAATTGATCAATAAACCGGCTTCTGCGCGATTAAAACGCTGATAAAGATTGATTTACCATACAAAATAAAAATCTCATTAATCGAATTGAAAATGAAATACAACTCTGCTACAAACACCGTATTTGTAATTATATACGTTCTTTGTCTGAGAGTTCTTGTTCACGCTATACGACGGTAGATGTCGCTGCTAAAAATAGCAATAAGCTGAACTTCTTATGAAAAGGAATACAAAAATGTGTAACAGCTGATCGGTTATCGAGTAGCCGGCAGTGTGAAAGGCAAAAGCTGATTTAACAATCAAAATTTTAATTGATACATTAATTTGTCTGTATGAGACTGAGACATCTTTAATTAACTAAAATGACACTATGCTATACCATGTGCTCTTGTACAGCATATGATCATTTCATCACTACGTCACATATTCACACACTCTCTAAAGCCGTGATCTCATAATGCGTGACATAACATCACTCCCACAGCATTGAAAATACTTTGAATGCATGAAAATGTATTTATATGTACAATAGATAAAATTATATTTCGCTTGCATCAAATCACCTATAAAACCCCCATATCTCGCTAAAACAAACCTAATTATTTTAATCGCACAAACGTGATTTTTATAAGTTCTTTTCGTACGAAATAGCATTATTAAAAGACACAAAAGCATGTGGCTGCACAAGAATAATTCAAATCAGTCTCAAGCTCCTAATTGACCACAATATACCGTTAAATACAGTTAAATACACATGTATTTTTTAATAATTAATTATCAATGTATTTTATAATTGAAAATTGCATTAGTGGGTGGCCAACTGTTGTAATTATACGAAAAAGAACGAAAAGCTGTATAATAATTGTCTTATTTCTTGCTTTTTATTGCCACAAAAACACAAACAAACATTTATGTTCGCATTTATAAAACAATAAAGCAGCGCCTTTGATATGCGTTCGAGTATGAACGGGCAATTGTTCGGTTATTTAAAAATCTTTCAAGTGTACATTTAATTAGGAATATTCAATTTTCAATGAAATAAAACGATTCAACGAACTTTAAAAAAAGCAAAGAAAATGAATAATAAATGAAGCAATGACTTTTGAGCTAAAATGTGCACGTGAAATGCCCGCTGTGTGTATGGTTTCTATGTATTTACGAGTATCCATGTGTGCGTGAGTGTATTGAACATTATAGACGTTATAAATATATATAAGTCAATAAAATATTTATATTGTTTTGCTTTGCATGATACAGGGTGTGCTGATGTGATTGAAGTGGAGTGAAAGTGTTGCGTAACCTACTTATTTTAAATCATCAAATATTTTTCTTTCTAAAAATAGATTTTCTGAATACTCTAAGAATCTATAAAAATATAAAAATCTCAGCAATATCACTTTTTAAAACCAATCACTTTAGTTAATGTGTCTCACCCTGTACCACACAAACACTAAATGATACTCTTAGTTGAAACCTCTACACACTGATTCCGCCAGCCACATTGAATTTAGTACCGTTTCCGTGCTTTAATGAAACAATATTTTTTCCATTTCCATTATTATTCTTTTGTGTACTTACTGCTACATACATATATACATTTATATATACATATACGTGAGTACATATAATACAATTGCATTGAATATTTCAATGGATACTTTTATTTGGCCACTACGCATATTGAGGTAAATATTTATTTATATTAGCTTTTTGCAAAAATGAAAAAAAAAATACATTTTATGCATTTCAGAGCTTCTAGAATTGGATAATTTTATTTTTATTGTTTACCGAGAATTGGTATATTATT
This sequence comes from Zeugodacus tau, assembly GCA_031772095.1. Classification (NCBI taxonomy): domain Eukaryota; kingdom Metazoa; phylum Arthropoda; class Insecta; order Diptera; family Tephritidae; genus Zeugodacus; species Zeugodacus tau. The sequence continues at coordinate 16,142,036 of CM062649.1, read as the reverse complement.
TTTGTTTGCTTTTGCCAACAACGTTTTTCACACGCGATTATTTTATTTAAATTTTTGATGTGCGATTCGATGGATTTGATGAATTGAGTTGTTAAGGGTTTAAGGTGAAAAATTGGCGAATTCGTGATTATTTGGCTTTCTAGAGTTCAAAATAAATTGTGTCTTTGACTTTGAAGGATTTTTTTGAATATCTGGGAGCTTAGCGGCCGAGCTGATTTGGCACAGATGCCGAAAAATCATCATCAAAATTTATACTCTATAATGATTATATGATTCTGGTCAGATACATTCCTTGCCTCAGATATATAATGTATGACGATCTTTAGTAATATAATGAATCACTTGCTAATAGTAATATCTATGTTATAATAATTTCTCCTTAAAGTTTGATATATTCAGTCCATTTCCTATTACGTCATACCTCTGTACTCTAGGCCTTCGATTCGCCGCGAATAGAACAAAAAATAGGTTAAAAGACATAAACTGGTAAATAAGATGTTTATAGCCTTTTCACACAAGTGCTAATTGATAAATTAACCGGCATCTGCTCAATTAAAACGCTGATTGAGATAGATTTACCATACAAAAATAAATTGATTTCTAATTGAATTTTAAAAGATTTGAAAATGAAATGCAACTCTGCGACGTTCTTTGTCTGCGAGTTATTATTCACGCTACACTATGGTAGATGTCGCTACTGCAAATAAATACAAAAATAGCAATAGCAACTTACCTGAAGAGCAAAAATTGGTTTCTCAATCAAAATTTTAATGGATCAATTAATTTGGCTGTGAGAAGGCTATTAAACTAATTAAAAGCATATTATTAAAAAAGACATATCGAAAGATTTTCTGAGTTAATTATGCATTTCCAAAACAAGATTTGAGTATCTCTAAAAACGATGATGACTTTAATTACAAAGAAATTTACGGTTCCAAGGTGATGCAAGAAAACGATTGTTTGGCAGAGATATGATTTCTTCCAGAAAGAACAGTCACTGTATAAAACATAGAATAAAAAGAACTCTTTTTTTCAAATTTAAAGTTGTTGGGATTAGCACCCACGAATTAAAGACTGCTAGTAGCGTAAGAAAATCACCGACTTTGCAAGGTTGAAAAATTCCAGAAATCAGTTTACGTGTACTTCATCAACTCCAATAAATGTTTAGTCTATTTATTTATTACCACCGATTGTTTTTCGCAAATAATAAAAGTTTCCTCAAATTCCCTAACATTATAATGATTCATTGCATTTTTTATTCATTGCTGATTTAATAGCGTTTTTCGCACGTTTTCATAAATATTTACAATAAAATTCGTTCAGTTGATGTGAGAGGAAAAAAAAAATAATTCTAATTAAAACCAATAAACCACAAGAATTTGCAAACGTAATTGAGTAGAATTCCAACACTGTGTTTAAACAGCCTCAAGGCTATTTTCGGTATTTTTCTTAAACTTACCGATCAGGTTTCCAAAAAAAAAAACAAAAGAATCGAAATGTTCAACAATTTCATAACATTTTCACTTCAGCAAAGCATGTAACCAATTAATTAGCATTTACATGCTGGCATACATATGTATATTTGTATATCAAATACTCTTTACTATGTTGAAGTGGTGTTGATGACTACACGCTCATTTGTTGTTTGCTATTTATTGAAACAATTACATTTGTTATTGTGTACGTGTATGTGTGTGTTTGTAATGAATGGGGTTCGTCATTCCTAAAATAGTTTGGTTTTCTTTTCTTTTCAGTTTATTTATTAGACATTTGGCGCGTCACTGTTCGGCTGTGTGGTCGCATTGCAAGCGTTCGTATGCATTTTGTGCTAGTTGCAGACGAAAATCGATTTTGATTTTGACACAATAAAAAATGCGTTTAAATATAAATATCGCACACCAAAATGCCGTGAGTAGCGTAGAGCAACGTTGCAGCATCGCGTTAGTGTGCTAACAAGCAATTACTTTGTAGTTTCATGGTACACTGAAAGAAATATATAGTAGGATGGGGATAACTTAGAAACTTTAAAAAAGTAATTATTCCAACGATTCAGATTTGCAATACGTCTTATTTCTTTCCACACTTGCATTATTAAATAGAAACCACCTTGCTTCATTACCCGTAAAAAATAAAAACAGAAAAATAATAAATTTGACCTTAAAGTATTCATCTGAGATGACCCTTTATAAAAACCTTCTAGGAAAATACAAGGTTCTGATTATCCATGATGATAGGAAACTATCTATGTATGTATTCTTATACTCTTAGGGCATATTTGGATGTATTTTTTTATATATATGTATTTCCCTAACTACTTAAGCTATATTAATACACTGAACAAATTTCCCTTTAGCATCCGATTATACACTAGCAGAATAGATGAAATAATATCCACGCCCACCCCATACAAAGGTTATGTTGAAATCTATTAAAAGTACGTTAACTCACCAACGAAAAACGTCAGAAGCATTAAACTTTACAGAAGAAATTGCAGAAAAGAGCTGTACTCAGATTTTTATACAAAATGGAAAATGGGCGTGGCGTCACCCACTTTTGGGTGAAAAATCATATCTTAGGAATTACTCGACCAATTTCAATGAAATTTGGTATATACTATTTTCTTGAGACCCTTATTTTACCTATAGAAATGAGTGAAATTTGCCAACAACCACGTTTACTTCCCATATAACAAAATTTTGAACTCCTTCTGAATTGTTGATTCATAATATACATCAAGAACCGGGATAAAACTTTACTGAAACACTCCATCACTCATTTAAAAATTGTCGAAATAGATAAAAATTAAAATTTCTGTAATTTTTTTTTACTATTAAATCATGTTGTTTTACACAAAGTGTATTCAACAAAGTGAACTAAGTATTTGACATACCCCCTTTTGACAATAAAATAGTAAACAATACATGTTTTTGTTTACATTAACCCGTCTTTTTTAACTTTAACAATATAATATATATTGATAAAATTGTTTGCAATTTGTCAGTTGGAGCACAAAACCTTAGTAAATTGCTTCCATGAGTTGTTTTGCCTAAGCAGAAAGTATTCGGCATTTTCTTTTATTCATTTAAAAAATATTTTTTTTTGGTTTGAAATTTGTTTACTTTTTAATTTCAAAATTTGAATTTTTGAATAAATGTATGGGTTAAATCAATGGCAACAAACATGTCACATTCGGGTAAAAAATTGTGATATGTCATATACCTGGTTCACTTTGTTGAATACACTTTGGTTTTATAAAAGTAATAATATAGCATTATTATACAATGTTTTGTCTGTGTTGACCCAGTTTCAAAAAAAGTTCCTTGCTGTGACAATCATAAGTCCATGGAGATTCATCTAAAATCAATCAGATAAAAATGGATTCGCCTGATCGAAGCTTTTTTTTGTTTAAATTAACAAAATGGCGGCCTCAGGCAATTTTTTTTTTAGAAAAACAGTTAATTGGTCTTAAAAAATCGATAAAGCCTTCGATCAGGCCTGAGTTTATTATGTATTCTAAAAGCTGTATGAATTTCATTAAAATCTACTGAGCGGTTATCGAGTTACATTTGTTTGAACTGGTGCAAAAAACACAGTTTTGAGATAAACGCATTTAAAGTTTCACACTAGCGTTTTGGAGCGCCCGAGTAATCTTTGTTATTTGTCGAATAACTCGAAAAGTTATTAGCGGGTCAACTTCAAATTTTCAGAGAATGTTTTTAAGATATTACACTTAACGGAAAATGCAAAAAAAAATTGATTTTTTGAAAAATCAAGGCCCCAGATATCGAACATGAAGACCTCAATACATATGAATAATTTTTTAACGAAAATCGGTTCATATCTTCCTCTAGCTTCGATATACCTAATATTAGGGTTTTCAAACATCCGGTGGGTTTTATACCAATCGGTTTAGGAATTCTCCGAGTCCTCCTACAATATATTTATTTATATATATTTGGGCGTTATGACAAATATAAGGGTAAATTGTGTGTTCTTATAATAAAATTACATAAATAAATTTCGACAATCTAAAATGTTCGGTTACCCTTAAACTTAGCTCTTCCTTTCTCGTTTAATTTTAAATTTTAAAACCTTTTATGATAATTTTTTTTCAGTGTATAAAAATCGAGTTAGCTAAATTTATTTCGGTATAAGCAATGCTACAATTTCTCTGAACGACTAAAGATGCATATAAAATGTCCAATAAATTATTCCAAAACCCATAAATGTGCATGTGGACTGACACCCATAGATATATACAATTGTGAGCATAATTTTAAATGTAAATTAAGTATAGTTTGGAGGAAATCTGTTCCAAATTTTTCTTAGTATCCAAAATTTACTTTTAATTTTTTTTGTTTTCTGGAAAATTATATATAAGCGATCAATAATTGGTTAAAATTGAAGAAGTGTGTTATGGAATTTAATTTTAATTATTCTTACAATTTTTTAAGAAAATAATAATTACGTCCTAAACATTTTCATTCAGTCCTTTCAACATAGATTTAAATTTAAATAATTAATGATTTATAATATTTTTATACTTCAAGATTTATTTCTTGTAAATTGAACTTAAAACGTTTCTCATGTCATCGCAAACTACAAACTATAAGCAAGAAAGAAAACAGTTATAATAAAGTAATGATAATTCACCACATATTTTACTACTTCTATATACATATGCTTAATTATATACATATATACTAGAAGTATTAGTAAGTAAATGAGTTTTGGTTAAGAGCAGGAAATAAAAGAATTAAATGTCTATGGATATCATAAAATATTGCCCACAATACAGCAGTAATAAAAACAAAAGCAACAATAAAATGAGGCAAAACTCTGCTGCTAGTGGTGTGCTAGCAACATCTAACACCAAATATGTGTGCACAGCAAAAACAATAATAACAACATCGTTGAGGTGAATTGCAGCGCCTGCTCATGCATTAAATATACATGCAGACATATAAACAGATAGCAAATGATTAATTTGCCATACAAATACAGACAAATGCACTTTTACGCTCATAAATGCACACATACAAGCAAGCACCGGTGATTTGAGATATGTTACATATAAATATGTTTATTCGGTATGCTTTGGTATGCTCCGCTGTTGATATGCTGCGGTCGACTTCGCGGCTGCGGTTGTTGTAGCTGTTTTTCCCGTTATATAGTTTTTCTTGATATGTCTCTAATGTGGTTTTTTTATTTCTCGCAACATGTTGCACAGAATATAACAGTTTTGTTCACCTAGCGGTTGTTTCCATGTTCTAAATCTATACCAAAGAATTAAGGGTGAAGGGTATAGTTTAAATGTCTGTCCGTCGGTCCGTGCAGGCGATAACTTGAGTAAAAATTGATATATCTTATTAATCAAACTTTCTGGAGTCGTTTCCTTTAGGCAATTCATTATGCAGCATGGAAATGGATGAAATCGGATTATAACCACGCCTACTTCTCATACAAAGATTATATTGAAAAGTACTAAAAGTGTTTTAATTAAATAAGGAAAAACATCAGAAATCTAATAAATTGTTTGGTAAAAATGGTACGAAAAATATGCACTAAGTTTGGTATATGAATCAAAAACCATAGATCAGGAACTACTCGACCGATTTCAACGAAATTCGGTTTACACATTGTTTTGGCATCCTGGTATAGTTTAATTATTGGTTCACAACAGCGACAACATTCCATAACCCCAATGGAGTAGAGGAAAAAATTTAAAAATACTGACTATCTGATATGTGTTTCTATAGCGTGTCAAATAATAATTCTGTGAAAAAACTGCAAAAAAAGAGGCTAATACTTCCTCTAGACCCCATATACCTCATAAACGGATTTTCAGCTTCCCGTGGATTTTATATCGGTAGTATCTATCGGATTATTATCGGATTATATATCGGTTAATATATGAGATATATTAGCAAAATTAGGTGAACGTATAATCTTGGTTTTAGTGGAACTTGAAGCCAAAAATCGATCCCTGAACTACACCAACTTCCATGTACTACTATGTATCATGATTTTTGTTATTCTAGTGGACTTTAACCGAATATACGGTTCAAATAGTGTGTTCTTATAATAAAATTATGTTTTAGTATATATAAGTATAAAATACTTGGTTGCACCCGAACTTAGCCCTTCCTTAATTGTTTTGTCTCATATTGTTTTCTTCGATGTAAACAATTAAGTTTTAAGAAGTCTCTATTTAAGACCCAACTTGGAACTGGAACACTCTCTGTTATAATACATGTATATCAAAATATATTGTTTATTATATAAAAAAATAGGCATTGGGTACTGTTACAGCTTAAGCCAAAAAATCGTAGCCTACCTTTCGGCGATGAGTGAAAAATGATATAATTAATATGTAGCATATTATTGTAGGAGATACCGCTGGAAAAACCAGAAAGATACCAGTCAAGTTAAGCTATATGTTAAAACCATGGATAAATGCCGGTATATGTTTAAAGAATCTTTTATTACTCTTCGGAGAAGCCTTAAATCGACAATTATTTAAGAATCATTAACATCATTGGCTCATGATGCGAATCACATTAATTAATTAATACAATTTTTTTGCATGTTAATATAATCAAATTTGAATTCTTTACGCTTCAATTTATCATAAACTTTTTTGGAGCATGAAAATTCAATAGAAAATTCCGTTATAAATTAAACAAATTCGTGAATAGGCGTTGAAAGTAGGCTACAGCTGAGCGCAAATAAATTGTAGTCAGCAGCTAAACGCATAGCAAAAGCAACAGCACTGAACAGCAAACTATTAAAAACAAATATAAAAGGAAAAGCAAAATATTATTAGCTTGGGAGTCGCTGAGGAGCGCTATGTGAACGGTGCACATGTACTGAAGTTGTTGCGACTGTAGAATGATTATTCTATAGAATGCAATCCACGCACATGCAAGTTTTCACAAAACACCTTGGCAGAAAGCAGTAAACTAGCGCAACAACAACAATAATCACAATCAAAATTAAGCAATCAACAGTGCTGGAGATCTACAAATAACATTGAGAATTTATTACCAACACACACACAATCTTTCTGTGTGTTGTTGTTTTATTGCATTTTTTAAATGTGTTGATATTATGGCTGCTGTTGTTCCACAAACAGCGCGCGTTTACGTTTGTGGCATTAGCATTTGACTTTACTGCGCAGCTATTGCTCTCTGCTTCTACTACTCTAGAGATTTTTCATCGTCGAATACGCTTGGATACGCGCTTGTTTGATCAACGCTGGCGCTGTTACAAACGCTGGGGCGTATGCGTAATGCCAAGCGGCCGCCTGGCTGCAGTTGATAGCAGTGCGCGCTGGTGCTTACAACGTGCATACGTGAACACGTCTTTACATATAACGCACGAAACGCGCGCGCCACCACTTTTTCGCTAGTTTACACAGGGGCGCTGATGCCTAGCGCGTACGCGCGTTTGAAATTCCGCTTACCTTTTTCAAGGTGTGATCGCGCGCGCGTTCGGCTGACGGCAGCTATTTTCGCCTGCTTCTCGCTCATTCGCACTTAATTGTTAGCAATTGTTTTCCAATAATATATGATTTGTTTGCTTTCATTATTATTTTCGTAATGAAATTTTTTTAAATTTATTTGTGTCTGAGTATTTCTTTGTTGCGCTATTAAAAAAGTAATCGAAGTAAACAAGCTGAAAATTATTGGATTTGAATTTCACTACTCAGTCAATGTATAGTTGTATAGATAGGTACATATGTAGCCACGCGCCACTTCGCCATACGCCGGTTGAATGCCTCGTGGTGGGCCAGCATCCCGCAGTCTGCGCGCGCCCACCGAACGACACGCTTACACGGCAGGCATGCAGTTCGTCTAGTCTTTTGGTCTGTCAGCCAGCCGCCAGTCGCATTATAAATGTCGCGAAAAAGCAGCAACGCGTTCTAGGCACATTATCATTGCGTTGCGGCACAACGGTACGCACATAAACACACGCATACAGGCACGAGGTGTAGCCAAAAATATGCTCTCGCATAGTTAATAAAATCGTAAAAAAAGCCTAAACGCATAGTGAAAGTGACAGCTAAGTGAGTGTGTGTCGTCGCGGGCATAGCGCGTTTGCGAACACAAATAGCATATAAATACGAACGAAGAGTGTTTCAGCAAAAAAAAAAAATACCTCCTTATGAGCTACTTTTACGACTCGGAGTAAGTTGATGATAAATATAGATATTTAAAATAAAAACAATAAATAATGTATAATTAACGAGCTGAGGCTAAAAGGTGCTTGTGCGAGTTGGCTCATGGGAGATTTACAGACTTATCAGCAATATTTGGAGATTTTTAAGTTCTTTGGGTTTATCTTTGAGGAATTTTCATGAAAGATATTGAATGTACTTAATGGTGTATCGGACTACGAGCAGTTCTAAAAAGTTATCATCATTGAAATGCATAAATGTTGCGGATTGTTTGTAGCACGCTCTTGGAGCAGCATCTCTTGAGTAAACTGCTGTTGAGATACTTAATCATTGTGATCTCTAGACTTAGAAGAGAACTGTGTGTGAGTGTTGTTGACAGATGAAAATGGTGTTAAGAATCGCATGGAGAGATCGAAAGTTGAGTGTGATTGATGAGTGAATATCAGCATGATTCAAAATCAGTGGAGGAATTAATTTCGTATTATTGAACGAAAAAATTTTTATGACGTCATATTAGCTCTGTTAATATACTCAGAATCATAATAACTTTCGTAATTGTTTCTTTGAGAAAACGCAAACAACGTAATAAAGATCGTTTGAATGTGTTTCAAATTGGTTTTTGGGAAATCTAAAATTTTCTCTTTATAAAAGTAAATATTTACTTTACTCACTCTCTCTGGGCGCTCTCAATCATTAGCAACATCGACAATCATTCTTTAAATAAACTTAAAGTATTTCTGTTTGATCAGTGATCGATACGAACACGGTAAGACTACAGAATAACTTTAACTCCACAGCATTGAAGATGCGTTTCATAATTATCTAAGTCACAGTGTAACACTGTTCTTTGTCGGGTCTGTATGCTAGTTGTATATAAAGGAAAGCTGTGCTGAGTAAATAGTGAGTCAGCAACAGTCCAATTTTAGAAGACCAACCGGTACACAGTCGGAGAACACTACTATAACCTAATATATGTGCTGGAAAAAGGTTAAAAGGTTTGTGAAACTTCGATGTGCTTTAGCAATCATATGCGAGATACCAACAGTTCTTAGCTGCGATAATTCCGTTTTCACTTTTGAATATTTCAAACAAAAAATATTATTTGAATTATTTTATTATTATACTATGGAAATACTGCCGATCATATACCCACACAAAATCGTAAAGTCTGTCAGAAAGTTCAATCAAATCATACACATGTCTGTATTTATAATGCACGATTGATCACTGCCACGTCAAACGTTTTGGAGAAAACGCAAATGCAAAATTTCAAGTTCAAATTGTGAATCTCTATCTTATCTTAGAAGCAATTATTTTTCGCTAAATAATGTGCATTAAGGCCAAGCGATTCAACGCTTCTATTTTCCTAGCAACTACTTACAATTGCTTGTGAGATTGTTGTAAGCAATTTTTTTTCGCACCTAAGAGAGATTTCCGGTTGTCATAACGAGGAAAACACTTACAGGGTAAACTGCAATCAATATGCAAAAAGATGCAAATTTGAATTACTGTATATGTTTAGCTGCGATACAAAACTGATATTTGCATATTTTGGCCTCCAGCAATGACCTTGATTTGTATACATTTGCATCTACAAAACAATGAAAAATATCAAAAAAAATTTCAAACGCATTTTTATTATGGAAATTGTAAATATTTTTGCAATTGATGCAAATACAGTAAACAGTCTTCTGATTGCCTATTAGATAAACACTTGCTGCTTTACTAGGATATTGTCTTGTTTCTAGGTTGATAGGCTTATAGAGGGTTCTTCATTATTTAAATCGTCCCAAAAAGGCTAATAGCCTTTTCACACAGCCAAATTAATTGATCAGTTAAAATTTTGATTGAAAAACCTGTTTTTGCCCTTCACACTGCCGGCTAAATCGATAATCGATCAGCTGTTATACATTTTGTTTCATAAGCTGATGGTTATTTTCGCAGCGACCGTCGTGTATCATGAATAACAACTCGCAGACAAAGTACGTATATATAATTACAAATACGTTCTTTGTCGCAGAGTTGCATTTCATTTTCAAGTCGATTAAAATTCAATGAAAAAGTAAGATTTTTATTTTGTATGTTAAATCGATCTTAATCAGCGTTTTAATCAAGCAGTGGCCGGCTAATTGATCAATTAGCTCCTGTGTGAAAAGGCTATAAGGAATTTGTACGAACATTTTTGGAGTATTTGACAAACATTTTTGTTGTTTTAATTTTCGGTTGACTTGAAGAATCGCGGTATACTAAGGCATCTCTTGAAGTTGGTTTTGATTTTAGGATTTCAGTCAAGTTAAAGGTCCGATAGAAGTGACCTATGTTCTATATTCAAGTATTACAATGCTTTTTAACAAAACTTTTCTTAATATTTAGCAGCATGCCATATGAAAAGTGATTAGTCATTCTGAAGACGTCCATCTGTCTAAAACTAGTGTTTAGGCCTTATATTGCTAATCTTATTATATTGTGAGTTACTATAATTCCTGAAAGTGAAGTAACTCGATTCTATTACATATATTTGGTTGGCAAATATCTCCCTTCCGCTTTTTTGCTCTTTATTCAATGCTTTATAAAAAGTGTTACAGTGATACAGTGGATTTAGTCCAAATATGCGCCGTTTCGTTCGATTATCTGTTTCCATTTAGACGGCAACTTCATAATTCCTCCCTCGTAGAATCCCCCTCCTTATTTGCGAAGAACTCGGACAGCCACTTTTCACAACGAAGTGTGTGGTCTGGCGTTGTCATGGTGGAACACTACATCCTTCCTGTTGGCCAATTCTGGATGCTTCTGGTCGATCGCCTGCTTCAAGCGGTTCAGTTGTTCGCAGAAGATGGTAGAATTTAACGTCTGGCCATATGGGAGCAGCTCATAATGGAAGATTCCCTTCCAATCCCACCAAACACACAGCAAAACCTTCCTGACCGTCAATCCCGGCTTGGCCACTGTTTGGGACACTTTTGGGGATTCACCGACCTTCGACCACGACCGTTTTCGCATGATATCGTCCGTATGTGATCCATTTTTCGTCGCCAGTCCCCATCCGCTTCAAAAATGGGTCGAGTTCGTTCCATTTCATCAGCATATCGGAGGCGTTGATTCGGCCTTGAATATTTTTTGCGTCAAATCATGCGGCACCCAAACATCAAGATTTTTGTGTATCCAGCCTTCTGCAGATGGTTTAAAATGGTTTGGTGACTAACTCCCATCTCATGAGCGATGCCACGAGATGCCACATGCCGATCTAAATCGATGTTTTCCACGATTTGATGGGTATTCATCGTCACAGGTCTTCCGCCGGCTTGCTCATTCATGGTGTCGTTCTCACCCGCTCTGAATCGTCGAAACCATTCCTCCGCAGTTCGAAGTGGTAGAGTCCCCCAAAACAACATTAATATCACGGAACGTTTCTCTAGCGGATTTACCTTTAACGAAGGAAATAACTGTTGAACGCAGGAAAACGAAATAAGGAAACAACTGTTGAACGCAATAACCAAACTAATCATGCATAGCGTCGTTTTGTATGTTATGTCAAGACCTTTCAAAGATGTATAGTATTGCGAAATTCAAAAGACAAGAAGGAGGAAAGAGATATTTGCCTAATATTTAACCAAATATTCATTCCGAGAACAGTTGGTACCATGAAGTTGCATTTCTACTGCGACGTTCTTAAGGTATAAATTAATAGTTTTAAGACTGTTATGGAATCCTACTAAATGTTACACGGATATATGAAATGCCTTTTTCTTCTCATTTTGCTCCACATCTTCTACCTTTTCTTTTGTGTATTAACTAAAGCACTCGTTACATAAGTCTTCAGGATTTTTTGAAACCATCTTCGTTTACATTACGATAGCACTAAAATCATAAGAGTGAGAGAGAGGGGGGAGAGAGCGTGGGCAGTGTTGCTGACAATCAGCCAGATATGCAGCTCGATACATCGCCTAGTTAATGCCTTTTGTGTGAACGCCTGTGGCGGCCTCGTTCCGCTTGCACGTTGCCTTTATGTAATCACAATACAATGCTCACATTGGCAACACCATTGACGTTGCTGTGTTGTCAACGGCAACGGCGTAGACATTGTCATCGCCTGCCACACGTACATGTGCTGCACATGTAAGCGTGTATTAGTGAAGTAAATCTTGTTGACAATACACACATCCATGCATACATACTTACAAACAAACACGCTGCATGTAGAGGAAGGCGTTAGCTGATTATTTGGTAGATACTTGATGATTTAATCGATAATCAATGAAACATGTGCACGGGTTTGTATGTGCTTGTGTGTTAGTGCTAGATATTGAACTCGTGCACACGCTCTCAGTTATAATTAAATGAGTATGTTACATGTGGCTGAGGCCGGGTTCAAGGAAGCACACGTTTTTATGCGGATGTGGCAAAGGATGCACGGCGTTGTGCTTGATTCTGCTGCTGCTGTCAGAAATGTCATTGAACATCCGCCATGTAGCAAACAATGGGATTTAAATATGTACATACGGGTGATATGTAATGATTACAGTGAAATATATGCAGGCTTGTGCTTGAATTGATCGGCTGTACAATGTTGGAGGCATTAGGCGGAAGGACACTTTTTGTCAGCGAAATTCAGTACTCAAAATGACATGCTGTCGCTTTACATTTTTTCTGAAGGTTTAGCTTAAAATATTATTTCAGCTATAAAGTTTAAATTAAGTTAGAGTTTCTTTTACCAAAGTCCGAAATGCCTCGGGATTATGTAATGTATTTCTTTCCCTAATCTAGTTTAGACCAAAACAATCCTGTAGCATTACTCGAAGCTTACCGCCCCCAAAATGGCATTCAGTGAAAAAATAAATTGCTATTACAAAGCGAAACAACCTTATTGCACGCAGAACAGTTGCATATTTTCGCAAAGATTCATTAAAAATAAAAAAATTTTGTGAAAATTCGAATTTTCAAAATTCAGCCTGACAAATACCTTTCATTCAAATTATAATAATATGCTCAAATTTTCGAATATCTTCATGAAATTTTCACTGTTATCAAGCTTATCACATGTAGTTTTTAATACTTAAAAAGAAAATATTTGTTCCCTTTCATGAAAATACTTAAAATTATAGTAGTATCAAATTTAAAGAATTTCAATCTCTCTGTTTCATTGCCCATAACTCCGTATAAATTAAAGCTGCGGGACTTAAAATTACAACAAACGTTAGCTGAGACAATCTACTTTAAAAATAAAGTAAGTGTAATTTTCATTGAATTTTTTGGAATATTTGCATAATTTGTTATAAATTTGACAAACTTTCTAAAATTTTCATATTTTCGTATATTTTTAATACTGCTAGTTTAAATATCAATTTACCTACTGAATAAAGAAAATAAAACAACCCCACGTCGTCTAAAAATATAAATAAACAGGATTTCACGAGACCCACCTAAAATATCAACAAACTTAACCTTATAAAATTCCCTAACACTTAACACAACTAACCTGAAGTGATCCTTCAAAATGTATACAAACCCCTCTCAAAGATCATTAACCCTCACCGAAATGTAAACAAACCCTGTCCAAAGGTCAATGACTTCAACTAAAATGGAAAAAAACCCCGCCCAAAGGTCATTGACCTCAACCCAATATGTAAACAAACCCTGCCTAAAGGTCAATGACCTCCGCGCAAAAGGTAAACAAACCGCTGTGAAAGGTCAATGACTCCAAACCAAAATGTAAACAAACATCTATCAAAGGTCATTGACCTCAGCTGAGATTTGCTTACCTTTTGGCTGAGGTCATTGACCTTTGGCCGTGGTTTGTTAACCTTTTGGTTCGAGGTCATTGACCTTTGGCCGGGGTTTGTTTACCTTTTGGGCCGAGGTCAATGACTTTTGGGTTGGGTTTGTTTACATTTTTGTTTGAGGCCATTGAGCTTTGACAGTGGTTTGTTTACATTTTGGGCTGAGGTCTATGACCTTTGCGTTGGGTTTGTTTACATTTTTGTTTAGGCCATTGACCTTTGACAGTGGTTTGTTTACATTTTGGGCTGAGGTCAATGACCTTGGGTCAGGGTTTGCTTACATTTCCGTGGGGGTTAATCATCTTTGAGAGGGGTTTGTAAACATTTTGAAGGATGACTTTAGGTTAGTTTTGTTAACTGTTACTTTATTTTATAAGGTTAAGCTTGTTGATAATTTGGGGGGGTCTTTTTTTACTTTACTTTACTTTTTATACTAGCATTATAAAAAATATATGAAATATATAAATATTTATTAAATATTACACTTACTTTATTTTTAAAGTAGATTGCCTCAGCTAGCGTTTGCTGTCATTTTAAGTCCCGTAGATTTAATGTATACAGAGTTATGGGTAGGGATGCAAACATCGTGAAATGAAACATCGATGGTTCGATGTATCGATGTTTCTTCAAAACCCATCGAAATCAAAAAAATCGGCCATTAAAACATCGATATATCGAAACATCTATGTATTTTTGAACTTTTTAAACTTATTTTAAATTTAGTGTGAAAAGCTAAAGTATACAGAAGCAGAAGCATAAATAAATGAAATGTAGTACGTCTTAAGTTGATACCTTTTATTTCACTTAGCATTGTACATATGTCTGTTAAAGTTTTTTCTCAATAAATAACAGAATTTCAAAACAACGACATGGAAAGTGTCACTGTCATTTCTTTTCAATTTTACTTCTGAGTGATAGTTGCCCTGGGTTTAGAAAACGGTCGTTTACTCGGCACTGAAGTGACCACAATGTGTAAATATTAATAAGCCTATTTATACAACTCCTGAAACACAGTGTTCATGTCAACCCAAACTCTATTGGCTTCTGATTGGTAGGGGTAACAGCCGAGATACACTTTCTCTTCAACCTTCCGTCCCTGTAATTATAGATAAATTTGACAGCTTACATTTCACTTTTTGGTGAACCAAATGTTTATTCTGGTTCCAAATATCAAACGAGTATTCTGTATCACACTCATCCGAAGATTCCGTTGTATCAGCGCGATTCTTTGATTTGAAAAAAGTATTTCTCTTAGCCATAGCATCTTTAAAATGCAGTAATTTGAATCTCTGATCTAACGCAGTAGCCTACGCCAAAATTAAATTGTATAAATAAATCATAAAAGTAAGTGGACAATACTGCTGCCAAGCGCACATTCCCTTAATGAATTCTCCGTATTTTACAAAAATCGAATTCCAATGTAATAAAGTGTATCCAAATAGAGGGTTTCGAGTTAATACCCGAAAAAGTGTGAAGGTGTGAAGTCAAATTTTTATATAAAACATCGACATAAAACATCGTTGAAAGTGACATCGATGCATCGATGTTTTTAGATTCGAGATATCGATGGCTAACATCGATGCTTTTTGACGGAAACATCGATGTTACAAAAACATCGATACATCGTTTGCATCCCTAGTTATGGGCAATCAAGCAGAGAAATTTAAATTCTTTAAATTTGATACTACTGTAATTTTAAGTATTTTCATGAAAGAGAACAAATGTTTCCTTTTTAAGTGTTAAAAACTACATGTGATAAACTTGATAACAGTGAAAATTTCATGAAGATATTCAAAAATTTGAGCATATTATTATAATTTGAATGAAAGGTGTTGGTCAGGCAGAATTTTGAAAATTCGAATTTTCTCTAAATTTTAATTTCAAATAAATCTGTGTGAAAGTAGGCAACTGATTTGGGTACTCAAAGCTACATATATTTGGGCATATTTAAGAAAATATTATTGATGATCGAAATCGATGTGTAGAGTAGAAATAGAAAGAAATTTGTAAATTCTAAAATATATTTATAATGATAAAAAATGTATTACATGCATACTTTACCGAAATCAAGCGAAAAATGCAGCAATGCCAACTGCAAATGTGAACTCACAAAAATCGCATACGAAATTCGACAATCGTTAAATACTCGAAAGCACATGGCAGAATTTGAATTGAGACATTCAATGAAAGAGCAATATACCGTAAACTCGACGCTGAAAACGTTCTAAGCAGAAAATAAACAATAACAAAAACAAAAGCATATACAACTCTTAAAACAATAAACAATTTAAGCATTCGTAAACAATTTTCTACATCTAAAATAACAAAGTAAAAAAGAAAAATTTGTGCACAAATTAAATTTTAAATTTTCTTATTTCTTTCTCTTCACCCAACGCTGCACTATGTACAAATGTATTTGCCGCTATGCTCACCCTAATATTTATTTGGATTTACTATTGTTATTTATTTCTGTCCCAATTTCTTGTGAACTACCAATTGTTCATGCTCTGGTAAAACAAAAAAAAAAAAAACAAAAATCGTTCATTTGGTTATTTGATTTCTCTTTTGTTGTTGTGTGTACTATTTTCGTTTTTGTTTTGTTTTGCTTTTTTCCCCATTTCTTTTCAATATTCTTTTCTTCTTTTGGTTGTTATTGGTTTCTCTCCATTTTGTTTTTATTCGCACATTTTGTGGGGGAATCTAACGCAACAATATGCTCCGAGAACGAAGACGCCTCGCTCATTACAAGCTCAGCAGCAGGTAACTTTTAAATATACAATGTCTTTTATACATTTATCTTTTAGATTTACAACTATATACATACATATATCTTTCTATTTGTACACATTTTTGCAGTGTAAATATTTATTTGAGATTTACATAAATGTCTTTTGATAAAAGCTAAGAGAAATTTTAAGTACGCGAAAACAACAAACCGATCATTCTTGCGAAGCGTAGTGCAAACACCTGCCCACATCTTCGATCCTTTATCTTTTGAATTTGCAGCATTATTTACTTAGAGCGTAAAGATTCATTTTTTCTGTTTTCTGTAATATCGATTTATGACTTTTTTTTTAATCAAAGCGAAAACAAAAAAACAATTTGGTATAACATCTGGTGATTTTGAAAAGACAAAGTTTTCTATTCTTCACAATAAATCTCAATCACAATGTACTGACTTTCTTTCAAAATAAAAAAAAAACAACTGACAAATAAATAAAGTGTTAAATAGATTACACTATACAAAGCGACTTTTTTTTGGGTATCGACCCCAACTAATTTTTCCCAGGGGATTGAGTCATAAGTAAGAAGAAGTTAGCCTCCATAATCGTAATTATTCGGAATCGAAGTTCGAAAAAAGACCTTTTAGAAAATTATTATTAATTGCAGGACATTGCAACTAAACAATTCAAAATAATAGTAGATATAAGCTACATTTTCCTCTTACTTCAATGGCGTATAAAACTTTTTGATCAAGCTTATATGACTTATATGGTCAATGTTCGATCTTCGAAAAAAATAAAATAAATTTTATATCGCAAAATGCTGGAGCCCTTTGAATTAAGAGGAAAATTTAGATTATATCTATATTTTCGATTTTTAGTAGCTATATCCCGTATATAATAATAACTTTTTTAATAATTCTTTTTTTTCGAACTTCGAATCCAAATATTTAGATTTTAGAAACTAACTTCGAAAATCGGAGAATAAAATTTGTTTACTCATGATTAAATCTCTCGTAAAATATTAGTTTGGTACAATACCCAGCCGAGTGTTGTACAGTGTTATCAAAACTGTGGCCTGATTAGCGGCTTTTATAAATATCCAATACTAATCCTGTGCTGTACAGAGTAAAAAATCGGAGGTTAACATACTCATTCAGACAGAGAATTTAAATATTGAGATACCTTTAATTTTTAACGAAATACATGAGTTGATAACGTACAAAAATGTAGCCCCGAAAAGGGACCAGTCTAACAATATCTCTATTTAATATAATTTTTAAGACAAATTTAAATTATTAAAACACTGTTAAATAATTATAATGTTTGCTTTTCTTCAGAGTAATTTGTTTACATTTGGAAAGTATAATAATAAGCTTTCAAAAGCTTTGAAGATTTATATTAGAAATTATTAAATATCATTTCCAGAGTATTGTGTTTAAAAAGCATCGCAAACAAGATCAAATTTGTCATAAGTTTGGACTGTATTAAAAAAGCTTCGAAAGAGAGCTTTTAAAGCTTCGCAGTATATTTAAGTTCGAATACATATATATACGCCTAAAAGCAAGTAAGTTATACGCAGCGAAAGCATATATTTTTAAAGCTTTAAGCACTTACTAAGTATGCGTGTTTTGAGTATTGCGTACAATATGGCAACACTTGCTGCTTAATAATGCTACATATACAAATATGAAATAAACCAACGCAGATTCACAGAAAAAAATAAAGCAACAAAAACCACAGATTTCCATTAACAAATGACAGACAACTTTTAAGAAGATTTATTTGCATTTTGACGAGCGTGCCGTGTATTAATGCCGTAATTCAAGCGTAAATAGCATATAATCTCCCATATGACACTTTTACTAGTTCTCATTAACGTTTTAAGCCCAATAGAAAGTGGCCAAAATAAATAAAAATGAGACATAAACATATACTAAGGCATATTACAAATAAACACGTGTATTTGGAAATCAAATAAATAAATATTTTAACGGCTTTGGACGTAATTTTATGTGTGTATTTGTTTATGTACATATGTGCATGTGTATGTAACAAATTTGTAGCTCCCGTTAATCCGTTGTATTTGGTTGGTATTAACAGCAATCAACTGTCATTACTGTCAAATTTGCGTCAAACGATGTGATAATTGTTGCAGAAGAAAAAAAAAACGAATGAACTACATTTTGAGCATTTAAGTGAAATAGTAGTAGGTATATGGATATGTAAAGGGGCGGTTTTTGGCAACAACTAGATATGAAAGCTGCAAATTTGTCAAATTATGTCACAATGAGCGCAATTAAAGCATTGCTGTTGCAGTAAACTGTACAAGCACCGTTATAGTTTTGGAAATGCGGTCATGAACGCTGATTACAAAATATTATATTTATAATTACTAGAGCTACTATATCAACCTAAATTTTATGGGCATAAATATAATGAATATGGATTCTTATTTTAATTAGAGCACTTGTGTTACAAAAGTGGTATATTTGAGTGTATAATTACATGTATGTGATGTATGTGATTGGCGTTCAACCGTTTAGCCGGTTATAGCGCGCCACTCCTCTCTTTCCTTCGCAGTTCGGCGCCAGTTGGAGATTCCAAGTGTAACCAGGTCGCTCCCCACCTGGTCCCTCCAACGGAGTGGAAGCCTTCCCCTTCCTCGGCTTCCTCCGGCGGGTACTGCATCGAACACTTTCAGAGCTGGAGTGTTTTCGTCCATTCGGACAACATGACCTAGCCAGCGTAGCCGCTGTCTTTTTATTCGCTGACCTATGTCAATGTCGTCGTATAACTCGTACAGCTCATCGTTCCATCGTCTGCGGTATTCGCCATTGCCAATGTTCTGAGGTCCATAAATCTTGCGCAAAATTTTCTTCTCGAAAACTCCTAGTGCCGTCTCATCTGATGTTGACATCGTCCAAGCTTCTGCACCATAAAGCAGGACGGGAATGATAAGCGACTTGTAGAGTTTGATATTGGTTCGTCGAGAGAGGACTTTACTGTTCAATTGCCTACTCAGTCCAATGTAGCACCTGTTGGCAAGAGTGATTCTGCGTTGGATTTCGAGGCTGACATTGTTGGTGTTGTTGATACTGGTTCCCAGGTATACGAAATTATCAACAACTTCAAAGTTATGACTGTCAACAGTGACGTGGGAGCCAAGACGAGAGTGCGCCGACTGTTTGCTTGATGACAGGAGATATTTCGTCTTGTCCTCATTCATCTCCAGACCCATTCGCTTCGCCTGCTTATCCATGCGGGAAAAAGCAGAACAAACGGCGCGGTTGTTGCTTCCGATGATATTGATACGCCAGCAGCTGTACACTCTTGTAGAAGATTGTACCTTCTCTATTTAGCTCTGCAGCTCTTATTATTTTTTCCAACATCAAGTTAAAGAAGTCGCACGATAGTGAGTCACCTTGTCTGAAACCTCGTTTGGTATCGACCGGCTCGGAGAGGTCCTTCCCAATCCTGACGGAGCTTTTGGTGTTGCTCAACGTCAACTTACACAGCCGTATTAGTTTTGCGGGGATACCAAATTCAGACATCGCGGCATAAAGGCAGCTCCTTTTCGAGGATCTCCCTTTTTATGGATTGGGCAGAGCACACTGAGAATCCAATCGTCGGGCATGCTTTCTTCCGACCATATTTTGCAAAGAAGCTGGTGCATGCATCTTACCAGTTCTTCGCCGCCGTATTTGAATAGCTCAGCCGGTAATCTATCGGCCCCTGCCGCTTTGTTGTTCTTCAGGCGGGTAATTGCTATTCGAATTTCTTCATGGTCGGGTAATGGAACATCTGTTCCATCGTCAACGATTGGGGGATCGGGTTCGCCAAATCCTGGTGTTGTACTTTTACTGCCATTCAGCAGGTCGGAGAAGTGTTCCCTCCATAATCCCAGTATGGCCTGGACATCGGTTACCAGATTACCACCTTGGTCTCTACATGAGGAAATTACATAGGAAATATAATATTTTAGCATTAGAATAGAAAGTCGATAATTTTATATAATTTTCTAGAGGCCCGGTACGTGCTTCGCTACGTATAAATTGAAATAAGAATATTGGTTTTAACATTAAATTAATTTATTCAACCAAACAAAATAACTTATTATAAATGAATAATCCCTCGAATGATCGGGATGACGAGACGAGTTGAAATCGGGATGTCTGTCTGTCCGTCCGTCTGAAAACCGAAAACTTATAAAGGTTCATAACTAAGCCATAAATGAAAATATAAAAGTGAAATTTGGTACAAAGAATCGCATTACGAAGGGGAAGAAGGCGTGGCCATGCTCCTAATCAGTTTTTTGTACATATTTCGTAAACTACTAGAGTTATATAAACTAAACTTTCTAGAGTTTTGTTTAGCCTCTTTCTTATGCAGTCTGAAAATGGAGGAAATCGGATAAGAACCACGCCCACATCCCATATAAAGGTTGGGTTGAAAACTACTAAAAGTACGTTAACTCACTAACGGAAACATCAGAAACATTAAATTTTACAGAAGAAATGGCAGAGGAGAGCTGCACTTAGATTAAAAAAAAAACGACTTAATGGTCAAAAACCATATCTCAGAAACTACTCGACTGATTTCAATGAAATGCGGTACATAATACTCTCTTGATACCCTGATGACATGGATGGAAAATGGGGGAAATCGGTTCACAACCACGACTTCACTTCACTTTATAATGTATGTATACATAAGGAACCGGTGAACCGGCGGTATAAAACATTACACAAATACCGTATATCATCTGTGGCTTCACTTGTGGAAAAATTGCTGAAATTGGAAAACAACTTTTCAAGACCCCGAATATCGAACATGAGGAACACTCAGATATGTTAATGCAATTCAGAGGAAATATTTTTGCTTTTAATGGTGTGTCTCTGTTCCAAAAATTATTAAAATCGGGTCATAACTTCCTCTAGCTACCATATACCTAGGTTTTTCAAAAATACGGTGGGCTTTATTCCGCATATATCGGTTAATATGTGAGATATCTTAGCAAAATTAAGTATGCCTATAGTGTTGGATATAGTGTATCTTGGTGGTGACAAAGAGTGAAATCGGTGCACGAATTATGCTGAATATATGGGATCTTAATAAAAATTCATCAATAATATTCTTTATTTAAAAATTATGATTTTTTCATACTTATTTTTTCGCCGACATAAAAGATAGAGCTCCATGTATATACCTAATAAATATATAGACATATTTCGATATATTAACAATTATTTTGTAATTGTGTTAAAGTCGACTTTAAATATATAATAATTAGTAATAAACTGTTTAATTAAATATAAAATTACAAATTATGCTTTAAACTACCATAGCCATGAGTGCATATAAATATGAGCTTATTTTAATTAACAGCTTTTAGCCTTACTTACTTAATAATTGCAGTGTTGCATATTATGCTAATTATACACAAACACACATAAATATTACAGCACTTAAGTGTACATAATTTAATGGAAAATACCATATCTAATAGCACTTCTCTCTCCATTCATTTTTACACACATTTTATTTAATAAATAGAGTTTCATAACACTTAACAATGAGTATTTATAAGTGAAAATATTGCTTTGGAAGATAATTGAATTTTAATACGATTACATTATATAAAATGCAGTTGCGAAAGTAAAAATTGCAAGAATGCAAAAAAATTGAATAAAATAAATTGTATTGTTAAGCATAGTTTTCTAGTAAAATGGGGTCAAGTTATGGCGGAGTGGGTTTTTCATTTTAATGATCAAGCGATTTAAATATAATATAATAAATATGTTTTATACACGTATATATCGCATACTTCTATACAAATTTGATGTGGCATTTTTCATGGTTTAACGCTGAAGTCAAATGGGTGTTTTTTCTATTATAACGGCTTCGTAATCCACATTTTTTGTTTAAATGTAACTTTCATAATTTATGGATTTAAGGTGACTACTTGCGGTTTTTATAATTTTAATACTCTTATATTATCAGTACACTGAAATAAATAGAAAAAAGCAGGTAAGGTAGCAATAAGCACGCATGGTATCGAGAGTTTTGCAGTAGCCATAAAGAGTACTAGTATTTTGAGGCGTATACATTACCGATTTGGCCAACAGGCTTCAAAACTCAAAATTTTGATTATAATACATGGTTAAGGGTGTTTGTTCTCTCTGGAATCTTGAAGAGTCCAAAACAGTTAATTTTTGTAGAGTGGTTCTCTATCACGATGGCTACAAGAAGTTCTTATTTCGACTTGTTGAGTTAAAATAAGTATTGACACCAAACCTCATTAGATTCTAAGCTGTTTTCCGTTGACATTATATCTTATAACGACTCAAAGTAAAACTAGCTGTCATCGATATTTTTTTTATTATTATGACACTGTGTCACAAACTAAAAGAAATTTCTAAGAGGATTTAAACCAACTAACGTAATAGCCTTTTCACACAGGAGCTAATTGATCAATTAACCGGCCTCTGCTCGATTTAAACGTTGATTAAGATCGATTTACCATACAAAATAAAAATCTTACTTTTTAATTGAATTTTAATCGACTTGAAAATGAAATGCAACTATTCGACAAAGACCGTATTTGTAATTATATCTACGTTGTTGTTCGCACTACACGGCGGTAGATGTCGCTGCTGGAAATAAAAAAAAAATTGCCATCAGCTAATGAAACTTACCAACTTCTTATGAAATGCAAAAACGGAAATGCAAAATGGCCAAAAACTGGTTTCTCAATCAAAATTTTAATAGATCAATTAATTTGGCTGTGTGAAAAATAACCAATAAGGATTTAATTGTCCCAAAAGCTATAGGAATTGTTGTAAATTTAGTTAAGTTTCATTGTTGTTTATAAAATTTGTAAGATTTATATATACAATATATCATCTAAGTTTTTACCATAGACAAAACGAAAATATGTGTTTGAGAGATAAATACGGTTCCCTGAGCATTATGTTGAGCTCTGGTTTACAAATGATGACACATAAACTGCAAAAGTTATGTTTCATAAAAAAAAATAAATAAATATGTGACAATGTAGCTACTTAATTATTTTTAAAAGCCATTGCTTAATTCACAGCACCATTTTCATTTATATAAAGATTTTATGTTATTATACTCTCGCAACCTGTTGCACAGAGTATCATAGTTTTGTTCACATAACGGTTGTTTGTGTCACCAAGAAATATAAGAGTTAGATATGGGGTTATATATACATAAATGATCAGGATGACGAGTGGATTTGAAATCCGGATGTCTGTCCGTCCGTCTGTCCGTCTGTCCGTCTGTCCGTGCAAGCGATAACTTGAGTAAAAAGTAAGATATCTTAATGAAACTTGGAACACATGTTCCTTGGCACCCTGAGGAGGTTGCTTTCGAAAATGGGAAAAATCGGTCCACTGCCACGCCCACAAAATGGAGGAAACCGAAAACCTATACAGTGTCATAACTAAGCCATAAATAAAGTTATGAAAATGAAATTTGGAACATAGGATCCCATTAGGGAGGGGCACATTTGGATGTAATTTTTTTGGAAAAGTGGGCGTGACCCCGCCCCCAAATAGGTTTTTTGTATATAACTCGCAAACCAATAAAGCTATATAAGCCAAACTTTCTGTAGTCGTTTCTTTTAGCCATATCCTTATACAGTCCGAAAATGAAAGAAATCCGATAATAACCACGCCCACCTCCCATACAAAGGTTAGGTTGAAAATTACTAAAAGTGAGTTAACTCCCTAACGAAAAATGTCAGAAACACCAAATTTTACATAAGAAATGGCAGAAGAAAGCTGCACTGAGAGTTTTTTACAAAATGGAAAATGGGCGTGGCGTCGCCCACTTATGGGTCAAAAACCATATCTCAGAAACTACTCGACCGAATTCAATGAAATTCGGTATATAACACTTTCTTGACACCCTGATGACACGGGTGGAATATGGTCGGTTCACAACTACGTCTACTTCCCATATAACTCAATTTTGAATTCCATCTGATTCGTTCACTTTATAATGTATTCATAAGGAACCAATGAAGCTAGCGGAATAAAACTTTACACAAATACTGTATTTGAGCTGTGACATCACTTGTGGAAAAATTGTCAAAATCGGACCATGACTTTTCAAGGCCCCTGATATCGAACATGAAGAACTCAGTGCCTAATGTTAATTTTTCGCCGAAAATATAGGTAAAACCCTCAGATATTTTAATGTAATTCATTCCCTCTGAATTTTTTTCTTATAACAGTTTATCTCTGTACCTGAAATGGTAAAAATCGGGTCATAACTTCCCCCAGATCCCATATACCTAATTATAAGTAATATTAAATTAAGTGAGCGTATAGTCTTCGATACATTGTATCTTGGTGGTGAAAACGAGTGAAATCGGTTTAGGAATTACCTCAGTCCCCATATACTATTTATGATGATTTTCGTAATTCTATTGAACTTTATACCGAATATATGGGTCGAATTGTGCTATCTTTATAAAATTACATCAATAAATTGCGAGAGTATAAAATGTTCGGTTACACCCGAACTTAGCCCTTCCTTACTTGTTTTAAAATGTTTTTTGTTTTTTGCAAATAGTGTTAAATTTATAATCTTTATTTTTTTCAAGGTATGACTATGTTTTGAACTTACCTTCTTATAATAGTTTTATTGCCGGAACTAATATTCTCTTTTTCAAATATTTTCTTTGGAGACCTTTGTAGATATATACGAATATATGTAGATCAGAAGTACCCAGCCTACCTTAAGAATAAAAAAAATTCCTGGGTTGTATGAAAATTTTTCTCTATGAAAGGTTGGAGTCTACAGTGATCTTATTTTATTGCTCTCGTTATTTAAACGAGTATTATTTTGCAACTCGCTTATAAGTGGTCGCGATATAAGTGAGCGTGTTAAAGTTAGTAGGAGAGCAGTTCTGATCTAATGCGCTGCTATTGAGAACGAGTTTCGACACAAAATTTATACAATGGGTTAAGCTAAAATCCCTACTAAATTATACGCTCAATTTGCTCGTGGATTTGTGAATTTTCAATATAAATAAACATTTTCGTGGGTAATTAGTTGGGTGATAGCGCGCTCATTGAAAATTCCCTTAAATGAAAAGCGAAAAAAAGAGCAAAGCGCCACAAATACTAATGATTTGTTGCTTTATTGAGCATTATTAAAATATGTTCATTAACACATACAAATAAATACAAAATGAGCGCATACCATATTTTTCGTCCACAAAACGCTTCCGTCTACGCTCTTCGACACACCGTATATTTCAGATCGATTTGAGCTAATGAGTTTTGGTTGGCCTCTAGATATGTATTTATTTTCTTTTTGATCTTCCACCATTTCAACTAGACAATAGTAGGAATAACAACTAAAAGCGCGACCACTCTCCGCCGCTATTCACCGAAAACGCGTCCAATCCCATGGCAATGGCAATGCGATCGACGAAACCAAATCGAAATACTTGCTATTTTACGGTTGCGGTTGCCCTGTTGATGGCGACGGCGACGTCAGCCGCGTCGACTGCTGGCAGGCGCGTTGGCCAAAAGTGATCCCGCACAAATGTCAGT
The DNA here is from genome assembly GCA_031772095.1 of Zeugodacus tau. Taxonomy (NCBI): domain Eukaryota; kingdom Metazoa; phylum Arthropoda; class Insecta; order Diptera; family Tephritidae; genus Zeugodacus; species Zeugodacus tau. The sequence continues at coordinate 16,115,764 of CM062649.1, read as the reverse complement.
TTTTCGAAACTGTCAGTTGGCGGCAACACAGCATTTGTGGCGCGTTTGTGTGTTGATTATAACGGCATTTGGACGCGATTGCTCGGATATTGATTTCAGTTGTCATTATAACGAGTTGGAAAAAGCGGTAATTCGTATGCGGATGTAGAAATTCGAAGCAAGTGTTTGAAAATGTGGCAAAATATAATCAAAACACTAGGAAATATTTATGATTTTGTGTAATGAGAATGCTTTTAACGGTGTAAAGTGTTGAATATAATCGAAAACAAAAGTGTTGAATAAGAAAAAATAGAGTTTTTGTGCAACCAAATAGTTTAATGAAAAGTTCGAAACACCGACAGCAGCAATATGGAAATCCCAATCGCAAAGGTGGGAGCAGCAAGCGTGAGAAAGGATCAAAGTATGAGCGAATTTTTGTGTTTATATATTGTGTGTATATAACTAAAATGAATTTATAAATTGTGACGCGCAAAAATAAAATCAAAAATCATCAGCTACAACAGCAATATTTTTGAAAATCATGCGAAATGTATAAATAAACGAAAAATGTTTTATAACCACGCTAATGCTTTTCAAATAGCATTATTGCTATTTAGATAGTTTTATTAGTTTTCAGAACAAACAAATTCGGTGATTACCACGTATTTAATTGCAGTTGTGCAATATGTTAACCATTTACAATCAAAAAAATATATAAAATTACAAAAACCACTACTTTTATATAAATATATATATGTTTAAATATACCACGCCATGGCTTCTGTGGATTGGTTTCTACTTTAGAAAAAATTCTTTGTATTTAATTTGCTCTTGAACTCGGTCTAAATGATTTATTTCTGCTGCTTGTGCTTTCAAATGAAATGAAACAATTTTAAGTGGTTGTTGCTGGCATGCTTCACATGGTCATTAGCATATAAAAATATACTCATAATCTTGATACATATAGACCTAAGCACGCATGCATTCATAAAATATATGCGCCACTCATCAAGTAATCTAGAGATGTTTTCAAAAAGCAGCCTACCACGGAACACCCTTTAGGGAAGACAAACGTTTTTTTAGTAAGAATATTCAACAGGTGTTTCATCAACCAACTTTAAATGCCACAGGTTTTTTGACTGCTTTATTTTCCAAATAAAAAATTATTAAAAACAAGTAAGCTAAGTTCGGTTGTGACCGAACATTTTATACTCTCGCAATTTATTTATTTAATTTTATTAATATAACAAACAATTTGACCCACAGGTCCTCATGTTCGATTTATGGGGCCTTGATTTATGGTCCGATTTCGGCGATTTTTAGAAAGTGGCTGCCACACTATAAATGCAGTATTTACACAAAATTCTGTTCCGATATTTTCACTAGGGCGTGGCGATTTTGCTCATCTTCGAAAGCAACCTTCCTATGGTGCCAAGTTTCATCAAGATATTTTAATTTTTACTCAAGTTACAGCTTGCACAGACGGACGGACGGACGGACGGACAGACAGACATCCGGATTTGAATTCCACTCTTCGCCCTGATCACTTTGGTATATATAACCCTATATCTAACTCGATTAGCAACTTTGTTGCGAGAGTATAAAAATATTTGAGATCACAGAACAAATGTAATATCTGAACAAAAATATCTGCCTGGCTCTACACAATTCTTCCAAAAATGGAGTTAAGGTGATTTTTTATGAAAAAAAAAATTTGTGTGCTACATTTCCGGCGTGACCTTTCTGCTGCACCATAATAATAATCATAAATATATTCAAAGGCACATTTTTTTTTCGATTGTCACATGCAATTCATTTAATATAGGTGTGGAATTAGGTAATCGATTAAATAACATGTGCTTATTAAATTTGTTTATATTAAATATGAAATAAATAATTATTGGAAAATTTTTGTGAGAAAATATAAATTATTATGTAAGTGGTCAGTAAAGGTGAGAGATATTACTGAAGAAATGCTCACTAATACATATAAACTTATAAAGCGTACACACACAAACAAATTTTCCAAAAATTTGGCATAAGTCGAAATTTGTTTATTTTGAAATCAGCAAAAATTAATTGAAATTAGCATGATAAAAGTCGATTACACAACATCCAGCAGGGTATACTTGCAACAACATTCATTCATACAAACACACATACAACTGAACATACATATAGTATATACAAATATTTCAGATATGAATATTTGGTAGAAAGTAGTAGGTTAATATGTGAGCGTATATATGTATGTATGTATATGTTTTTCAAGGGCTTTATAAATAGCCACAAAACGAAACAAATTATAGCGCCCGTTCAAAATCGTGTTGATTTGGAAATTAAAATAAAATTTATTTCATCAATTTGTTGCTTGTTATACAATTTGCTTTATTTTTCAGCTTCATAGCATTCTTCGCATTCGTATACACACGTGCGCTTACGTACATGTGGGAATATATATTTTTTAATTTACTTTAAAATCGTCGCAATTTTTCAAAAAAAAGAAATTAATACTCAAATCTACAGCTGTTGTGTTAATCGTTTTAATCTTATAATTCTCGCCAATTTGTCTATTAATCCGAACTTTTAGCAGTTTAGGAGGAAGATTTTAATTGGGTTTCTTAGTTTATGCGTTGCGAATTTGGCATAGCACACAAATGAGTAGGTTTATAATTATGAGATAATATTTAAATGTATGTGATTGGCGTTGAACCATTTAGTCGGGCGCCACTCATCTCTTTCTTTATCAGTTCCGCGCCAGTTGGAGATTCCAAGTGTAATCGCTCTCCACCTGGTCCCTCCAACGGAGTGGAGGCCTTCCCCTTCCGCGGCTTCCTCCGGCAGGTACTGCATCGAACACTTTCAGAGCTGGAGTGTTTTCGTCCATCCGGACAACATGACCTAGTCAGCGTAGCCGCTGTCTTTTTATTCGCTGAACTATGTCAAAGTCGTCGTATAACTCGTACAGTTCATCGTTCCATCGTCTGCGGTTTTCGCGTTGCCAATGTTCTGAGGACCATAAATCTTGCGCAAAATTTTCCTCTCGAGAACTCCTAGCTTCGTCTCATCTGATGTTGACATCGTCCAAGCTTCTGCAACATAAAGCAGGACGGAAATGATAAGGGACTTGTAGAGTTTGATTTTGATTCGCCGAGAGAGGACTTTACTGTACTCAGTCCAAAGTAGCACCTGTTGGCAAGAATGATTCTGCGCTGGATTCGAGGTTGTTATATATATATGTATGCATAAATATATATACATATATTTAAGAGTTTAGAGGTACAACAGAAAAGTTCATCTCTTTTCCAAATTTTTATTTTTTATTATCCCAGATCATTCTGAAATTTTGAGGAAAATTTATGAGTATTTTAATTTTGAGTACATTTCTTTTGATACGTGGTAACTCTTTTCCGATATATGTATCTCCGGCAGAAATATTTTTCTTATCTATTTGATATGGTGCCCAATTCGTATTTCGTTTTTTTTTTTGGAGTAACTAACATTTTTCAAACATTCACACGGTTCTATGTTTATTGTTTTAAGCCATTTGAATAAGAATTAATCTGGATCCCAGATTAAAGAATATTTATTTTTTTCCTGACTACAATTTTAATGCCCAAGAAAACTTTCAGAAGAGAACTTCTATTAACCCTTAGCACAAATTTTGTTGTACAGGGTGTCTGTCAAATAATAAGATATGGGGTTATAAATGGGTCAAAATGATCAGAATGATGAGACGAGTTGAAATCCGGATGTCTGTCCGTCCGTTTCCGTAGAAGTAATAACTTGAGTAAAAATCGAGATATCTTAATGAAACTTGGTATTCAAGTTCCGTGGCATTTTGAGTAGGTTGGTATTGTCGACGAAATTGGACTATTGTCACGCCCACAAAACGGCGTTAACCGAATAGTTATAAAGTGCAATAACTAAGCCACAAGAATGTAATTTTTTCGAAAAGTTGGCGTGGCCTCGCCCTCAAATAGGTTTTACATATATAACTCGCAAATTACTAAAGCTATATAAAAAGATACTGCACGCATCTCCCGCTTACGCTGTTATAGCCGAGTTTACACCGGCGCGCCATTCATTTTTCCTTTTGGCAGTTTGGCGCCAATTGGCAATAGATCCTTCCAATGGGGTCGAGGTCTTCGTCTTCCTTGGCTTCCACTAGCGGGTGCTGCATCGAACACAGTATCCTATTATAAACCATAAAAATGGGTGAAATCGGATAATAACCACGCCCACCGCCAATACAAAAGTTATGTTGAAGACTACTAAAAGTTCGTTTACTCACTAACGAAAAACTTCACAAATACTAAATTGTACAGAAGAAATTGCAGAAATTTGCTGCACTCAGATTTTGATGAAAAAAATGGGCGTGGCATCGCTCACTTTTGGTTCCGAAACTATATCTCAGGAACACGACCGATTTTATTGAAATTTGATATATACTATTTTCTTGACATCTTTATGTTTCGCGATGGAAATGGGCGAAATCCCACATAACACAATTTTGAATTCCTTCTGATTCATTCACTTTACAATATATGCATCAAGAACCAATGAAGATATCGGAACAAATATTGCTTTAGAGGCGTGGCATCGCTCGTTTAAAAATTGTTGAAATTGGACTATCACTTTTTAAGGACGCAGTTATCGAATATGAAGTGCCAATAGATCCTTATCCTTATGATCCTTATGTTGGCAATAGATCCTTCCAATGGGGTCGAGGTCTTCGTCTTCCTTGGCTTCCACTAGCGGGTGCTGCATCGAACACAGTATCCCATTATAAACCATAAAAATGGGTGAAATCGGATAATAACCACGCCCACCGCCAATACAAAAGTTATTGAAGACTTCTAAAAGTTCGTTTACTCACTAGCGAAAAACTTCACAAATACTAAATTGTACAGAAGAAATTGCAGAAAATTGCTGCACTCAGATTTTGATGAAAAAAATGGGCGTGGCATCGCTCACTTTTGGTTCCGAAACTATATCTCAGGAACACGACCGATTTTATTGAAATTTGATATATACTATTTTCTTGACATCTTTATGTTTCGCGATGGAAATGGGCGAAATCCCTCATAACACAATTTTGAATTCATTCTGATTCATTCACTTTACAATATATGCATCAAGAACCAATGAAGATATCGGAACAAATATTGCTTTAGAGGCGTGGCATCGCTCGTTTAAAAATTGTTGAAATTGGACTATCACTTTTTAAGGACGCAGTTATCGAATATGAAGTGCCAATGGATAATTTTTTAGAGATAATAACTTTAACTCTATCAAATGTTCTAAATGAATTCAAAGGTGTGACTGATAATAGCGTGTCTCGGTGTCAAAAATGGGTAAAATCGGGTCAATACTTCTTTAGCCCCATATATCTCATATACCAATTTTCAAAGTTTTGGTGAACTTTATACCGTATATAACGGTTAATATCATAGCTAAATTAAGTGAACTTAAAATCTTGTTGCTTGGTAGTTAAAATATTTGAAATGAATTCAAGAATTATTCCAACTTCCCTAAATTGTCGTTATTCTAGTGGGCTTTATACCGAATATATAGATCAAATTCTCTCGCTTTCCTTTTGTTATGTCCATAACTCAACACCCTGTATCCAGCGAATAGTAATTGTTTTGTCTATTTTTTTACGTTTAAATATATAAATTATGCCTCTAAGCCATTTTGCGTAGTGGCAGTTGGCCATTAATTGAGTTTGAAGCACCGACAGCACCCTCCTCCCTGGCGTATCGTAAAAAACATTTGTTTACATGTGTATGTACTGGCGAAGTATGTACACACGTCGCCGCTGCTCCAAAATAAAGTGCCAAGTGAATTGTATTCGACGCATATTAGTTGGCCATTCGGCGTTTCGTTCGTCGCCATTTGATATACGCGGCGAGCAGATTTCTCCTCCGATTTTCACCGACGTATACCTTTGGCAACGCAGCATTTGCTTTTTTTTTTGTTATTTTATTTATACATCACAACTTTTGTTTGCAAGCATAAATCGTATGTTGTTGTTGTTGTTTTTTTATTTCTTCTTTTGTTAATTTGTATTTTTTGCCAAACGTAGGCAGCAGCAGTTCGCTCTAACCTATCCTAAAGCGTTGGCAAATTAAATGTTGATGATAATTATTGGCGGCAACAGCAACAATAAAAGCATTAACAATAGCAACAACAATGGTAAACATGAGCAAAAGTAGCGGAAGACAGCAATAAAAAATTGGGGGTGCAACAATAACAAACACATTGGCAAAACAAAAACAAGCAGAAAAAAACGACCAACTAATCTTCAAAATCGGTGTAGGTAGCTTATTTAGTCTACTTACAGAATCCGCTGGAGCACGGTTGATTTCGGTTTTTAGCTTCAGATCAACGTCGAAGTGCTTAACGCTGGAATTTACAACAATTAAATTGTCGTATAGAGAATGAAGTTACATACATATGTACATGAAAAAACGTGTTTTGAATTAAAATAAAAAAGTCGAAATAACAAAAAGAAAAACCGAAACATAAAGATAAACTAAAAAGTGGACCAAGTTTATGTGGGGTGATCATGCTGATCCGGAATAGTCAATGGGACTATTTTAAAAATAAAAGGCAAACAACACTAGAAACTACAATTACTAAAATAAAAACAACAAATATTGTGTCGCACATAATTTTCGTTCACATATTTAACATACAAAGGATCTTTTTTAAATAAGTGTTTAATTTTTATTCAAAATACTGTTTTGCTTGAGCTAGTAACAACAAAAATAACATGCTGCGTGTTATAAATACAAAAAAACATAAATTTATCTATAAAATAGTTAAAATTTTTATACTCTCGCAACAAAGTTGCTAAGAGAGTATTATAGTTTTGTTCACATAACGGTTGTTTGTAACACCCAAAACTAAACGAGTTAGATATAGGGTTATATATACCAAAGTGATCAGGGTGAAGAGTGGAGTTCAAATCCGAATGTCTGTCTGTCCGTCCGTCCGTCCGTCCGTCTGTGCAAGCTGTAACTTGAGTAAAAATTAAGATATCTTAATGAAACTTGGAACACTTATTTCTTGGCACCATAGGAAGGTTGCTTTCGAAAATGAGCAAAATCGGACCACTGCCACGCCCACAAAATGGCGAAAACCGAAAACACATAAAGTGCCATAACTAAGCCATAAATAAAGCTATGGAAATAAAATTTGGTATGAAGGATCACACTATGAAGGGGCATATTTGGATGTAATTTTTTTGGGGAGGTGGGCGTGGCCCTGCCCCCAAATAGGTTTTTTGTACATATCTCGGAAACCAATAAAGCTATATAAACCAAACTTTCTGCAGTCTTTTTTTTTAGTCACTTCTTAATACAGTCCATCAAAAAAAAGAAATCGGATAATAACCACGCCCACCTCCCATACAAAGGTTCGGTTGAGAAGTACTAAAAGTGGGTTAACTCACTAACGAAAAACGTCAGAAACACTAAATTTCTCATAAGAATTGGTAGATGGAAGCTGCACTCAGATTTTTTTACAAAATGGAAAATGGGCGTGGCGTCGCCCACTTATGGGTCAAAAACCATATCTCAGGAACTACTCGACCGATTTCAATGAAACTTGGTTTGTAATAGTTTCCTTACATCCCAATGATATGCTGTGAAAATAGGCCAAATCGCTTTACAACCACGCCTACTTCCCATATACCAGAACTTTGAAAACGATCTGAATCGGTTACTTTACAATATATAAAGTAAGCACTAGTGAAGATATCGGTGCAGAACTTTGCACAAATACTATGTTAATAGTGTGGCAGCCCCATTCTAAAAATCGCCGAAATCGGACCATAGGTTTTTAAGGCCCATATATCGAACACGAGGACCTCGGTGCTTCTAACCTAATATTCTGGTTTCCAACTTTCAATGGACTTTATACGATATATATGCCGAATATTAATTATATACTCATAATATAAATAAAGTTAAATAAATAAATTGCGAGAGTATAAAATGTTCGGTTACACCCGAACTTAGCCCTTCCTTACTTGTTATATTTATATTTGATAATCAAATATTATGATAATAATGTTACGAAGCGAGCTGGAAACATATAGATACCTAGTTCGAACAAACCTTCGTATTGACTAGAGTTGACATTAGACACCTCAACGGGTTCGAAACAATTCATCGATATCCCTTATATATCTTATGATTCATACGCGATGATCCGTTTCGTAATCTAATCGCTAACATCATTCATCTATACTACTATTATAAAGAGGAAATATTAGTATGTATGTTTGTAATGGATAAAAATTCATTCACCATTGGAAAGCTACATTCACCCCGAGTAACATAGGCTATATTTATTGCTAGAATCTCAACTTTTTGGAAATAGTTCCCAGGTGAGGGTATCAAAAAGACTCCGTGATGGAGAATCTTAATCTGAAACTGAAAATCGTCTTGCAAATCATTCTCTTCGCATCGCAATCGCAAAATATTAGAAATATACAAGCTCGCACTTGGGCGTCGACGCCTTCATGATCAGAGAGAAAGACAACGGACCCCAAAGACTAGAGGTCGTAATCAAGTTTTAGCTCATTGCAAATAAAATATAATTTCATGTTCGAATTATCCTGATTTTAATTATTTAAAATGAACCAACGCTAGAAACTTATAACTTTTGAAATGCTTGTTTAAGCCCCTTCGAAGCCGGAGGGGTCTGCTAGTATGTGCATATTTCTAATGGGTGATGGATGATTATATGGTGGTTCTGGTAGTGATTTCGGAATAGCAATAATATAGCTTATTTATCACTTCTAATGCTCGTAACTCGTTTTGAAGATGCCATATTAAAGCACAATCTAACGGATTGCTCCATATTCGATTTAAGATCATTATAGGTTATGCCGAAATTAGCGTTTGGAAAGTGTTTCTAACGGTAGTTATTCATGAACTCATTATTATATCTCAATAATATTCACATTCGAAATAAATTTCAAAGTGTTCTATTATTTTTTAAAACTTACGTGATCTTGTTTTTACCGTGACAGAGATATTCGTATGCTACCTTCGGTAATTGTGTTCACTTCTTCCATATGGATACCTCTGTATAAATATTAATATGCGTATTGAGCTCCGATATATTTGAGTTTTCAGTCCTGAAATCAAGTGAATTATAAGTATATATATTCTTCCAAACGTTGCAGGCATGTCTTTTGATCTATATCAAGTATTGTCATTCCCTAATTAGACAATAAAAAGTTTGTTGAGGCAGCTGGTGCATGCATATAAATATATACAAATGTATACCTCAATCGATCTTAAACAAATTGTCGTAATATTTATACGAAAAACAATTGTAAGCTTTTCAATGAATTTATGTAAATAGTAGTGATTTCATTAATTTCTATGGATACAGTTATTTATGGAAACCAATGGACTGAAAAATATAATCAAACAAACCAATTAGTTAAACAATGTTTGTGAAAAGAATTGATGATGAAAGGCATGATAGCATGACACATTGCAAATTAATTGACAGATTTGTTTTAAACTTACCATTACTTTTGTATACAGCTATTTCTTTATAATATTTCAAAAACGTGCTTCATTTCATTTATAAATGAAATAATTGTAGTAAAATCCATTTTGGTTGAAATGGAGTGTTGAGTACTTCGCGAAAAATTATTATTTAATATGAGAACGCGCCATTATGCGTATGTGGCGGCAACGGACAATTTGGGATGGCTACACTTCGTAAGCGTGTTTGGTTGTTGTGATTAGTGTAATTTAGCATAATTTCTTAAAATATTTGTTTTAAAATTAAATTTGTTATATTTTATTACGTCAATTCACCACTAATTTCCACCACTCTAACGCACATTTGCAGATTGGATCGAAAGTCATCACGTGGCATGATCTATGAGAATGAGGAATTGAGGCTGCGTACCATCAATATAAATGCTGAGGTTGAGAGAGGTAAGTACTAGGAAATTATCAACAATTTCTTAGAGAATTGCTAATTAACTGCAGTCTAAATGCTAATTATCACTCATTAGTAGGGTTCAAAAGTAAAAGTCTATTTTGGCAAGTCACCATTCACTCAACAGACATGTGGATGCCACATGCGCTGAAATATGTTTTTAGCATTTTATGTTTTTTTTAACTACAGACATTGAATTAAAAAAAAAAAAGCTAAAACTAATTAAATATACAAATATTATAAAAAGTGAACCAAAAAAAAAAAACACTGAAAATGCGTCAAAAAAGTTAAATGAATTATCAAATCTCTTTGTCTGTTTAGAAGCAAAACAGAAGGTGACAATGCGCGGAAAAATTTGTGAAAATAACAAAAAAAATTCCAATAGTACTACGTAGAATTGAAAGAAAGCTGTTCACATGGCAGATAAAACTGTCAGCCACTTGTTCTTTAAAGTTTCTTATAGTGTTCATTCAAAATTAATTTATTAATAGCGGACTAGCTATTGTTTGCGCTTATATGTATTTTGTTCAATAACCCTGTAGGAAATGGTGCACGGATTGGAAGTTATAGAAATGTGAGGGTGCTGCACAAAAAAGTGAAAAGAAGAAATATATAAGTTACTAAATAATATTTGTTAGGGTACGTATTAATGGCGTACGTCGTTCGACGAAGGACACGCTTAGTGTGTTATAGAAAAGTTCAAAACTAACTCAAGAATTATGGAAAATAGATCAATAATATCTTGTAATCTACTCATCTGTTTGATTCTAACTTCAACTAGTATTCTCTGAACGGGTAACGATATGAGAACCAAAGTTGCTTCATCTAGTCTCGCAAAAGTGGGATCTAGAAGGGATCTTGGGATCTTGTGTCCAGATGTTACTATTCTAAATGAGGCTGTAATTATGGTGCTGGTGTGATCGTATTGGGAGCAGGTTCTGTTTTGGACCCTATGATTTGGAACTATTGTTGAGTGAGTGTTCCCAATAATAGACTGCCCAAAAATTTTTGAAATGAATTCGGACGAATCCATTAAAAATCTCTTCTCCAACGGCTGTACTCCAAAAAAAAAACTATATTGTAGGTATGAGCGCATTTTCTTACGAGGCATGTTCACTAATGCGTCGAGCTGATGAACGCATTTTACACCTTCACCGCCCAGACAAAAGCAGCCAGATGTGCGAATGTCGAACCATACGCACCTGTAAAATAATGTATACGAAATTAAAAAACAAAAATAATTATAAAAAAATTTCTCATAAACTTGAACGCTCGCATTTTTTTAGCGAGAATAACAAGCTTATTTATTTGCAATCTTATATGCATATCTATAAGTATGCGTGTGTATATGTGAAAGCATTCAACACCAGCGCAATATATAATTCGAAATAAAATCATTAATCGTGTTACGTGTTTTGGCAGATCGCAAGACAGCTAAAAAGGAAAAAAACTCCAAAAATGTAAACAAACCACAGAATGATGTATAAAAAATGTTAATCTTATTTTTCAACTCAACTTTTTTCTCACTCTAATTCATTTGCTTTTGTTTCCACGACTTTCCTTGCCGTGATTCAGTTGAAAAAAAGCGAAAATTTTACGCTTTGAAGAATGCTCTCTTGCAGATACGCCTCAGTTTGGGCGCTCAGCTAGGAGATTCGAGCGCCCTGCGCTCTAAAGAGTGCCGCGTTGTGAGAAATAGTATTCCTAGAGCAGCTTTTCAGCACATGTGTTCAAGAAAATGAGATAGTCTCTCCCAGAAAAGTACTCAGTATTTGAATAGTTTTTTTGGCATGTTTTTCGAGCTGATTTTCGTTGTGTTTATCTTTGGCGTATTGTCAGTGTCATAATTGCTGTCGACGTTTTTCAAAAATTTCAATTTCGCCAGTGTGCAAATGCTCACGATCACGCACACAATAACACAGTTGAAAATATGTATGTATATGTGAGTACCCAGTAGGAAAGTGTACTCCTGTTGGTTGCAAACTAGAAACTAGTTGTTTGGTAATGTATGAAATGAATAACTGTGGTAGTACAATTATTATTTCTCTATAGCATTAAACGTAGTATTTATCTCGTTGATATCTTCTTCGTCCCATTAGTTTTTATAGTAAACAGTTGCCGAAGAGAAACAAGTGAAAGTCCAAGGGTAAAAGCGGCTTGCTATTAGACAATGTTGCTTTCATATTTCTGAGATTTTCGTTTGAAATCTTTTGGCTAAGCACACTTCGTAAATCCGAAAATTGATATGCATTACTATCTTATCATTTTTTTAAATTTCACTGCAATTACGAACACTTCTCTAGCTCTCTCTCTCTTACACCAAGCTTAGTTTAGATGATAACTGCCTCACATCAAACTAAGCCTGGTGTAAGAGAAAGAGCTAGAGAAGTGTCCACTTCTGGGCTGATAGAAATAGAGAGCACATTAGATTTTTCCTGTTAAATTTTTAATGCATTTTCATAGATAAATTAAAGATATTACTTCATGACGTCTTGTATGAAAGAAGTGGACACTCTGACATCCATATAGTATTAAAGTCGTCGAGTTATCTCCCAATGAAATGGAAAATTAAATAAATTGTTGTTGCAATGTATTTTTTTTTAACAAAGATTTAAGGGGAGGGTCTTTGATTATCAATAATACATTCGAAAAGATACTTACGGCCTAAGAAATCTATAATTTTAAGTGCAAATTATGTAGAATTGTTGTAGATACATGCCTACCAACATTTTAGATCTCCAAGTACCAGCATAAACTAATTTAAATCGCACTACTTCCAAGCAAGTGATTTTTGTGACTACTCCCATCATTTCCTACAGGGTGTATACACATATACTCATATCTATATTCGCATACGTCTATGCGACTGTAATGCAAACAAATACAAGTGTACGCAAAATATTAAAGCTTATGAATTTTTGTGATTTTATTGAATTTTTCTGAAATTTTGGGCAAATCTGCAAAATGTCCAACCAGTCAGCGTTGACTTTTTAAATATGTTCGAACGAACGAACAAGCTAACGCAAGCGGCACGTGTGTTTCATACTTAAAAATATACATATACGTTGATATATACTACTAATATTATATTAATTATAAGCAATTTAACGGTATTTCAATAAACGTCGCTGAACGACAATTGACTATATTTTAATTTTAGTGAATTGAAAAAAACAAAAAAATTGGCTAGCATTCGCAAGTGTTATGTGTAAATGGTTGTTGTGTTTCGCAATTTTCACATAATTAACAAAAACTGTGCGTGTTTGTGTGTGTGTGTCGGTGCATAAATGTAGTAATTGTGTTTTGTAAATTACGTGTGAAAATTTGATTTTGAAAACAAGACGCTTTCTAACCATAATGTTGTGATTTTGTTGTGTCAGTGGCTGTTTGTTATTGTTGTTGCTGTCAGTTTGAAAATAATGGATTGCAATGCAGAAAATCATTCAAAGAAAACATTAAGTATTTACTCATGTCATTCCAACCATAATATAATAGATACATGTATATAACTTTCAGTGTATTTCTCTGTGTCTATGCAACTAATTGCATACATATTCATCTAAACATAAATACATATGTACGTGTGTGGCTTAAGGACGCTCTAGTCATGCCCTAATTAATGTTATATAATATAATGCATTTACTGTGGAGGTCGTCAAACTGTCATCAGTTGTAAAAATATTTGTGAATATTATGTCAGCACTTAATAAAATGCAATAAACACTGGTTGGGGTATTGAAGAAAGTCATTAATTCGTAAAGGTTGATAAACAATACATGAAAAATAAACAGTAAAATCTCTATGAAAAAAATATGAAGTTCTTTGTAAAAAAGTATACAAAATCTACCGAGACAAAATATCAAAGCGATATATTTGTTTTCCCTTTTTATAGGTTTTTAAATTTGTTCACCCTGAAAAAAATTGAGTGACAAGTTAAGGTTATGCTATATTATAGCGTTCAAGTAATGCAATTATTATCTTTAAAATTACGATAAATTAGTGCTTTTTGGATTAGTGTTTTATTTTTCAAAGTAAATTTTTACCTAAAGCTAACGCCAGGTGGCGCTGTGTAAAAATGTTTTACTTTTATAGGTTTTCTGCGAAAAATCATATTATTCTTATTTTTAAAAATATATAATCCAATTCCAATCCCATCTTCCTCTTAACAATAATAATTAAATTACAAGTTTCCTCTGAGAAAATAGGAGTTGGTAAAATTGTTGCTAACCTTCACTACAGCCGATTGGTTCATAATATTTTGATATACAGTTGAACTACCTTAACTCGTATCACCATAATCCACAAAAAATACTTCCTGTTAGAGAGACTTTCAAGGACTTCTACGGAAGGTAATTTGTTTGAATTTCGATTTCTATTGCCAATTCAAGAGTTCGTGCTATGGAGAAATTCGAGTTATGGCATTTCAAATGTATTTGGATTTTAGGCTGGTTTGTAAAGTGGATTCATCATAAAAAATACAAAGAACGATTATAATTTCTCGGGATATCAGTCTATTTGAAGAATTATATAATTTAAAATATCGTTGTTTTTGGAATGATATTCAATTCACAAGGCTGATTTTGTAAGAACTGATTTTGTTCAAGAAGTGACTAAAGACCTTGATGAGTGTTGCAGTTGCATCTGATGATTGGCAGAATCTTGTTGAAGGTCTTGCTTCTTTAAGGTATCTTTGATATAATATAGAACTCACGAAGCATATCTCAGCGTCAGATTTCAGTACAGATTTGGCCGATAGGCTACACAAAGACATTCCAATTGTGGCTTAAGGGGCTATACCAGTGTAACCTTTGAAAAATTAGGCGATTTTCGAGAATTTTTTTTTAAAGAAAGTACTCGATCGAGTGTTTCGAAGTTTTTTTGCACATAAAAAGGTATATTTTCAGCTACATTTCAACATTTTTTGTTTAATATAGAAAAATAACGGAGTTATATGCTATCTTCGGAGGAGCCAAAAAAAAGTTCCCTAACTACTGACATGATTCCGCCCGAATGAGTTTCCGAACCAAAAAAATTTAAAAAGGATATTAAAGTTAAATATATTTCCTATACAATGACCTACGATTTTTAAAAGATATCAAACATTGACAAAATGGCGTAGTTCTGAAGAAATTTTTTATTTTTTTTTTTAATTGCAAATTGACAATTTTCAACCAATCAAAAAGATCGTAGGTCATTGTATAGTAAATATATTAAAGAATACTCAGTTAAAATTTGATGTCAGCAATTTTCAGAAATGTCGTTTCGATAAAAACGGCTTTTATGTTTCGACTTGGAATCTCCAACTGGCGCCGAACTGCGAAGGAAAGAGAGGAGTGGCGCGATCTCATCGATTCGGCTATAACCGGCTAAACGGTTTAACGCCAATCACATACATACATAGCTGTACCTGCGGGCGGTCGCTCTTTAGAACGCTACCATTCAAAAACTATTCAAGATACGATCTTACCGCTTTCACAAGATATATAAACTATGGAATAGCAAAAATCGATTTTTTGAAAATGTCACACTGGTATATCCCCTTAAGTGTTAGGCTGTTAATGCCAAAGATCTACTTATTATAGTTTAAGTGTTGTACTTTTAGGTAATACAATACAATACAATTATAGATAGATCACGATATACATACACGTAATTTGAGACAAAATTTTTATTTCAGTATATATGTACATTAGGGTGGCCCTTATTTTCCAAAGTATTCCGATTCTCGATCGCACCCCCTAGAAATATGCGAATAGCCCAAAAACTAGTATATACAAAGTTTTGGGTCAATCAAAAAAGGTTTAGAGGTTGCGCAAGGAGCTTGAAATCCTGAAAAATTAAGAATTTTTGCCATTTTTATGTCTCCATATTTCAAAGCCACACTATCTGGTTTCCATACCGTAATAAGATCTGCATTTTATTACCTTTCCAAAATTACCACAATCTTAAAAATCGGTTGATTGATGATAGAGTTACAGAAATACAAATATGAAAGTAAATTTAATGTGGTGCATTCTCAAGCGTCGCATGCTCGTGATATACCTTATAACGGTTATAACGGTTCTAATGTTATTCTTATTATCTTATTACGGTATGGAAAACCAGTAAGGGATAGTGTGACTTTGAAATATGGAAGTCTGAGACATAAAAATGGCAAAAATTCTTATTTTTTCAGGATTTCAAGCTCCTTGCGCAACCTCTAAACCTTTTTTGATTGACCCAAAACTTTGTATATACTAGTTTTTGGGCTATTCGCATATTTCTAGGGGGTGCGATCGAGAATTCAGAAACTTTTTTTATCCTCCATACAACTAAGGGCCACCCTAATGTACATATATACCCATAGTTTCTAGATGGTAGATATGGTCCCACTTTTATATCAATAGGTAAAAAAGAAAATGCATGAAACATTATTCAATGTGACATAACCTCAAAAAATTATTTTTTTCTAAATAATAAACTAACAACAAACTTGTTAAACCGTTATTCTAAAAATTGATGATAAAACCATTATTCCCAATGACACACCACACTAACCACTCATTTCATATATTAAGATATACAATTTTTATTTTTAAATTTTTAACAAATAACAAATTTACAATTATTGCTAGAAATTAACGGATTCATAAAGTAAACAATCATTTTACTACATTTCATATAATTACAACACAATCACAACGATCTGGTGAAAAAGCAGCTGGCACTGAAGGCATCTATTTTAAATTTTCACACATACATACACATACAGTTTCACGCAAGCAAAAATAAATATATTACTTGCCAGGAAGACATTTATTTGTATAAGTACGCAAATTGGGGTTTTCCAGTGCAACATCAAGATGCCGTCAAAAAATATTATTAATAGTATTTATGGCAAATATAAAAATGAATATACGCACTGATTTGTTTATATGTTTCTAACAAATTAACAGCAAAAATATAATTAATGAATTTGTAACTAAATGAAATGTAATGTCAATACATTTTCACACTTCCAGGGCAATCGGACATCAAACGCTTGCGTAGAGAGAATGAACAGCTGCGTCGCGAGATTTGGACGCTACGCGATGAGTGCGATCGCTTGAATAAGCGCTTCAAGGCGAAGCTGCTGGATCATGAGCATTGCAATCGGCATAGTGTGTGTAGTGGCGGCGGGCGCGGTAGTGGGCACATTTGCGACAGTAACTGCAACAGTGATGTGAGTCACCAGAAGAAAGCATAGAAATGTTGTAAAATAACCTATTACCCCTCACTCTCTATTTCTTTCCAGGATTCAGATTCCTGTGATACCTGCAAGGGCAACGATGACCAGTGCAGCGATGAGTGTTGCACTGGTGGCAGCTGTCCACAGCTGGCGACAAAGCAACCTATTATTGAATTTGCGCCTGACACGCCCACGACAACAGCGACAGCCCCCAACTTTGCGGTCAAATCAGCGGGTGGTAATTCTGAGAGTGTGCCAAATCTACATCAAGCATTCGATCATTTGTCTGTGGTGTCGGAGGAAACGTTGAGTAACGTCGACCAGCATACGCATGTGCCACACAATGAACTGCTGCACATATATACGTGCGACGGCGGTGGCTCACAGATGACATTGCCAAGTTTGGTCGGGCCGCTGACACCGTTGACGCCCATCGAACAGGTGGCCAATCAGCTGAATGATCTGCAAGCGGTTGTGCCGCCGTTATCTTATTTCGAGAATGTGTTGCAAGATCATATGGGCTCTAATATAGGTGAGTGGGCATTTAGCTGCAATAACAGTTCAACAATGTGATAAATTTTGTTTTATTTCAGGTAATACGCCCAATATGAGCTCGCCTACTTCGAAACTGATGCGCCACACCAATGGTTGGGACTACAAGCTGCAATCACCTTTCGCCCATAGAAAGATTTCAACAGATGCTTCGCCACCGGCGCTGCAAATTGCCACACCGATTACGCAGAACTCTATGCAACAGCAGCAACAAAATCAACAGCGTTTGGCGCCTCCTCAACTGTTAACCACTTTTGTGCCAACAATAGTGGCGCCGCCGGCGTGTAATGAGTCGGTGCCAAACTCCGCAAGTCTCACGGTATCAGCGCCGGGTATGCAACAATCGAACACGACTGCCGTGGAGACAGTTGCAATTACAACGACACCATCGAATGCTTTATCAACGCTGAATAGCCCAAGGCATTTCTTTGCGCCACTAAAGCCACGGCTAAAAATCAATACAACTTTAGCTAACAAAGTACTGACAGGTGACGCCAATGCGCCCACGGAGTCTACGCCAATATCAACACCAACAAGCACTAACGCTGCTGATGCCAAGAACAGCGGTTGTCACAATTGTGAACCGCCGGACCTGTATGTGCACAACGGCTTGGCCTCACCCTATCAGCATCAGGCATTGACGGGGTCGGGTGCGGACAACGCAGTGCCGCCACCAATACCACAACGCGGTAGCTCCTCCCAAGTAAGTCCACAGCATCGCGCACGCGTGCAACGCCAACAACAGCAACAACTGTTGGCGCCGTCGCAGCAACAACATTTGCATCCGCATCAGTACACGCATCAGCACCAGCAGCAGCACCAGCGGCTTCCACAACAACAACAATATGCGCAGTTGCAGTCACCAATTGCACTGCAGCAATCATCGTTGATCACCATCACGGTGACAATGGACGATGTTGATGAGGTTACCGCCGGTGCTGATGCTGTTGCCGCCTGCGGTGAGGATGCGGTCAGTGCTGTCGATATCCCGCTTAACACGCACGCTTCGACCACGGCATTAATTAACACGCCACAAAGGCTGTCAGCTTCGCTTCCGGCTGTGCCGAAATTGGCGGCGCTGCAATCGCTTGCCACATTGCCGACTGTTTTCGTTGCGCAGCCAAATGCTGTAATAACAAAATTAAGCGAACCCATTTATGCTACCGCACAAAAACGTTGTAAAAATCTTTTAATTGCCCCGGCCGTGACTAAGCCGCTCATGGCGGTTGCTATTAACACCAACAAACGTCTCACACCAACAACATCGAATCGTAGTAGTGCGACTGCAACGCCCATACACTCACCGCTATCGCAGTCCACGCCAACATCGTTGACAAAAGTAAATCTGGTGGATAGTCAAAGCCAGGTGAGCGGCCGCATTGGGCCACTCCTTCATATCGGCTTTCGGTGTTGTTGTTGTATGTAGCGGACAGTAGCGCAGTGTATTCGAGTAGTTTTATTTATGTCCCATGCTTGTATTTGTCTCTATTATGCTGTTATACAGTTTCTTAAAGCCTTAATTATTTTAGTTGCCGATAACAAAAAAATATGGCTCTATTTCAAAAAATAATGTTCTTCAATTTATTTTGTTTTAATTTTTGTTTATAACGGTAGAAAGAAGTAAATAGCCTTCACTCCTCAGTTGAAAATCTGGTAGTAGTTATGCACCATTAATTGATATCTAGCACAGCCTCTTCCCCTATATAGAAAGAAACCTCTCATAACGGACACTTCTATTAGACGGACACCTCACTTGAGCGGACATTTTTTCATGCACCATTTACATTTACATTTTTAGAACAAATGATCCTGTCTTAGGAGAACACCTCTCTTGGGCGGACAATAACAGGTTGAAAGAGGTTTCATTGTATATATAACCTTTCCAAAATGGATGATAAGAATTTTCAAGCTCAAAGACTTATATTGTCTGTCGGGAGGGGCGCTACAAGTAAAAATATTGAAATTTCATTTGGAGAGTTTACGTATGCAAGAACCACTAAGTCGTAGTCACTCAGCCACTCACTTAACCCATTCGGCGATAAACTAACCACAAACCTACACAAATCTCAGCCGAATGAAGCAAGACATGAATCCATTAAAATAATTTTTTATTACCGACCTCTTGAAAGAGTTCCAGACATTTTTAAAGATCGACATTCATTACAGTCGCTTTAATTTTCCTATAATATATATTCCCTAAACGGTTGAAAACTCGCTGATGGTCTTCCCCTGATGGGTCGCATGCGGTACGGAAATAATTCTGAATTTATCTGAAAACTTAGAGTCATCTTTTTTTTTTGTTATCCTGGTACATGGCAACTCTGTTCTAGCATAAGTCTCACTTGAATAAACTCTACTAAATTATTTCTGGAATAATTTTTGCAATTTAATTCAAAAATTCCTTGTAAAAATGATCATTTAATTTTCGTTGGTTCTGCGAAGCATTATTCTTGTATGGTCTGAAACATCTAACCATATAAGCTTGATACTCAGATTTGAAAGCGTTTACTATGCGGCGTATAAACATAACAAAATATAAAGGGGCTTGGAAATCAACTGTATAGAATGTAGCCACAGGTCTTACTCAAGTAACTAATGCATTTAGAGCACGTAGTTTTGTAAGAACAAAAATAACCCATAATTAATATAACTAACCAACATCTCCTGGTATTTATGTATGCTTTATAAAATGACTATGCTAGATTAAATCATACTAACTTAATATAAGCAAACTAACGACACTCTGTGTTGTACACTAGACGGAGTCCGTGAATCTGGAAACCATTCTTAATGATATTCAAGCAATATCGGAGGACATCCTAGCTATTCAACTCGACAAACGAAGAGAAAATGACAACGCCTTGAATAAACCGCTGGAGCAGAGTGACAAGAATAAAAAGCCCTACCGCTCGGAAATGAATTTAACACTACAGTACGATGGAACGAATCAAGGCGTAGTCGCTTCCAATACAGCAGCCACTAGCGCCAATAAGACAGCAACTGCCACACAAACGTCCGTTAGCGGCAGTGCCAGCGGCAACAATCGCTGTACGCGTTCACTGGAACGCGAGCATACGGATAGTCCCTCGCCTCATATACCCGACGCAATGGTGCCTTTCCCAGATAAGCGCACCTACATCGGCTTCGATCAGCTAAACAATGAGGCGTGCCTTGAGTTGCCGCCTACGAGTGTCGCAAATATGCAGAGACCGCCTCTACCGCCTATATCTGGCTTAGCTAAGCAGGCACAACCACCAACGCCGCCAGCGCGCGGATTTCCATCGCCATTGAATATACGCTGCGCGGGTGTAGCGCGTGCTACGCCTGTAGCTATACCACAACCACCTACAGATGAACCGGCAGGAGCGCAGATTGCTAAGCCGATGACGCTTGGTCTGGCGCCCAATAAAAGTCAACTGTATACAGCGGTGGCGAACGCGGCGGCAAAACGTGCGCAATATCGCAGTGCAACATCGCATTCATTGGATTTAGAATTGAATGCGGCAGGCGCTGCGGCGAGCAACGAGACATGTGCGGCTGATGCTGCAAATGAGGTAAGTTAGTAAGTAGAATGTTAAATAAAATATATTTATTTATTATATTTTTTTGATTTAGGCGCTTGCTAGTGAGGCAGCGCGTCGGAAGGCGCGACGTGTTTCAATCGTGTGCGGCGACTCAAGTACGCCAGACTCACCAGATCCGGTGACCAATACACACTTAGTTCGATCTCAAGCACAAATAAATTTAAGCGGCATGCAGGATGGTGGCGCAAACAATGTCACTACTAACAATTCCAACATAGCGAACACAATGAATCATCCAACTATTGGCAGCTGCACAGATTTACAGTCCGCGTTGCTCAATCCGGCGCTGCGTAATCTCAAGCAATCCAGCCAAAGCACTCCCAACTCACCACATTCCGTGCGGCGTCGTAGCAACAGTAATACGATGAGTCCGAGTAACGGCGTTGCTGATCCCACACATCCACAATCTCTCTCGGCGAATACGTCGCCGAAGCATGCCGCCAACGCACACCATCGCCACACGAATAGCAGTTGTAGTAATCTAGCGGTGGCGCATCAACGCAAATCCAGCCAAGACTCGACACGCACCAATGCGGGTGAAGTTGCTACTGCCGAGACGGTCGCCGGGCGCTCACGGTGTTCTCGTCGTCACTCAGATGGCACCGTCGCGAGTAATGCGCAGCGTGTCAGCGGCACTTCCGGCCATCATCACCATCATCATCATCATCACCAGCATACAGCGTCGATGCTGAGCAATAATCTGCATCATAGTCACCACTCGCATCAGGATAGTACTTCATATTCGGAGCACGGTTCGAATAGTTCAGCATCGTCACGGGAGTCGTCAACTTCGTTCAGTGTGCGTTCGAATCGGCGCAAGATTTCCATCAGTTCGCATACGGGTGGCAAGATACCGTGGTGCGGGTGCTGGGGCAATGGTTGCTTGTAGGATGAGAGTGTGGGATAATGTAAAAACACGAACGACGAACTGGATGTAGTAAATAATTTTAGTTAATAAAGTAATACAGTATGAGTAATTAATTATAATTATTATATAATATATATATATATATATATATATATATATATAGAGTTGAACTTCCATAACTCGAAGTTCTCCATACTTCGAAATCGTAAATTGGCAATAGAAGTCAAATTTCATACAAATTATCTTCCATAACTCGAAGTCTCTCTAACTCGAAGTTTTCTTGTGGATTATGGTGATTCGTGTTAGGGAAGTTCAACTGTACATTGTTTTAGTGTAAACGCTTTCCTTTTATCTTAAATTAGTAAATTAATTGTATTTTATTACGCTTTGGGTTAGTCAATAGGCCATTTGTTTGTATGTAGCTTACAAATAATATAACTAAAATGAAATAAATATATAAATTGTAATTATCAGCTGAATTTGTGGAATCAATTGTGTTTAATTTTAAGGTGAATTTGGGTTTTTCAATATCAAAATGTTTTATTCATTTGGTTTCGACAATATCAACCACCTCAGTAGTCAGATATAGCATGTATTTGTGCATTTACAAAACAATTGTGTTGGTTTGACATTGTTGGCCATGAATCACTTCACACCGAAATAGTCCCCTGAAGTAATGATGCTTCAACAAAAAAGACAAGTATCAAATATCGGTATTTTCTACAAAGCTTTACTATTACTTATTAAATTACTTATTAAATTTTTGAAGTTTATTAGCAGTTTAAGACTTTTTATTCATACAAAATCATTGAAATATAATACTCCACTGCGTATACGTAACATTATGAGTGGGTACAGGAACATTGTTCACTAATTTTCTCAATCTAGGAACTATCGGAAAGTATATACAGGAAACATTTTCTAGTTGATTGTTATATAGGCAATTTCCTTGAAATTTCGTATAAAAAAGTTAATATATTTTATTGTTAGTATATGATAAACCAAATACTAGTAAGTAAACCTTTATTTATCTTTATCTATGTTTATCAATACATTTATGTTAATATATCCTTCAAGCTATACTTCTTTTATATTATATGTAAAGGGTTTCAATAAGAGCGCTTCGGTTTGGGATATCAATGAAATTCTTTATTCCTGTGAAAGTACATTCGATGCCGTTATGCATGGAACTCGATTTCTTTTGCATCGCCATCACGGGTACGCTTGCAGAAGTCCAGATGCTGAAACCCAAGTATAAATCCGACAATACTGCTGCACTTTCACGTTCGATATTCGTACGAAGTTCATCAATCGTCGCTGGCTTGTTGGCATAGACCGTAGACTTGACGCAGCCCCACAGGAAATAATCTAACGGCGTCAAATAATACGCCCGAGGCGGCCAATTGCGGCCAATTGACGTTCAAGCTTGGTTTTCAATAAACCGATTGTGATATTCGCTATGTGGTTTGTGGCGCCGTTCTGTTGGAACCACAAGTCCAAGTCCATATCATCCAATTTGGGCCACAAATATTCGGCTTTCATTGAGCGATAGCGATTGCTATTCACTGTACCGTGCCGGTCTTGATCATCACGGAAGAAGTACGCCCAATGACGCCGCCGGTCCATTAACCACATCTCACCGCATTGGTGACTCATGGAGTACGTGTGGATGGCAGCAGCCTGACCAATGACGCATATTTTGCTTATTGAGGAAGCCATTCAGCTAGAAATGCCCTCATCGCTAAAGATGATTTGCGTTGAATCATTTTCTAGTTGTTGCTCAACCCAATTCACGAACATACGACTATTGTGGTGGTCAAGCGGCTTTAGTTCTGGCGTCAATTTAATCTTGTAAGATCTTTTCGCAAAATTCGCAACAACGACGTTCTCTGTGACGCTTGACGTCTCTCATACGACGTTCCAACGCTTGAGAACGACGTATGAGAGACTGATTTGGGTCTTCCTCAATTGATGCGATAGCGGCAGCAATCTCCTAGATACTTCGGGTACTTCTTTGTCGCACTGCCACGGGAACATGTTGTACTGTGCTTGTGGATTCAAATTTTTTCACTAGATGCACAATTGTTGATCTGACAGGACGATTATGACGACCATAAATTGGACGTAGCGCTCATAAAGTTAAGGCCACTGACCCCGAATTTTGGTAGTAATCGTATATCTTTCCATGATGAAGTGGCAAACCTTACTGAAGAGAAATATCAATATGGCGTCGTTTGCTGTCACTTTCGGTCTACTTTTGTAGCGTCCCTATTGAAAAACCCTTAATATATATACATATATTGGGTGTATATACATATGTATGGATATATAATACATATGTAAGAATATATAATACATATTTAAATAGTTTGTGTTGTTAGTTAATTGGTTGAAGAGAGAGACAGAAAGTCAATTGTGCTCCAAGTTTTTGTTGTTAGTTCTTCTTAGTTAGTTTGTTTCACGAAACAAATTTAAGTGAAAATTAATTAATTTCAGTTTCACCATTTGACTTAATTTTTATTTAAATGGTTACGCTTTGCCATTTAAATATTATTTAAATATTGTCATATGTAACCATGGTTACGCTTTTCTATCAGCTGAATTCCCATTTGTTTACCATTTTGACAAAGAAATACAATTTATTTGTTTACATAAATCAGCTGTTATTCTTACTAACATCCCAGGCTTTTAATTTTTTGGATGCCAAATGTCAATAATGGTGAAACGCAGGAAACTTAAGTGCAAAGTTAAATAAAAATTAAAATTAAAATTAATTGGAACTTAATTTTCAATTAAAAAATTTCGTGAAACCGGCTGTAAGTGATATATAATACGATGTGAAAAATTATTTCTTTGTAATTCCATAACAATGTGATAATGTGTGTGTGTGGTAATTTATAATCAGTTTAGAGAAAAACCACAAATAATTCATTTTTGAAATACAATATTATTGTATAAATCAAGCATAAAGTGTAAAAATCGGTTTAATTTATTTTTATTTCAATTACAATTTGCTCGTAATTAATTTTTGATTTGAGGAATTGATGTGACTTGTGAAATCAAAAACAAATTCTTGCTTATTAACCTTTGCATTGCAAATGAAATGCAATATTATTGGTATGCAAAGCATAAAGGAATATTCTGTGTACATATTCTATTTAATTAAAATAATTATTTTTGATTATGAAAAAACTGTCACCAAATGGCAAAGTTGTAGAGAGATAATCTATATATATAAAAGAAAGTCGTGTTAGTTACACCACTTATAACTCAAGAACGGCAGAACAGATTTGGCTGAAAATTGGTAGGGAGGTAGCTTAGAGCCAGGAGACGGACATAGGATACATTTTATACATTTTTCGTGACAATAGTGTGAATAAACTGTGGTATAAAAAACGCAACTGACATTCCATATAAAACACAAATTTATTTTTCAAAACATCTTAGTAGGCTTTCTTTTCATAAAAATGAAAACAAAAAAAAAATGATAGCCAAACGAAAAAAATTCAGTCAAAACATTTTCATTTCATATGATAAAATTGAAAAAAAAAACAACATTCAACTGACAAAAAAAATAATGTTGCCTATGGTTGAACATTTGAAGATTTGAAATTTTGAATTTAACCCTTTATCTAACCGTGTGATAGTTATGTTACAAATCGTTTTATTGAGTCAAATTTTTCTTACTGTTATTCTCTTCGCTCTTCGGGCAACGTAACATTTATTAACATGAGATAGGATATAACATAAACGGGAACGGGAATGTAATCTCCAGAAATTAGATTTAATAGTTCAAATGACCCCTGCTGAATACCCAACAAAAAGAAGTTTATGATACACTAATTTATAAAGGAAATGGTAGTTGATATATCCTGCATATACCAGGGACAGTTCTGAAAAGACATTCCTCATGCCAATAGTTTTAGCCATTGTTTGCGCGTGAATAGCAGCCACATTGTTCGAAAGATGACGTACGGCTCATTCAAGACTATAATTATAGTTAAATCTTAAAACTATTGAAGAATCAACATGTAATATTGCAAAACAGTCCGTAATGGCCCAAGTTTGAAAGACATCAAAAGTTCTCATATAGGACGAATGCATAATAATGCATAAAACTGCATTGGAAGCACTTAACCGAACAGTAAAAGATCTACACAATGACAACAGACATGAGAGTTGTGTTACTTAAATATATGTCTGTTGAAGATAACTCTGAGCAATTGCTGAATTTCGGAACGGATTTCTAAGAATAAAGACATAGATGACTTAAACTACAAAATTCAGAATGGGATCATTGGTCCACTTCATTCATTCAAATCTATTGACTACGTAATAAATGAAGATGAAGCCACCAACTATTCAATTGAATTTTTAAACTCCTTGGATGTGCTTGGCTTGCCGCCGTACAATTTACGACTAAAGATTGGTTGCGTAGTGATCATATTGGGAAACATAAACTGTGCACCAAAACACATTTGATGGTAAAAAGGAAGAAGTTCTCATTTCGAGGATATCGATAATCCCTACCGATATGACGTTTGAGTTTAAACGACTTCAATTTCCAATTCGTCTTGCATTCGTTATAAATATTAACAAATGACAGGTCAATCCTTGAAAGTCGATTATAAAACGAAAAATGCAGTCTATCACAAGGTGCTTGACTGGAGAGTGCAAACCAATGCTGAAAAATTAATAACAAACTAAGAATAATTGAAATACTTTATTACTTATGTTATTCTAATACAAAAATGAACTCAATAAAATTTCCTCATTTATTGTCTCTAAGGCGGAAGAAACTTCTCCGCTGGGTCAGCTAGTTATTTTCTAAAATATCATACAAATTACTTGCTTTCGTTGTGGATTTTCAGTGCTTTCTATTTATTGCACAAATATTAGCAAATGTGCATTAATTACAATGAAAATAAATATTTCTGAGTGTGTACATATGTATAAAATATATGTTAATAAGTGAATGTTAAATATTCATATTCTCAATATTTACAAATAGTATGTGTCAATCAGTTGTTGACAAACAACAGAGGCAATTTTATATCAAGCATATTAAAATACACGGCTTCCTGCCGGACAAGAAGAAGTATAGTTTAAATTACAGTGTTGCGTATGAATGCATTTGCATGACCTACTGCGTGCTTCGAATGATTAATGGTGGCATTGTAGTAAGTTGCAACAATATTTTATAAAATGTATGCTTAGCTGTAATTATTAATGAAACTTTATTTCAATATTTATTTTATGCCCATTTGAATTCAGTAGGTAATGAGTTAACGTAACTGTTTGAACGGCAACAGCACTCAAATTGTCACATTGGAGTTTTGAAATTTTTCGAAAGGTATTACTAATCAAGGAAATATTTTTTAGTTTCATTATTTCATATTATTATTTTTAATACAAACCTACTTCGTCGCATGATTTTTCTTTGTACCTCTAACTTTGCCAAGTGACAGTTGAGTATACCACTGCGTATACGCAACATTAGAAGTGAAGGGGGGACTCAGTATTGGAGAAAAAGTCTGAACTAATGATTTTAATGAATAATGCACTTGCAATACTATGACTTCAAAAATGTAATAAAATGCTGTTGATATGTAATTAGTCGTAGCAATAAATGTGGCTTTTCTGCTGCGCGACAGCAGAAGCGAGATGAGAAAAAGTTGCTAAGAAGACGGACACGATAATAAAATAATATCATAACTAAAAAAAATGCATTTTAACAAAAAAAAAAGCAACACACACACAACTTGACTCTCATCTTAAACTCTTGATAGACAATTTACACTCTCTAAGAATCTCAACGTTGGTTCAATAATTGTGAGTGCATACTTCTTGATTGAAATAATTAACTTCAAATGAAAAGTTAATTGTTTAGTGAAACTGTGTGCGCTAAGAGAAGATCTTCTGAACCGGCTATAATATCAAATTAGAAGGAAAACATGTAGACGAAATGGCAAAACAATAATTTCAAATGAAAATTCCTGCTAACTATACATTATTTCACGCATTACAATGTAATAGCGTATAATGTGCACAATATACATGCAGAAATATATATATTGTATGCAACGCATTTTATAACTAATCTAGCGACTTTATTTAATGGTCCATTGATATAGTTGGAAGCTCTGAAGTGTAATCGTTCGTTTTCGTTCGCATCAAGTTGGCAATAAATCTAAAATGTTTGACAGTGAAAGCTGTGAAGGAAGCACTAGCACTAGCACTAGGAAATCAGTTGTCGGCTAAAAGACACAACCTGCAAATGGTGGCGTTTTCTACAGTCCATTTGTTGGTAGGAAAACTAACCACAAGTACCAGCAAACAAAAAGTGTTTGCACCAAATATGGGCACACCCACATACATATACACATGTGAGTGAATTCTTACTTTTGGAAGTGATACAACAAATTAGGGTGCTTCTTAAATCAAATTAGATATGCATTATCATTTAACTATTAAGCTTCTTAAACGTAACTATTGTAAATTTTTTTGTTAAAACTCTAATGAATTTCTTCCAAAATGCTACTCTTCACTTTTAAGTATCACCCTAATATACACACATATCTTGAATAGACTAAGCATGCAATAGCATTATTAGAAGAAAAGCGAATATTTTTGTCGCCACTGTCATGCTGGCAAATGTAACGGTTCGAAACGACGACGTGCGCCATAAGTGCAAGAATGTGGCAGCAACATGTGTGTATGTGTGTGTGGATGCATCTGTGGTTAGTTCGCGAGACGACGCAAGTGCTATTAAGGAAGTGCAGTAGAGAAAATTGTGGAGAATTCCATGTGTCATGCCAGCAATGCAATGGGAAATGCACTTGACATTCACGTACAAACACACACGAATATTTACTTACTTATACCTATCATAAGGTGTATATATGTATATGTACATAGTATAGGCACTTCCCGTATGTGGCAGCAAAGTACTCATGTGAATAGCTGCAACTTCCATTGCTATGCGCGCTGCGGTTGTCTTGTGGAATGTCATGAAATAATTATGTGGTCGAGCTATTAAATGGAGTTGCAAGCAATTGACGTTTAAGTTTAAGTCGCTAACATTTTTCTTATAGCATTGAGACAAATTTTATTGATTCAGCTATTAATTTTCAGCGATTTTTTCTTCATTTACACATATACATATACTAAAGACTTACACAGTTTCTTGTTTGTTTAAACATTATTATTATGATTCTTATTATTAACGATCGTAATCGCGTTTTCTCTTTACAATCGCATTAAAGCTGTTTTGAAAATAAAATGAACAAGACTGCATTTCCACAATAGAATACGTATTGTTACTATCGTCGGGTGTATCGTTGCCGTTGATATGTTGGCAAAGGGTTTTACAAGAGCGCAACAAAAGTTTTTTTTAATAAAAATGAAAAATAAACTGTATCTATGAAATTCTTATTCCTGTGAAAGTACATTCGATGCCATTATGTATGGATCTTGATTTTTTTTGCATGACCAACACGGCACCGCCTGCAAAGGTCCAGACGCTGAACCCAATTTTCGACGGTTTTCAACGATACATAAATGGGCCGATAAAAATATACGGTTATAATTGAGCGGTAGCGATTCCCATTCACAGTAATGTGCCGGTCTTGATCATCACGGAAGAAGTACGGCCCGATGAAGCCGCCGACACATAAACCACTCCAAACCGTAATTTTTTCAGGATGCAATGATGACTCATGGAGTACGTGTGGATTGCTGTCTGACCAATCGCATATTTTGCTTACCACAAAGACATCCTTGACGACCTTAACCCATTAACGCCCAAATGAAATATGATGGTAGGAAATTGTTTTCATTATCATTTATTAATTCATTCATGGACAAATAAGAAATTAAAAAGAAAAAACTTAGAATTTTTTGTTAAATTTCTGAGAGAAAAATGGATGTCCTCACCTGGGGACAATTGGCAGTTTAAGTATGAAATTGAGCAAAGCAGATGGGTTCAATACAAAATGTTTTTGTGCTTTTTCCTTTAGTATAATACACCTTCGTCGTAATTTTCTTAAGGGCTCTATGTAATCATTTGTTGGACCACATTATTGCCCTTCCAGCGTACCAATGTAATCCCATTACTCTTGTCAAAACGATAATCATATTTTGCTCTAGAACTTATTATTATTTTTTTCTTAATTTCTTTTATGGATATAAATGGACAGCTTTTTGTTCTCGTATTGTACCAGTAGCTTTGTAACTCAATTGTTTTAAGGGGAGGGGACCCCCCCTCCCACACTCGTTTTCAAAAAATCGATTTTTTTCTTAATTTAATTCGAACCTATAACAAGAATGTTCCTTTAAAACTTCAAGTGAAAATTTCAAAAAACGACGGCGAGAGCTTCTCAAAACTATCACAAAATCTATTAATCCAATCGGTTCCAAATTTTAATACGTTATTTTATACATATGTATATACCTATGATATGAATTAGAATAAATCAAATCGGTGAAGATCTTTTTTACTTTTCAACTTTATTTGTAGCTTAAAAGGCGATTTTCCAAAAAAAAATTTCAAAGGTCCGCCATTTTGTTAATTTTTGTGCGAAATTAATAATCTTAGTTATTAAAAATTTTCTCAAAATACACAATATGTTTCGGTGGTACTATAATTGTGCTAGTAAGAACTTGACTACTCGTTCACCATGTGGATCTTTAGTCATCTCTACTCATCCATGGCAACTACATGTATAAAAACAAGAAAAAAGAAGAGTCACAATAAATTTTTTCCCGCCATTGCAATGTACTTCTATGAA
This sequence comes from Zeugodacus tau, assembly GCA_031772095.1. NCBI lineage: Eukaryota > Metazoa > Arthropoda > Insecta > Diptera > Tephritidae > Zeugodacus > Zeugodacus tau. Next base: position 16,084,807 of record CM062649.1, on the reverse strand, counting down.
ATGAACACAAAACTCATTATATGTGTACTCAACGCAATTGCTCTTATTTGTCGCGCATCAATTCATAACAATTTTTATAAAAGCACTTCATGGAAATAATAAAGCAGCATTCGAACTAATGAAATACTTTCTAATTAAATTGATAATTAGCACTCTACTGTGAGAAGTGTTTCTAGTCCCCTCTTTTTTCCAGCCCCCCCGCCACTTTTAGCCCAACCCGCTGATAACGTTAACAATTTCATTTAATTTGTAATCAACATAAGTACCACGCAATGAAATATCGGCATAAAAAACGACGCTTCCTCACTCCTCATACCAACGGGGAGCATTTACTTGGAAGAAGAGAAGCGAGGCACTTGTCTACTCGTGTCATTTCAGCAAAAGCGTTTGCAATAAAATTTATTACCACAGCGTTGTATGGCCACGCACAAGCACACGCTGACATTTGCACTTGCAAGTAACTGTGCATACATCTTCAGTTAACGTGATCCTGTTGAAGCTAGCTAGCAGTTCAGCGCTACTAGCATGAGAATGTCCGCTTCAAACTAGCTACTGTACGACCTGTACTCTGCGTATTTGCAATAGCTGTTATTTTTGTTGTTGTTGTTGTGCTTTTGCACCGTTGATATGCTGAGTATTTAGCCAATATGCCACAGAGGTTAGCCGCCAGTGCCAGTGCCATGGTACGCTCTCACACTCTCTATATCTATCTCTGCCGTGAATAAACTTTTGTCTCAACCAACCTGGTCGGTCATTTGCAACACTGCCACAATTCAGCTTGTAGCCACCAGATATCATTAACTACGATGACGGTTGTAATGGAGCTGGCGGCGGTTGGCCGTCGAATTGTAGCGTTCGTTGTATTTATATTAAACGCCGCTGCTACAGTTGTTACACTTGTCATAGTACAATAGTGGTGATAGTAATTGTTGTTGCTGTTGTATATTATAGAGCTCAACGCATGAAATTACTGTTGCGTGCTCTATTTGTTTGTGTAGCATACACAAATCGCATATCTGATGAGTTGCAGCAATTGTATTATTGTTGTTTGTTTAACTGTCTATGTGTGCGTGCGCGCGTGTGTGTGGGTAATGTTGATTTATCTATGTAATTGTACAAACATTAGCCCTGCTTTCACGGCAAGGTCACACTTTGAAATTATGTTAAGCATTCTGGACATTTAATTAATTAATTGCTCTACTTCTCAACTTTGATTGAGTTACTAATTTGTATACAGTTGTGTAATTTACATATGGTACAATTACAGCAGATAACCTTATGTAGCTTATGGGTGTATGTTTGTATGTGTGTATGAATACCAGCTAATTTATTATCCACAGTGTGGTAACTTGAGCCCAAGTGAAAGCTCACGCACAAGATGCATTTAATTATTACTCGGCATGGATTTCGGTTGGCATAACCTTAGTTTCAGACTTCCCGATCACTGACTATGCGCTCAAGCTTGGTTATCGAATGCCTAATGCCTATGTCAGTGGTAGGTATCGTTCTACTCAATTACTTCAATTAGACCTGTCACGGTTCCTGGCCTCAGCAGAATCGCCCGTAATTTTAAGGCTGATGAGCATGCAAAATTAGGTACGTCTGCATCTGAACACGTATGATACCGTTATAAATACCGTTATTCTATTGTGGTTTACTACTGGACAGGTGAACATCTGCTGAGCTGGGCAACTGCTGGTTAGTCAAGTGGTTCGAGCTAGTCAGTCAAGTGGTTGCGCTATCAATAATTCCTTCTGGCCTAAGGTGAATCGCAGGAGGTCAAAATAGCAAATGTAGAAGTGAAAAACCTCTGCATATTTGTAGTAGGTTCAGGGCCGTTTCTCGACTCCTAATTGATAATGTAAAGGGGATCCAAGCTTCACAAAGGACTGTCTTATAAAGTCAATGTGTGTTTCCCTTTGAGGAACAGCCTTACAACCTAACCTAAGAAAAGAAGTGAGAGATGATAAGTCATTATATAAGATATTGGACAAGTGCTGAGTCGTTTTTATTTATTTTAGGATTTTGTTGTTGTCAGAGCAAAAACACTCTTAGTGTGTAAGTTAGAGAATCTGATGGAATATATAATGATGTCTTCTACAAAGTAGGCGTGGTTTTTGTATAATTTTGCCCATACCTGAGCAGTAAAATAAGGACGGAAAGGTCACGAAATATGGTTCAAGTCCGCCTGTTGGTTGTTGAGTCAAAGGACTTCATTATTAGTGAACAGTTTTTACCTTCTGTTCTGCGCATTTTAAGAATATATGTATGTATGTATAAAAATATATGTATATGTATAATAATATGCAAAATAATAAAATAATTAGTATATGAATTCCACATTCACAACAAAAAAAAACTAAACGCAAGTGCGAAATTAAAGCACTGGAAGAGAGAATGAGCTTTGCGTAAGCTTGTTATCCTGGCAGTTTCTATATGCTCTTAAGTGCAAACTTTTGAGATGGCAATTGCTCTTTTAAAAATGGACGCAAGTTCAATGCATTCTCTTACAAATACTGAGAGTGGTTAGAAAAATCTTGGCTTAATGACTTTTTAGTGTTTAATTTATAATTGCGGAAGCGCTAACGAGGGAGGCGACTGAAAATGAGAAAACATGTGAAGGAGTGCAAACATACAAACGAGTATAGCGAGTAAAATCTCATATACATATGTAGTATACATAGTATATACATACATACACATTTAGATGAATAAATTGTTTGAAGTACAAATATTATTTTCACTAAATTGAATGTGCATGCCGAGCTCATTATCATTTTGGACAAGAGGCCAATATTCCATATAGGATCGAAGACATGCTGTCTTTTGAGATGCCTACATGTACCTTAGTCTCGCAAGTGAACTCGTGGACTGTCACGATGTCCTTCGTAATTGTTGTGATTAAAAATCGACATGTAACTGTAGTGTAACTGCATTATTTATGCCATATTTATTATATACCAAAAATAAAACACAACAACAACGCAAAAGTAATATTGTAAACGAAGTTTTATGAAAGGAGTAGAACAATTTCTTTCGCTTAATATCCCTTCACAGTGAAGTCTTCAAGTCTTGAAGTGTAAAGACTAAAACTAAAACTAAATAGAGAATAAATAAAGAGCTTAAATACTTTTCCCGCCACTGCAGCAACTTCGCATATAACTCTGCTTTAAGTACTTCTCGCTGTTATTCCCCCCATATTGCGCTCGCAACAAGCAAAGTTGTACAGATAGCAAGCTATGAATTATAAACTCCATATTTAATCTAAACAATTTGAAACTTATTAAATTTTCTATGAATATTTCCATGTAAACAACTGTTTTTTTTTCGTTTTTTTTGCCGACAGCAAAGCTCACTTTTCTAGCTTACTTTTTTACCGTTATTTGCTGTTATTATTATTTTCGCATTTTATTTTTACTTTAGCTGTTGTTGCCAGTTTAAGCGCTTTAGGAAAGTTTCAGCCAGTTGAGCTGGTGGTGATGGTGGAAAAAAGTGAGCGAAACTAGAAAACAATTTATGCATAATAAACTGATAAATAAACACCTCCGAGGCATTCACGAAACAAATTAAATTTCCACCTGTAGCCCAGCTTGTAACACAACAACAACAATAACAACAACCGAACAGTCAAGGCAAATGCAACAAGCCACGTCAACAACAAAAAACGCAGAAAAACACAAATGCAACAACAACAACAAAACGCTAAAAACGCAGCAAAACAACAGTGTCAACAACAGCTCACAACTACAACAACAACCAACTGGCGAATTGAGTGCCGCAAATACTGTGGTGCAACGTGGATGACAGCATTGAGCGTCCGCCACAAAGGGGCAACCAGCGTTGGCGTTGACGTTGGCAGGGCACCACAACAACGCCCAACTGTACTGTACAGGTACAGGTGTGTGTGTGCGTGTTTGTTTACGTAGTGCCGTGCAGTGCGGACCTGCAGGTGCCAGCTTGAGCGTGGTTGTCGTTGCAGCTTTGCCACCGCAGCTACGGCAACTTTGTGCCGTTGACTGGATTTTGCCACTAGAGTTGCGCGAGAGAAATTAAAATGTGCAACTGCGGTAAGTTTGTGTGGAAATCACGCAACCGACAGTGCAGTGCGTTGCAACGCGACAAAACGGTAAAGCAACGACGATAGCGTTGTGCTGCTGGCGCGTTGACGCAGTGGGACGCGAGGAATATTAAAAAACTTTTGCGAAAAGTATTGCACTGTGTCGTTGCAATTTCGTGTAAAGTTGTGCAAATATACATATGTATGTGTGTGTGTGCGTGCTGGTAGCCGCTCATGCTTCGGCTGGCCGCCCGTTGTGCGTATATTAGCGTAGTTAATGTCACGGCTGACACCTGCTTAACTGGTTGACTAGTCACATAAAAATTAAGTAGAAAATGTATTTGCACATACACAACGGTACTTAACACATACATGCAATGTAGGTGTACCACTTTTAAGTAAAGGTGCGATTTGGACGAATTATCACACGAATGAAAGTGAAATTAATTTTCACCCAAAGTAGTTAAGCTGTTGTGCGGAATATATAATTTTTATTCATTTTAATTTTAATTTTATTTTTGAAGCCTTTAGTATGAGAAAAATTACCAAAGGAATAGAGCTTAGCTCCAGTAGTAGGTGCTTCAGCAGAAAGGTAGAGTAATAGCAGGCTACTTAGCGTGCTAAAATATTTGACGAGGTATACCAAAATATGCCCGAACTATTTCCACCGCATTTGGTTCTACATAATCTACACCACAAAAATGCTTATTTTCATACTTATCTCACCCATAAAATAATAGTTAGATTAGAATATTAGCCAAATGACGCTTGCGCATCCATTTTACGTACAGTTACGACTTGTCCATTAAAAAAAAATTATCGGCCTATAACTGAGCAAACTTTATATAAATAACTGGTATGAGAGAGAGAAAGGCTTCGCTCGTACTTTACAGCTGTAGTGGACCTATTGGAAAAAGGTGGGGACTCTCACCAACAGTGGTTTCCTGGCTCTGTTAAGCCAATATTATTTTATAGAGTTGTTATCTGGTCGACGGCGCTCAAATAGGCGCTCCATAGCTAAGCAGATGGAGCATGTTCAAAGAGCGGCTCTTATTGGAAACAGCGGAGCTCTAGAACAACCATGGCTTTAAATGCCATTTTACACGTAGCACCTGTGGATCATAACTTCGAGGTCGTAGATAATTTCGTCTACCTGGGAACCAGCATCAACAACACGAACAATGTCAGCCTCGAAATCCAGCGCAGAATAACTCTTGCCAACAGGTGCTACTTTGGATTGAGTAGGCAATTGAACAGTAAAGTCCTCTCTCGACGAACCAAAATCAAGCTCTACAAGTCGCTTAACATTCCCGTCCTGCTATACGGTGCAGAAGCTTGGACGATGTCAACATCAGATGAGACGACACTAGGAGTTTTCGAGGGGAAAATTTTGCGCAAGATTTATGGTCCTCAGAACATTGGCAACTGCGAATACCGCAGACGATGGAACGATGAGCTGTACGAGTTATACGACGACATTGACATAGTTCAGCGAATAAAAAGACAGCGGCTACGCTGTCTAGGTCATGTTGTCCGAATGGACGAAAACACTCCAGCCCTGAAAGTGTTCGATGCAGTACCCGCCGGAGGAAGCCGAGGAAGCCGAGGAAGGGGAAGGCCTCCACTCCGTTGGAGGGACCAGGTGGAGAGCGACCTGGTTACACTTGGGATCTCCAACTGGCGCCGAACTGCGAAGGAGAGAGAGAGGTGGCGCACTATCGTCGATTCGGCTATAACCGGCTATACGGTTGCAACGCCAATCACATACATACCTGTGGATGTAGCAGGCCATTGCCTTGCAGCGAAGTCCAGAGATGCTGGGTACATGAAGCGTCCTAAACATGGTCAGTGTGAAATTCTCCGCCACTTAGCGTGTTTCCCGGATCTGGACCACTACACCGCAGAACTGTCTCCCACCAGTTTCTTCACTTCGCACATACCTTCAAGAGCTTTGTTGGAGGGGAGAAGCCGATGGAGAAGAGCTGGATGGATCGAAGCTCAGGGGGAAGATGGGAGCCGGAATCTTCTGCCGGAAGCTCTCAATTAACTTCAGTTTTCGGCTGTAATCCGACTTGTGTAGGTACACGGTCACCGCGGAATCTCTGGAAACTGTAAAGCGGTCCAGCTTGCAGGAGGGGGTACCATAGCAACATTGACGTTGGAGTGGAAGCGGGTGGGTAGTCCGTGGTCAACTTCCGCTAGAGCGCAGGACACACTAACTTCGAGTGAGCTCCCCAAACGCTGGACAACAACCAGCACCTGTGCAGTAGCGAGGTCTTTCTAGGCCGCAGTTGACCGAAAACGGTCCCTCCAGTTGCTGTCGATTAGGATGGGTAATTTCGCCGTAATCATTGGTGTGTACTTGTTGCCAAAGCTGCTTAGACGAAGGCGAAGAAGAATCATTCAGGCACTTCCTACTTAAACGTCCAGCATTCGTTAGACTAAGGTTAAAACACCTCGGTAGGCAAACTTTCGGTGAATTCAGTGAAATGACTGGAATCGATATTAGCAGACTCAAGTACTTTATTACAGAGTCCAAGCGTTTTGTCGAATCATAAGGCTCTTGGCGGTCCCTCAAGAGTATTTGGGTGCCACAAAGGACGGTCGAATGTTGTCTAAGAAATACTCTTGTAGATGCGGAGATCCACTCCTTGACCTAACTTAACCAAACCGAATTTCATATTATATTCTAATATTATACTATATCAAGCCGTGCATTGAGAACTCTAGTTAATCATGTTGCATGTGTTGTTTAATTTAAACACTACTCAAATACATATATGTTATATATTTTCATAACAAAAAATATTTCTTTAATTTGAATAATTTAAGCTCAGCTGTTGTTCGGTTAGAAAATATCACCAATAATTTCATTCAAAAACCTTGATTGAAAGAAAATTATTATAAATTTAAATGTTTCAATATTCAAAACTAATATACTTTCCACAGAAAACAGAAAAAAATCAATTTTATAAAGTCTTATTCTCAGAATTAAATCTTGTACTACAACTGAAATCTTTATTTTTCCAACGCTTGTTTAACAAGCCCTTCGAGACAGCTATTTTCCGACGAAAATAGTGTCCCAAACAATTATGAAGAAAAACGCTGCATAAACTTCCAAATAAAATACACCGCCAACGCACTCTAGAGGATAGCAACACCTGGCCATCGCGTCGTCTATTGTGACAGTTGAATAATTTGTCTGCAAAATGGCAGCTTATTGAACTGAGAAATTGCAAATCAACAGCAAGGTCAAGTGCGCGTTTATTTATGATTTTATAAATTTTTTTTTTGCTTTTATTGCAGCGAACTGCTGAGCAAATTTACACAATTCATGAGAACACTCTGTGCCTTGTTTGTTTACCCCTACCGCCGTTTGGCACTTCACGGCATTTTCACATCTATTTTCATTTATATCATTTCATTACAATTGTGCTGCCACAATTGCGGCGCCGCGCATAAAGTTTATCAATACAAATACAAAGCAGAATAATGAAAGTGCTGACATTTTTGACAGGGATGGCTTGTCAACGCCGCTGACAAACGGTGGCTATACATATACATATATACAGTTAGTTGTATATGGCCACAATGCTAGCGACAATTATCGCCTGATAGCGCTCTGAAGCAGCGTCATCAAAATACTTGTAGCGACAGTCAAGCCATCAAACTGTTTGGCGGATAGCAATTATTTCAAGTAATTTGCAATTAAGCACAATTGGGAATACATCAATTCACACTTCGTCGTGCTGGTGCTGCGCTGTCGCATACTTGTCAACAACACACCCATTTCATTATGGTATATGCCCCAACCATCGCCGTTTTTTACCCACACACGCACACTTACTCTTCACGTTTATCGTTCTGTTGGTCATTAAATTTTGATTAAATAAATGAATAGCTCCCCATTGCAATTTTAGCTTTATTGGTGACATATTTGTGTGTGTGCGAGTTTGTGCATTGATGACAACTTGACGTTATTTCATCTTTAGGGGTCGTATATCCCTGTTTTTTAATACCCACGTAACAGGTGAAGAGATTGGGTATAATAGTTTTGTTCACCTAACGGTATTAAACATTTGATGTAGCTGATCCAAGAAGAGGTACTTTTTATACTCTCGCAACAACAAAGTTGCTAGAGAGTATTATAGTTTTGTTCACCTAACGGTTGTTTGTAACACCCAAAACTAAACGAGTTAGATATAGAGTCATATATACCAAAGTGATCAGGGTGACGAGTAGATTTGAAATCCGGATGTCTGTCCGTCCGTCCGTCTGTCCGTCTGTCCGTCTGTCCGTCTGTCCGTCTGTCCATCTGTCCGTCTGTCCGTCTGTCCGTCTGTGCAAGCTGTAACTTGAGTAAAAATTAAGATATCTTGACGAAACTTGGCACAAATATTCCTTGGCACCATAGGAAGGTTGCTTTCGAAAATGAGCAAAATAGGACCACTACCACGCCCACAAAATGGCGAAAACCGAAAACACATAAAGTGTCATAACTAAGCCATAAATAAAGCTATGGAAATAAAATTTGGTATGAAGGATCGCACTATGAAGGGGCATATTTGGATGTAATTTTTTTGGGGAAGTGGGCGTGGCCCCGCCCCCTACTAAGTTTTTTGTACATATCTCGCAAACCAATAGAGCTATATAAACCAAACTTTCTGCAGTCGTTTTTTTTAGCCACTTCCTAATACAGTCCAAAAATGAAAGAAATCGGATCATAACCACGCCCACCTCCCATACAAAAGTTAGGTTGAAAATTACTAAAAGTGGGTTAACTCACTAACGAAAAACGTCAGAAACACTAAATTTCACATAAGAAATGGCAGATGGAAGCTGCACTCAGATTTTTTTACAAAATGGAAAATGGGCGTGGCGTCGCCTACTTATGGGTCAAAAACCATATCTCAGGAACTACTCGACCGATTTCAATGAAACTTGGTTTATAATAGTTTCCTTACATCCCAATGATATGTTGTGAAAATAGGCCAAATCGCTTCACAACCTCGCCTACTTCCTATATACCAGAACTTTTAAGACAATCTGAATCGTTTACTTTACAATATATAAAGTAAGTACTAGTGAAGATATCGATGCAGAACTTTGCACAAATACTATGTTAATAGTGTGGCAGCCCCATTCTAAAAATCGCCGAAATCGGACCATAGGTTTTTAAGGCCCCATATATCGAACACGAGGACCTCGGTGCTTCTAACCTAATATTAGGGTTTCCAACTTTCAATGGACTTTATACAATATATATGACGAATATGTGGGTCAAATTGTGTATTATATAATATAAATAAAGTTAAATAAATAAATTGCGAGAGTATAAAATGTTCGGTTACACCCGAACTTAGCCCTTCCTTACTTGTTTCAATATCCTTTTTTTGACAGCCACGAGTGAGTCGTGTCATGTTATTTTTGTCAACATAATCGGTCTACAGAGCGTAATATTCGCAACACCATAAGCCATCTTGAGACCCAGCATCGGTTATTGGATAATATTCCACCGAATAGTCCACGTCCAGCACGAAGTGAAGAAAATATAGCAGTCGTAGCTGAGAGTGTACACGAAGACCGTGGTTTGGCGATTCGGCTGCGTTCGCAACTACTCGGACTGACATATGGAACGATTTGACACATTTTACGTCAAGATCTTCACTTGAAGGCGTACAAACTACAGCTTGTTCAAGAACTGAAGCCGCTTGATCTTCCCAAGCGACATCGCTTCGCTCTATAGGCACTTGAAAAGTTCCAAGAGGATTCGACGTTTTCGAACCAAATTATGTTCAGAGAAAAGAAAAGATATGTAAACAAGTCAAATTGCCACATTTCGGCCGAAGAGCAACCTGAAGAGATTCAAGAGCAGCCATTTCATCCAGAAAAAACAACGGATTGGTTTATGGTCCTGTGGAATCACCGGCCAATATATCTTCAAAGATAATGCTGGTGAGAAGGTAACCGTCAATGGCGACCATTATCGCGCCACGATAACCGATTATTTAATAACTGAAATTGAAGCTCGTGATCTCGGCGAAAATTGGTTTCAACAAGACGTTGCCACTTCCCACTCATCGCATCAATCACTGGGTTTGTGGAGAGAACACTTCGGTGAGCAGATAATTTCACCTTTTAGGCCGGTCGATTGATTACTAAGATCGAGTAATAACACACCGTTAGATGTTTCCCTATGGTATCAATTCTTTAGATAAGTGTGAAGCATATGCAAATTGCGCAGGACAAGAGAGTTTTTAATAGTGTTTTGCAGTATAGAAATCTATTATTAAAATTCGGCGCGATTGAAAGCTATTCTCCCTTACACAATTTATATTGTTGTTGCTGCGAGTGGCAGCACTCAAGATTGTCCGTATTTACAAAGTAAATATATACAAACACAAAACACTCCGTTGCACATAACATAAATATAAATATACAAAAACATTTTTCCATCTCTCGCCAGCTAGCATTTTGCTATTTCAATTTATTTGCTTTAATGCAATCTTTTATTGCTGGTGTTATTAAAAATTTTACTGCCCAATAAAGTGTCAATTGTTGGGCGATAATAACTATTTTTATTATTTAATTGATTAACGATTTGCAACATAAAATGTGGCGTACTAAATTGGCTGCCGAGGCGGAGGGCTGGCTGTTGTTGGTCAAAGTGCATTGAATGGCCATTTGAGGACGAGATAAATTCCCGCGATGTGCTCGTAAATTGCCAACGGCAGCAAGATGGCGGCAATTATATGCCGCTCTAAGCTTCGCGCCAACAACAATGGCAATAATATTGCTCCAACGCGGCATAGCCGGACATTAACCTTAGAAGTACAATCGCCAAATTGCCATCATCAAAGTGTCAGCGGCAGCGGGTGTGGCAGCACACAACATGGGAAATGGAAACATACACATTACGGTATTACGATAATCACTTGCCTGTCGATGCGCTTACCTTTCTTTCGCTCTATCACATTCTTTCTTTGCTTCCCTATCATTATCGTTTCGTAATTGCCGCTCACAACTTACTTACTGCGCCGCACCCGCCGTCAGTCACTTCCCGTTTACCGTTAGTTGCAAGTTTCAACCACTTGCTGTGCGACGGCAGCTGGCGCTCAGTGTCTTGTTATCTCGGTTGCCTTGTGGCTATTTGCCAGTAAAAGTTTAGTTGGAAATTAAAATTTATAGCCGCCTTATTTAATTCATTTGCGCGTTTGCAATTGCCAAAACAGCCGGTTGCTTGCATTGTGTCGTTGGGGATTGATTTTTGCCACTTGCTTTCCGAGACGAATCACTTGATTTGGCAGCAGCAGCAGCTTGTGCTCACGACTCATAGTGCCTGTCGTTCACTGGGCAGTTGGCAGCCACTAAATTGCAAATTAACACTATTTATTACTTTTTCTGGACGAGCGCGTTTCATTGCCAAGTAATTGTAAGCTGCGCTATGGGAAATCAATTTAGCGACTTTTTTGGCATTTTCTTGGAACACAGTTTCGCAGAAAAAGATACGCTAAAAAAAGAAGAACGCTAAGGGCACTTCAATTAAAATAAGGAAATAAAGAAACTTAAATATATCAGAAGTTGCAATATTTTAATATAATTGATTAGATTTGTCACTCACCTCCGGTCAGTACAACTTCTAAGGCGAACATGGAAATTAAGTAAATATATATGATTTGTTTGTCACAGGTCAGTAGTTTGCAGCTGTTGGTTGCCTCGCTCTGCAATTTATGTTCCGTTGTGGTTTTGAGACACTCCGCGAAGAGTTCACTGACTTCATTGGCTTAATGATTGCTCTTCAACGATTGTTGTAGCTGTTAACTATGTAGCTGTTTTGGAGGAAAATAGGATCCTCTTTGTTTCGCGGAACATTATAATGACCAACGTTAAAAGAGTATGAGTTCGAGGTGAAACTGACAGGGGAACAGGTGGTAATCACTTGGCGCTATGTCCAGGCTCCCATAGCTTCTGACGAGTCATGACGAAGTGTGTGGTCTGGTGTTGTCCTGGGGGAACACTGCACCCTTCCTGTTGGCTAATTCTGGACGCTTCTGGTCGATCACCCACTTCAAGCGGTCCAGTTGTTTGCAGTAGATGGTAGAATTAAGCGTTTGGCCATACAGGAGCAGCTCATAGTGAATGATTCCCTTCCAATCCCACCAATCACACAGCAAAACCTTCCTGGCCGTCAATACCGGCTTAGCCACTGTTTGGGACGATTCGGCCTTCGGCCTTCGGCCTTCGACCAAGATCGTTTTTGCTTCATATTGTCGTATGTGATCCATTTTTCGTCGTCAGTCCCTATCCGCTTCAAAAATGAGTCGAGTTCGTTCCGTTTCAGCAGCATATCACAGGCGTTGATTCGGTCCAGAAGATTTTTTTTGCGTCAAATCATACGGCACCCAAACATCAACCTTTTTTGTGTATCCAGCCTTCTGCAGGCGTTGTGAAATGGTTTGGTGACTAACTCCCATCTCCTGGGCGATGTCACGAGATACCACATGCCGGCCTAACTCGATGTTTTCCATGATTTCATCAGTATTCGTCGTCACAGGTCTTCCGCCGGCTGCAAAATTCAAAAGACAAAAAGGCGGAAGGGAGATATTTGAAATAGAGTCCGACAGATTAATCGGCCTTGGCAGCGGCATCGGCTAGTATCGGCCACCAAATTCAGCATCGGCATCGGTCATATCTGGCCGATTCTTAGCCGATTCTTTCTACTTCTTTTGAATTAAACTTACATTAATTTTTTTTTACTTTCTTGATTTCTTAAAATCCTAAAATATTAAGTCTTCTATTCACTTTATAAAACACTGTTTGATTCATATTTTTGCATGAACCAATCATTCCTCCCGATGACAATATTAAGTCTAGTATGAAAAACTTCATTATTTTTGTTTTAAATTTATTATTACATTATTTAGAATGATTCGATTTATTTCAAATATGCACAGTTTTGTTCAACAACTTGTCGAGATTTTAAAGATAATTTCATATTTCCTCTTATAGAAACCCTTGGCAAAAAACTGGAAGAGTCTATTTTTAAGAGTTTCTCTTGAGACAAATTTTCATAATCAACATCATTCGCCATAGACAGGAACAGGTAATAATAAATTGTTGCTGGTTTGGACTATGAAGTGCATGTAAAAGAGCCTCCCAAAAAGGCTTTCTTTCTGTCCTTAAAGGTAAAAAAAGCTTTATTGCTGGCGTAGGAAATTGTTTTGAGAAAATACGAATAACTTATTTTTTCTATTTATATTTTATAAAAATAAATTATTTAGTTTTGAATATTAATCGAGTTAATAAACACCTTCGTATTTACATTTGGACTGATTTTTTACTTATTTTGTGATGTTATTTGTTTTTTTTTTTCTTTTGTTACTTTTTGTTGTTTTGACTATACTAGTTTACTTAATAAATTTGTTCATGAAAGAATCGGCATCGGCCGATAATTTGCCAACTGGCCGATTAATCGGCATCGGCGTCGTCTTCGGCCAAAAATTGGGTATCGGTCGGACACTACACACAACCTAATATGTAAAATGTATTTGAAATTTTTCTCCAGTGACAAGTTCCCTTGTATTTATTTCTACTATTCCACTTTAAACGCTTAATTATCAACATATTATGATTCAGTTTTAAAAAAATTGTACTTTTTCATTTCTTTTTGTTGCAACACTTGCAGTTGGCTCATAAAAGTTACAGCGACAGCTGCTCGAAATTGCTAAAATTTGAAAGTATTTCATTTATTTAGAGGCCTTTTCGCATGACTGCATATTTTTTATAATATTTTTTTTTTTATTCTGTATAAACTAAGTTTTAATGCGAAAGGACAATTGTATGCTCATGAAAGTACGAAAGTAATTATTTTCATTGTCCTCGTTGCGCTTTGACATAGTAGTACGCACAATGACTAATTACCGAGCGCAAGGCAAGCCAATTTGCGCATATGAGTGTGTGTGTGTTTACATTTTATTTGTCAAGATTTCTGACAATTTTATGCATTAAAATGAATGGCAGTTGTTCACTTAATTTTTATGTATTTTAATTCCTTTGCAACTAACATATTAAATGTGCATTTGTTTTCACTTTGTGTGCATATGTATGTATGTACTACACATACGTAAGTGTTGTCCACATATTTCTATTAGAGCACAACTGCGAACTGTGATAAATGAAAACAATATATTATGTTGAGCACATTATTACTTTTCGATGTGAAAAATAGTGTCGTAGTTAGCAATAATGAAAGGCAAAAGCAAAAACAAAAAAAAAACAAATATAGAAAATTTTTGTTGGCAAAAAATTGCAATGACAATACAAAAAGTGCAACAACAACAACTACAATATTCGTATGCTCTGATGCGTTGCTTGTAGTTAGTACGAAGTTTCTTTTGCTATAGTTGGCACATAATTGTTGTTGTTATTATTTTTGTAGTTGTTGTTGTTGCTGCTGTAGTACTAAATAACAAGGGCAGCATGTGTTATAAATCTTTTGTTTCACAATAAAACTCTGTTGTCACAACAACAAAGTCAAGGCAACAGCAACAGCAACAGCAACAATAACAGCAACAATAACAACAAAAACAGCATAAACAACAAAAACAGAATATGTAGCAATATTGCAGAAATTCACATGTCACATAGAAATGAAAAATTACCAAAGTGAGTATTTAGCTCAAAGATACTCCGGCACTAGTGTTGTGTATTTGCTAACGAACATGCGCACTCAAACATACACACAGACGCGCATTTAAACAAATACAACTTCAAGTTTAGGCAACTACATTAGCGCTCGCACTTAGTTTGATAGTATATTGTATATGCATGGTAGTGCGGGTATGTGTGTGTCACATGAAGATTGAATGTGGTAAATACTCAGTGCCCGGATTAAACTCTCTGCCCCCGAGAAGATACCAATATATATACATATATGTATATATGAATGTGTGTGTGTGTGTTTACGCTGTGACAGCCAGCGAGGTCATACAAGACAAATGCATCATCTTGTTGCACATGTGACCAGTTTTGTAGGTAAGTGTTGCTCCGCAGCTCGACTTCGCCAGCAAGTTTAATTTAAAGTGCAAAGAGTTGGCTTATATTTTGGACAAATGCGTGAGAGAAGTTGTGGAAAACATTGTTTTGAAAATAAATTTTATATTTGCTTCAAAAAATGGCTCTCTTCTTGATTTATATTACTTTTAAATATTCTCCCAAGCCTTCTGCTTCTGATTTTTCCAATTATCTAAGTAATCATCACTTTTTGATGGGTTTCAGAACTGCCAGTTGAAATAATATCAATCAATTATGCGTATTTTCAGTTTGAACCAATGACTACACTTTCCTACCTTTTGTGATCAATAATCTACCCGATAGGTGGTGCTGCTGTTGACAGATTTCTAGAAACCATATTTACTATACAACTTGGTACACATTCGGAATTAATTTCCGATTTATGGAAAGAAATATTTAGTTTATGGTCTAAATATAACTATCAGCTTATACCTATGCGGATTCAAATGACAACAAGCTGTAGTTTTTTTTTGACATTTCCAACCAACTAAGTTCAAAGCTGGGAACGCAGGTCCTTTAAACTGCCCAGACCTTTCAGTTCTTTCAAGCGCTGCCTAAAGCAATGGATGCTAAAAACGGGTCATAACATCCCTCAGCTCCCATATACCTAATTATGGGGTTTTCAAATATACGATGGGCTTAATACCTTATAAATCGGTTAATACGTGAAATATCTTATTAAGAGAGTATATAGTCTTGAATATAGAGAACTAAGCTGTATCGACAGGGGTCATCACGGGACATCTACCTCTAAGAGGATTTTCGTTATTCTATTTTACTTTATGCCGAATATATGGGCGTGTTATCTTAATAAAAATATAGCAATAAATTGCGAGGGTATAAAATGTTCGGATGCACCCGAACTTAGCCTTTCCTTACTTGTTTGCTTCTAATTTTTTCAATTATCTAAGTAATCCCTACTTTTTGATGAGCTTCAAAACTGCCACATGAAAAAATATCGGTCAGTTATTGGTAATTCTACTTTCAAACGATGATTACCCCTTCCTATCTATTGCTCCCATTACTCTAATCTGAGAGAAATTGGGCAGCTGGAATGGAAAAAACCCAGAAGCTTCGTTAAATCATTTGGAACTCATTTTAGTTCAGGAGACTCATATTTAGATCAGGGTTCAAGGGAGCACAGTGGACGTAAGTGCGGCCGCTTGCGTTATTATCAGATTCAAATGGCAGCAAGCTGTAATTTTTTTCAACCAACAAAGTTCAAAGTTGACTTTCTATACTAATTTACCGAATTGGTGCGAAATATGGCAACATAAATTATCATAAAAATTAAATGACAAACAATCTTAATACTTTGACAATAATTGTCAAATTGTCATTAAATATGACCTTATGGAACTATATCATTACAAAAAAATCACATCGTATTGAGTAACCTCCTTATTTTCCAAACACAGCAAAGTAAAATAAAAACCAAAAGGCAGCAGATGAAATAAAACATAAAAATCATCATCTGATAAATGGTACAGCACAAAAATGTTGCACTGTCACTGTCATGTCAGCACCGAAAACAAGAAACAAGAAGCGTGAAGTCCATATGACGAAGAACAAAAATAACAAAAAATAAATAAAATAAAAACAAAAGAAGTGAAAAGCAGAAATAATAAAATAGAAACCAAAACAAAAGCTTATAAGAACCGCATGTTGTTGTTGTGCGGAGCTTAATAAAAATTTTTGCTGCAGAAGCCGCTGTAAAAAGTTTGCCGTCGCCTGACGACATTCTTATGACAAACGCAGCTGTTGGCAACTTGATATGTTGCACAAGTGTTTGCATCTATCCTTTGACTTTAATCCTTCCGCGCTATGTTAAAGGCCGCTTTTATGTACATTTCGGTACATAACAAAGTATTATGAACCCTAAAGATTACATAAAGTCATTTATTTTCGTATTATCATCAAAATGTACTTTGTATAGCACATAATTACTATGCATTGCTCTCTGGCGAACATATGTTGCTATATTAAAATGGTAGATCAGGCAAAAATGATTTAATGCTGATTCAACAAATATGATTGCTTGGATTCGTTGTGCAATAGAGCAACAAATGTTTCATACGTTCAGTTAAGTTTGATAAGCTGAGCTTTGAGTGCATCGTGTTCGTGTTATATTTAGAACTTTCTCTACCCCACACCTTTTACATTCATCCTTTTTTTTCAAGACGAGTTGAATTGAAAATTAAATGTAAAGTCTGAAAGAAACATTAATCACAAAAGCTTTCAACTAGTTTCAGTTTCGGACTTGAGCGTCTGAAATTCTCTCGTGATTGTATTTACCTGAAAGATAAACAGACAATGATGAATTGCGCAAATTGATTTTCGAATTGGTTCATGACAACTTGAGAATGATTTCTACTTTGTCATCTGCTCCTTAGAAATATGCATGTATGTGATTGGCGTAGAAAGCGTTTAGCTGGTTATAGCCGAATCGATAATAGCGCGCCACTAGTCTCTTTCCCTCGCAGTTCGGCGCCAGTTGGAGATCCCAAGTGTAACCAGGTCGCTCTCCACCTGGTCCCTCCAACAGAGTGGAGGTCTTCACCTTCCTCGGCTTCCTCCGGCGGGTACTGCATCGAACACTTTCAGAGCTGGAGTGTTTTCGTCCATTCGGACAACATGACCTAGTCAGCGTAACCGCTGTCTTTTTATTCGCTGAACTATGTCAATGTCGTCGTATAATTCGTACAGCTCATCGTTCCATCATCTGCGGTATTCGGCGTTGCCTATGTTCTGAGGACCATAAATCTTGCACAAAATTATAAAGCTGCCAATTTGTGACTATTTTACATTCTTTGCAGTCATCAACAAGTTCGCTATAAAAAGTCAACACGTTTATGTTGTAGTATTCCGGATTAGAAGTACAACAGACAGCATGACTCCACACATACATATGTTTGTATGCGAATGATAATATAATAAATATAACATTTTAACACCTCTACCCTTCCGTTTGGCATTATCGCATGCCGCGACAAAGCGCCTGTAAGTCGTTCACCATGACAATTCAAGCGTAAATCCCATCATTGTGAATGACATAAGCCCGTGCTCTCGTGTTACGCTAACTGCTTCCGCCGTTAAAAAGAGAGCTACACTTCCAAGTTCCATTGGTGTGGTTGGTGGGTTGCGGAAACAAATAACAACGGATTTATGTCAAGTTCCATTGTTATGAACGCTATAAAATATATGTATATAAAAGTAAGATTTTTAGATGATTAAAAATATGTTCAAATGCGCGTGTTATTGTTGTTGCCATTGAAGTGCACTGAAACGACTTTTCTTTAGAAGTTTAGAACAAGCATTGCCAGCAATTGTGGAAGGGTTTTGTTCAATGGTGTTTGGCAAAACTCCGGTTCGCTAATGTTGTGACGCGGTTGGCAAGCTTTTGTTGTCAATGGAAATTTATGTGTGACTTTTTAAGTGTGAGTTTCGGTTTAACAAAAATTTCCATTGAGTAATTATGAAGCAAGCACGCGTTGTGGGCAATTAATCAGGAGAATATAAATGTATGAATATATAGGAGAACACTTGGATAAGGCAGTCTTTAAACGAATGAGCGCTTTGGTGCTTAATTTAAGTGGAAGCGCGATTGGTTAACATAACTAAGGATCATCTAATCGGTTATAACTACTTGAAGCGATTTATTGTGCAATTCTAAAAGCGTATACTAAGGTGCTAACAGTTTTCATTGCAGTTGAAAAATAACGTCTTAGATTTGAAGGCCCTGTAGCACTACATTTTTTTTTGGTGAGCTGGTACCACCGAGAATAGCCAGTTTGGTTGCCTGTTTTTAGTTAGGATTTAAGTTAAAATCAAGCTATGCCTTGGGTGTAGCGTAAAATTGCATAGGACTACTTTAGTAACTGGTTACTAACTGATTCAATGACTGGACTATTAACCAGTCCGATATGACTGTAAAGACCATACTTTGGAAAATATGCTTTAAAATCTATTAACTTAAACATTTTTATACTCTCGCAACAAAGTTGCTAAAGAGAGTATTATAGTTTTGTTCACATAACGGTTGTTTGTAACACCCAAAACTAAACGAGTTAGATATAGGGTTTTATATATACCAAAGTGATCAGGGGGAAGAGTGGAGTTCAAATCCCAATGTCTGTCTGTCCGTCCGTCCGTCTGTGCAACGGATAACTTGAGTCAAAATTGCGATATCTTAACGAAACTTGGAACACACGTTCCTTGGGACCGTGAGAGGGTTGCTTTCGAAAATGGGCAAAAATCGGACCACTGCCACGCCCACAAAATGGCGAAAACCGAAAACACATAAAGTGTCATAACTAAGCCATAAATAAAGTTATAAAAGTAAAATTTGGAATTGAGGATCGCACTAGGAAGGGCATATTTGGATGTAATTTTTTGGGAAAGTGGGCGTGACCCCGTCCCCAAATCGGTTATTTGTATATAACTCGCAAACCAATAGAGCTATATAAACCAAACTTTCTGCAGTCGTTTTTTTTATCCACATCTTAATACAGTCCAAAAAAGAAAGAAATCGGATAATAACCACGTCCACCTCCCATACAAAGGTTAGGTTGAAAATTACTAAAAGTGGGTTAACTCACTAACGAAAAACGTTGGAAACACTAAATTTCACATAAGAAATGGCAGATGGAAGCTGCACTCAGATTTTTTTACAAAATGGAAAATGGGCGTGGCGTCGCCCACTTATGGGTCAAAAACCATATCTCAGGAACTACTCGACCGATTTCAATGAAACTTGGTTTGTAATAGTTTCCTTACATCCCAATGATATGTTGTAAAAATAGACCAAATCGTTTCACAACCACGCCTACTTCCTATATACCAGAACTTTGAAGACGATCTGAATCGTTTACTTTACAATATATAAAGTAAGCACTAGTGAAGATATCGGTGCAGAACTTTGCACAAATACTATGTTTATAGTGTGGCAGCCCCATTCTAAAAATCGCAGAAATCGGACCATAGGTTTTTAAGGCCCCATATATCGAACACGAGGACCTCGGTGCTTCTAACCTAATATTATGGTTT
This sequence comes from Zeugodacus tau, assembly GCA_031772095.1. Taxonomy (NCBI): domain Eukaryota; kingdom Metazoa; phylum Arthropoda; class Insecta; order Diptera; family Tephritidae; genus Zeugodacus; species Zeugodacus tau. The sequence goes on along the minus strand of CM062649.1, from coordinate 16,064,631 downwards.
CCAACTTTCAATGGACTTTATACAATATATATTACGAATATGTGGGTCAAAGTGTGTATTATATAATATAAATAAAGTTAAATAAATTAATTGCGAGAGTATAAAATGTTCGGTTACACCCGAACTTAGCCCTTCCTTACTTGTTATTAAAAAAGTTCTTCACAAATCTCGATCCATTACTGTGCTTGCTTAAGCTCAACCTTAAACTATATACTGCTAGGCTTACTGTGTATATTTCGATTGTTGCCCATCAGCGCTTGTAAATATGTGCACGTGTGTGTGCCTGATACTCGTATGTGTGCTGTGGGCAATTACTTAAACGTGAATTTATGGAAATCGTTTTTATTGTTGTAACGAGCATTGCTGGCGAAAGTGTCGAACATGTTTTTATCAGCGTAATTTAATGCGCGTAACGCATATCGTAGTGTATCTCATGCAACTTCATTTTGGCGTGTGTGTGTATACCATACAGCAACAACAACAATGGATATGCACTTGTAAATAAATGTACTCTGCCGGGATTTGATTCATGTACATACATTTGTATGCATTAGCGCGCGCGCTCGTGAAAGCAATATCGTGTGCATTGCTGGAAATTATAGTGTATTGCATACATATAGGCGCATAAAAGTGACGCATCACAAAATCTGTGCAACGGCGTGTAAAAAATTTCGAATTCTTGTTTTCGCCGAAAGCATTAGCTAATTTAGATTAGAGTGATGTTGCAAACTGTGTGTGTATTTGTCTTCTGATTTATACTAGAAGTTGCTTGTTTGTAGTGAATACCATGTTCAATACTTATGTATATATCATGCATCAGTGGAGTGAAAAACAAAAGCCTTGAAACAAAGTATAAATTTCCTATAACTCCACTAGGAGGAGACTGGAATTTGTAATATGTAGGCATTATTCAATTGATCGGGTGTGAGAGTGAACAGGGTGTAGGGTATCATATTCGGTCTCTTCTGCTGTAGAAAGTGCGGAGGATTTTTTGGATTAACCTGGTAGTAGGATTTGCAGATTTGCATTTTAGGCCTCAATGTTTTCGCTGCAATTAAGAAGACATGAGAGCCTTAGGAGAACTAAAAATTTAGCGCAGAGAGTGAGTTAGCGGAAAAGGGAAATTTATAAGTGGTTAAAATAATGGCGCAAAAAACTTTTCCCCACATTAGTTACAGCTTTTAGTTTAACTTTTTTGCGCACTAACATCCATCAAAGCACATACATAAATATCTACGCCACAGATATGTATATGTATGTGCGTGTTGGTTAAGTTTATGCGGCTTTCTTCTTCTTCTCAATGAGTAAATTCTTAATTCATTTGCCGCTGCAGTGCACCGATTTGCCATACGCACACGGAAAAGCCGTTGGTGCGTCAGATTAACGCTGTGAAAACAAGAAAAAACCACGAAAAAAATGAGCTCCAAAAGTGATGCAACTCCGCTGTAACTTTGAAATGCTTTTAGGTCAAACCCAACTTTGTCGCTGCAGCACTTTGCCGAAGCCAGCGCGCTAAGCCGTCTGTTGGTCCCCAAAACCGATAAGGCGTGACACTAACAGTGTTTTAGTTTCTCCACGCTTACTTTCTCCAACGAATCACAAATGAAAGCAAAAGCTAAAAGTCGCACAACTAGCATTTGAATTAGTGCGAGCGGACTTTCTTATGAAACCGCTGGCGTACCCGTTAATGGGCATGCGCATGTTAGCCAAAAACTTTACCCGTTTTGCTGTCGCGTATTCGCGCTAGCGGAAATTGTAAGTAAATTGAAAAGAAATGCGGTAACATTCACGGAAAAGTGACATTACTTATGCGCTTTATCGCAGCTTACGATTGTGCGTTCGTTCGAGTTAACAGTTAGAGGGAGCTAGAGATGGAAGGGTGGAATATGTTTGTGCTACTAACAAATGTGAGTATGATTATGACAATAATTGAAGACAAAGTCTTGGAGTATGTTGAATAAACTTCAAAAAAATCGTTCTTGATACCAACACAGTAAGCGGTAATCCATTAGGCAATCAATCTAAGATGTGTATTATATGTTCAAATAGTGAACGTCAGTTATTCGTGGAATCCCAACAACAAAAAAGCGGATATTCACCTTCAGTAAGTTAAAATACCTCGAATTTAGCCTTTTTGGAAGTCAAAAATTGAGGCTACGGTTGCTTGGGATCCCATGTAGTAAAGCTAAAAGTTATATCTGTTTCCTAACCAAAATCAAACTCTACAAGTCGCTGATCATTCCCGTCCTGCTTTGTGGTGCAGAAGCGTGGACAATGTCAACATCCGATGAGACGACACTTGGAGTTTTCGAGAGGAAAATTGTGCGCAAGATTTATGGTCCTCTGAACATTGGCAACGGCGAATACCGCAGACGACGGGACGATGAGCTGTACGAGTTATACGACGACATTGACATAGTTCAGCGATTAAAAAGACAGCGGATTTTAGCGAGGTTTTTCACCGGCAAAATCATTCACCTTAAACATGAAAAGGTAATAAGTCCTGACTATAGAATATATACATAAAAACCCTCCAACCAAGCTGATGTTTCTGGAGCGTTGATCCGATGGAACAAAATTGTGTTCCCATTGAGCAAACCTTTTTATTTCTGGGCGATTTCAGACGTTAGACTGTCAAATTATTGACATTATAATTCCAAATTAAGAGCTTGGATGTAGGGGCGCAGCTAATAATGGATTGCTTGGATGGATTCCCTGCTAATTCTACCAATCCTGGGGTCTATAAGTCCCAAAAAAATTTACAATGTTTCATTTATAGCTTAACAAAATTTTCACTCTCCTTCTCTGATCTCCACTCTGACTCATAGTGAGCGTTAGCTGCAATATGCTCAATGTAAAATAGAAATTAGTTTTGATAGTTGGTGTTTTCTTTAGGGGAATTTCGAATGGATGCATTTCTAAATACATATGTATACATGTATGTAGAATCAATTTTCATTTCTTGCTGCGATACGATAACCTACATACATACATCTTTTAGCAAATATTTAGATATGCATAAATGAATAAAAACATGACAGCATGTGGATGAATAGCGCCGAGTGTTTGAGCAAGAAATAAATACACTCATGTGCAAATATTTGGGGGAAATAAATTTGCATAACAGAACATTTAGTTCCAATGCCTATATAGGCCACATATGCATGTATAATATGCATATCTACACATATACGAGTATATGGTATACATATATATTAGTGTGTGAGTGTCTGTTCGAGTGCATGCTTCACCACGCACTGTCTGCCGCGCGGAAAATAACAAAGCGGATCATAGCATCACGCCATCATGCCTCATGCCGTACAGCGCGATAGGGTTGCCACACTTACTCGAGTGTCCTTGGTATGTTGTTTTTAATTTGCACAAATTAAAACAAACAACGTATAACCAAAAGCGAAAGCGCACATAAAAAATAAAAATGGAAAAGCGGAAAAATTCAACAAGCTAAAATACATGTGTGCGTATGTGTGCCACATATATTTGCATATAAAAGCGTTTGCGGTTGGTACTTTATTTACTCACACGCTATTCATTTAACAAATTAAAAATGGCTGGTTTTCTTTGGATTGTATATTAAAATATTTCGCGTATGATTAAGAAGATATATTCACGAATAACAGACTCGACGTGAAGGCAATGTGTGCAGAAAAAAAATGCGTGTAAAACATAAGCAAAAGCATGAACGTAAGTATTGAATACAGCAATTAATACGCAGCTTTTATCGCGTATATATAATTTGTTTCTGAACAAGTACATATGTACATATCTTTATTACTTTATTCGCATATATGCGCATATTTTTATACTCTCGCAACAAAGTTGCTAAAGAGAGTATTATGGTTTTGTTCACATAACAGTTGGTTGTAAGACCCAATTGATATACTAAATTTTAAATGGGCGTGGTCTATATATATATCTCCGACACTACTCTACCAATTTCAATGAAATTCGTTTCATAATATCTTCCTAGCCTCCCAATGATATGTTGTGAAAATAGGCCCAATCGGTTCACAACCACGCCTACTTCCCATATACCAGAACTTTGAAGTCGGTCTGAATAGTTTACTTTACAATATATAAAGTGAGCACTAGTGAAGATATCGGAACCAAAATTTGTAAAAATACTGCATTTAAAGCGCGGTAGCGCCCTTCTAAAAATCTTCGAAATCGGTCCATAAGTTTTCAAGACCCTACATATATATCGGACATGAGGACCTCAGTGCTTCTAACAAATTATTTACCGAAAATATAGGTAAGTCTCTCAGATATTTTGAAGAAATTCAGAGGGAATATGTTTCTTCTAAAAATATGTCTCCGTGCTAAAGATGGGTGAAACCGGGACATAACTTCCCCTATCTCCCATGTACTTAATATTAGGGGTTTCAAACTTTCAATAGACATTATATATATGCCAAATATGTGAGTCAAATTGTTTCTTATATTAATAAAATTAAATAAATAAATTGCGAGAGTATAACATGTTTGGTTACACCCGAACTTAGCCCTTCCTTACTTGTTATAATTAAGCACACATTAGGGTTGAATGCAATATTTCTGTGACAATTAATTATACGGTTTTTTGACTGAAATTATAGCATTTATTGCTAGTCAAAAAATAAGGTCGATACTATTGTATTCTGAATCGCTATGCTGGATTGAATCACAATTGCATATGGCAAAATGATATTAAAGAAAGTTTTATCCAAAGAAAACTGTTTAAAAGTAAGGATTCTCTTCAATGTTGTCTATTTGATGCTTTGGTCGTGAACCTATGATAAAAAAACATTTCAACCAACACATAATACAAAACGACACGCCCTCACGTAGTAACGCTGTTGGTTATATAACCACACAATATTTCGCAGATAACTCATAATGGCCGTAGCGTTTATTATGAAATGCCGCAATAAGTATGGCGTACATACCGCAAGTACTGCATGCGCTCAACATTATTCCATGTTGCGTATACGCCATGGTGTGGTGTTGGTGCACGCCAGTAGGCATTCATTGGTACATTTCATATAAATACTTGCAGTTGCCACATCAAACCGGCACTACTTTATAACAGCGCGTCTCTGCAGTTTGTGTTGTGCATTTATCTTAAATATTTTGCGTCTGTTAAGAGCAGTTTTGTTATTATTTTCATGTATGCACATTTTATTTTTCAGTATATGCGTTAGAGCATAGTATACAAATAGTATGCAAAGCAAAGCATGCTCTATTGTTGCTACAAACTCTGCTTACAATTCCCCCCCGTTTTTTAGTGACTTTGAGCACTTTTGAAATGCTTGCCTTTTAGCGGCCGCGTTTTGTTAACTTTTCCTTCGGTGTTGACCTCGCCGTGCATTTTGGGCAGGATGATGTTTGAATTACTGCTTTTATGTGAAGGTATGTTTACATAGCTGACTATTTTGTCGGTGTCCTATCGCTTAAACTATTTGCCATTAAGTTAAGACTGCAGCATTTGCTTAGGCTTCTATCACAAGCAAAATGTAAATTATTTCGAATAAAGACATGTGTGTAATCATAGTAATTGCGGCAATCACATGTTAAATTAAGTCGTATTTACTCAATTTAGCGTACGCTATTAGTGATTCTAAAGTGAAAGCAGAATTAGTTTTTATTTGTAAAAAGTAGAATTATTATTTAACATAATAGAAGGATTTTTTTTTAATTTAGCATGTTTTTCATTGTCTTATATGTATATCTGTAAATGTAATTAAGCAATATCTATTAGTTGTGCTACAATTTTATAATATGCTACAAAACATTTGAGACAACAAAAACTTCAGTTTTGTAAAATCTCATAATAAAAAAGAGCAAATTACTTTAATATTTTCCATTTAAATTTAGTATTGAAATAATCACTTAATTAGTATTTCAAACCACAATTTATACTATTTAGCAAATTGTACACGTAATGTGGAATTTAATTTAATTTGATATTTATGTAAAACGCATGTACAATATTTTCACTGAAAATTCATGCAAATTAATAAGTTGTAAATTTTCTTAATTAAAACTTAATTTAATCAATTAACAAATTGTCTACATTATAGCCTTTTCACACAGTCAAATTTATTGATCAATTAAAATTTTTATTGAAAAAACAGGTTTTTGGCCTTTACACTGCCGGCTACTCGATAAACGATCAGCTGTTAGACATTTTTGTTTTTGCTTTTCATAAGAAGTTGATAAGTTTCATCGGCTAATTTCAATTTTTTATTTATTTCCAGCAGCGACATCTTCCGTCGAGTATTATTCATGCTATTTTATCAAGAAATACAGCCAATCGCCGACAAAGAACGCATATAACAAATACGGTCGCAGAATTGCATTTCATTTTCAAGTCGATTAAAATTCAATCAAATGTTAATGTAGTCTTTTATTTTGTATGGTAAATCGATCATAATTAGCGTTTTAATCGAGCAAAGGCAGGTTAAGTGATCAATTAGCTCCTGTGTGAAAAGGCAATTAGAAATTAACAAATTGTCTAAATTAATACCTTATTGAGTTGATAATGAATCTATAAAATAGTAGTCGTCCTTTTCTTTGGTAGATTTAATTTAAATTTAGGATTTGAATTTAATTAATAATTAATGTCTTTCGTTAAATAAAATAATTTATGTTCGTATGAATTTAATATAGAGTATTAGGTCAAACAGTCACTCTAAGAGCTGCCATAGCCGATTGTAAAAGAAGCTGACCTTCAGCAGCCACGCAGCTTTTCAGATAATTTTTGAGTTTATTTGAAAAGCAAATTGTACTTATGAGAATTATTTTTGATTATATCACCATCAGTTACTGTCAGTGTTATTATACTCTCGCAACAAAGTTGCTAAAGATAGTATAATAGTTTTGTTCACTTAACGGTTGTTTGTATCACCCAGAAATAAAAGAGTTAGATATCGGGTTATATATATATATAAATGATCAGGATGACGAGTGGATTCGAAATCCGGATGTCTGTTCGTCCGACTGTCCGTGCAAGCGATAACTTGAGTAAAAATTGAGATAAATTAATGAAACTTGGTACACATATTCCTTGGCACCCTGAGGAGGTTGGTATTGAAAATGGGTGAAATCGGACCACTGCCACGTCCACAAAATGGCGAAACCGAAAACCTATTTAGTTATGACACTTTAGCCATGTTATGAAACTAAAATTTGGTACAGAAGATCACAATAAGTTTTATGTATATATCTCGCAAACCAGTAAAGCCATATAAACCAAACTTTCTACAGCCGTTTCCCTTATGTACTCCACCAAACACCATGAAAATAGTTGAAATCGGATAATGACTACGCCCACCTCCCCTAGAAAGGTTACTGAAAGTGCGTTTACTCACACTAAATTTTACAGAAGAAATGGCTGAAAGAAGTTGCAGTCAGATTTTTTTACAAAATGGAAAATGGGCGTGGCGTCGCTCACTTATGAGTCAAAACCCATATCTCAGGAACTACTCGACCGATTTCAATGAAATTCGGTATATAATATTTTCTTGACACCCTGATAACACATATCAAAAATGGGTAAAATCGGTTCACAACCTCGAGTCTTCCCATATAACTCAATTTTGAATTCCATCTCATTCCTTCACTTTATAATATATACATAAGGAATCCATGAAGATAGCGGAAAAACTGAATATGATATGCAGCACTACTTGTGAAAAAATTGCCTATAACCTTTCAAGGCCCCGGATATTGAACATGAAGAACTCAATGGCTAAGGTAATTTTTCACCGCAAAATATCGGTAAATACCTCAGATTATTTAATGTAATTCAGAGGGCTTTTTTTCTTCTAAAAGTTTGTCTTTGTTCAAAAAATTATTAAAATCGGGTTATAACTTCCCCTAGCTCCCATATACCTAATTACATGTTTTTCAAAAATATGGTGGGCTTTACTCCGCATATATCGGTTAATATGTGAAATATATGAGCCAAGTTAAGTGAGCATATAATCTTGAATATAATGTATGTTGGTGGTGAAAATTAGTGAAATTGGTTCAGGAATTACCTCAGCCCTCATAAACCTTGTATGATGATTATCGTTACTTTTTTATTATTTTTTTTTCAAATATTTTTTTTTGGAATTTTACCGAAAAAACACTGTACCACTGTGCGCTCCATAAACTAATGAATTTAGTGTTAAGTTAAACATAAATATACATAGGTGTCACAGCACAAATATCACTTCACGCTATCACAAGCTTATCTACACATTGCGGGCGCTTATGTTTTGTAATAGAAAATTAAAATGTTTACCCAGCTGAGCGCAGCACATTTTCATTTTGCTAATATTTTTCAAAAGCCAACCTGCTATAACACCCGCCTAGTACACTACGAAAAAAATGAAAGAACGGAAATCTACAACAACATTGTATGTTGGCTTGATACACAAGCACAAGGAGCAGTCAAGCACAGCTGCAGTGACAAAAACGACGTCAGTTGCAGTGCAGTTGCATACTTACAGACTGAAAGGCCTCATTTGCATGCGCTTCATTGAATGTTGTGCTGGCATGTGTGTGTAAGTGAATATATTCATATATACATGCATGCGCGTGTGCATGTGATGCGCTGCACTGCTATATAACTGTTTCTGTCAGCTTTTTGTTTTTCCCTACGCTTTCTGCTTGCCTCTGCGCCTCCGCTCGCCTTTCATTTCAGCAAATGTCATTACGCATTTGCATAATAAGTCTAAAGGCGGTGATACAAAAAATGTCAGCGGCTGTCGTTAGCATTTATAAGCGCATTTATTCAAACACCATGACGACACACACATATACACACTCCCACAGAGACGCACATGCAGACAGCTACTTTCATAGAGGATAGCGCCATATCGTGTATATTTTATTACAGTTGCGACTCCTTCGTTCCAAACTACAACAAAAACACTCGCAATGTTGTTGTTATTTGAATTTGCAGTTACATATTTTTATTTTTGTTATTGTTGTTATGTTAGCGCAACCATCATAGCAGCGTCACTTGCCAAATCCTTCATGAATGCTGATGATTATAATGATAATTGCGTTGAGTGTGTTGATGTTGCTGATGATGAGGGTGTCAACGCTGCCATTTTGTTGCATCAACTCGTGGCAATATGTGTGTGTGTGCATGTGAGTATGTAAACACTGCAAATACCTTACATGCATAAGCAATGTGTAATGGCAGCCGTACAATATTGGCAACGATATCAAGAGTGGCAACTATTTAGTCATAAGGATGTTGTGTGCAAAGTAAACACACATTCATGTGCGTTTGAGTGTGTGTTGCTTGTGTATATGCAATAAATAAATAAACGGTATAATATTTTTCAACTGCCGCTGCTTATATTGCTTTTACTTTTTTCAATTTTTAATGACTTTCATTCGATTTTCATTGCAATCATTCACTCGTGTCGTCAATTGTTGTTGAATATACTTATGTGTATATAAACATATACAAAGTTTTTACAGTTATATTTATATATAAACTATATGCGGCTTAATGTTTGCACAATCGAAGTACTTTTCTTTCATTGGATACATTTATGCAAGTGAAATTCATTTCAGTCTCATTTTAAATGTAATTTAATGCCAAACAAGCGAACGGTTACTATATACAGAGGTAGTCAAAATTATTTACACATCGGACGTTTTTTTCCAAGTTTCACACAAAAAGCTTTCGCTTGTTGTTGTGGTTGTCGCAGGGTAACAAAATGCTATGTTGTTGTAAACTTTGATCTATTCCTGAGCGAATGAAGTTGGTTTGGCAATAATAGCTAAAAATATGGCGGAGATATAAGCAAATGAACTGAATTTTTTTTCGTCAAAAGTATTTACAGACAACTTGAACTCTATTATCCTGTTCTTATTAAATGATAACTTTGAAATTTTAATGTTCAGTGTAAGTTCCTAATCTAAGGTGATAAATTCATAATTGGTTACACTACCATTGGCATCAATAATAGCCAGCTTTATGGTCCGAATTGATTCAACACAATTGTGCGCTAAGTTAACTGTTAATTTAGACCAAATGTCGGTAATTTTGGCGTTTTCGGTTATTATATCAATTGTCCTGATATCTGATATTTAACGAAACCCTAAATATTTTCAATAAAGTTTTGGTCAGGGCTGTGCGGAGATCAACTTGATTTGTAAGGAAAACTTCCCCAAAAAATTAGCATGTCACCTCCGACTCTGTTTAGCGCCTAAACTGCATATTTCTTATTTTCACGTAGTAAATGCATAAAGCGTTTGCTAAACAAGCCCTGGAACCAAAATTCAGTATTATCTGCCCACGACAAGCTCTAGGATCTAATTTAAGGCAAATTACTGGCATATCGCTTTTTTATTTTCCTTTTTTTAATAACATTATAAACAGTATTCCAACAAATTCTATAAATTTTAACTAAGTCCGAAGCCGAAACCCCAGTCTTAAATTTAGTAACGGTCTCCGATCTAGTTATAATCGATAATTCCTTTGTTAGCCGCAGTTTATTTACCAATTTTTATATTTTAAGGCTGAGTTAGGTTGTTATGAATGTAATATAATTCATTTACTACTCTTGCTCAAACCAAATCCATGGATAAAGGCTAAATCGCCGTGTGTAAATACATTTGACTACTGTGAGTCTTCAGTTCATTTGCTTATTTCTCCGCCATATTTCTAGCTATTCTTGCCAAACCTCTTCACATCTTTCGCTAAGGAACATAGCATTTTGTTACCCTGCGACAACCACAACAACAAACAAAAGCATTTTCTGTGAAACTGGTAAAAAAACGTTCGATGTGTAAATAATTTTGACTACCTCTGTATATGTGAACCAGTAATTCCAGTGAATTAAAAATATAATTTTGAGTCACTCTCCTAAGGTCAATGAGCACTAAATGTGCCGTTTTAATGCAATACATGTTGACCTTTCTAATACTGCTATCACGTTTCACCGTTTCGTTCAACCCTGATATGTTTTGGTAGGCATCCATTCAGGTTTGATGGATGGATTCCAAATGTCCTGTGTCGGATCTGTGATAGGGCTGAGCATTCACAGAGAAAGTGGAAATTCATGTTGTGTATTCAGCTCTCTGATTATCGATTCTGGCGGGCATGGTCTTAACTCTTCCACGGATTCGTCTAGAAAGGCTTCTGCTTTCGCCAACACGTCTGCTTTTTCGTTCCAGTGGCCGGAGACCCAGATCAAGTTTAGGTGGAGCTTGTCTCAATGCAATGCATAAGGTTGATTTATTTATCCTTTCGTAGGTATTCAGCAGAGCTTCCCTATGCCCTAGGCAGCTCTCTGTATTTTTAGTTTTCTGATGTTGTATTTTTTCTTTAGTGCTGGTTACCAAACCAGTATTGTTTAATGACGGCTGTGTACATCCACATGATTATATTCGGTTCGTGCTGACGATGCTCTTGCAAGTGTAGTAGGTCATATAAGATTTTATTTACTTTTTTTTCAATATTCATTCTCCAGTTCAGTTTTGTATCAATCTCAACTCCTAAGTATTTAGCTGGGGTAAACAGAGATAGTGTTGTACCATTGAGTATGGAAAGATGAAATTGAGGTATATTGTGAATAACATCAGTTCTGATTTGTTAGGGTTAACACCTAGTCGTTTGTTAATATGCCGTAGGTTTAACCTTCGTAGGGCTCTTTCCATAATATCGATGACTATTGAGGGACCTTGCCTGATATCATCAACACTATGTCTCCTCCGTTGAGTTGGAGTAGTATTGCGTTCAGCGCTGCCATCCATAAAAGCGGACAGAGGACCTCTCCTTGAGTAGTCCCTCTACATTTCAATGACAAATTCATCACAATGAACTCAAGTTGCAGTTCAAGAATTAGATACTCGAAAATTGTAAGTTCATTCTTTCTGTCGTTTCATTTGGTCGGAATATTTCGAAAATATTTGTTTTTTGCTGCTGTCGAAAAGTAGCTGTTCTCCAAAACGGAAAGCTGTCAGATTGATTAAGTATTAATATCAATGTGGTACTCCAGAAAAATTCAATTTTCAGTATTTAAACTTCATGCTTTCAGTCGTACATCCCACGGTCCACTTCGAAGCCAGATTTTCAAAAATGAAAGTGTGATAACCAAGAAACATCGTCTCATACTTTTCGGTGCAACATTTTAGAAATACCTACGCATTTAAAAATACATAAAACACAGTGAATTTCATTAAAAACATAATATCGGTGTTCACGATGTAAATAATTGCAAGCAAAACATAAAGCGAAATCTTGCAAGGCAATATAAATTCATTATACACAAACACCCGCACCCTTCTGCAACATTTTGCCTTTACGGAGTTCTAATCTTTTCATTGTGCTGCTGCAATATGCCGCGATAAAGAAGTAGTTAAAAAGGGAAAATGCAAAAATGCAACAACAGCATTGAAACAACACCATTAGCTGCATTACATCAACTTCTTAACACTCCAAGCTAAAGTGCAGCTGAATATTTCAACAACCAAAGTCCGCTTGAACTATTGTTACTACTTGCAAGTGGCTCAGAAGCTTTACGTGGGGGAGCAAATTGTGTACGCAAAACAGAACGCAAATGCCAAGCTAACAGCAGCGATGTTAACCCTATTGGAAACATGAAAGCTTTTCGGGGGATTTTTGTTCAATGTGAGTGATCTTATTTTAGTGGTATTCGACTGAATACCGGATCAGGGCCTCCTCATCCGAGTTGCAACTGACAGATTTCATTTGTATTGGTTAATCAATGTCATTTTTTACATACTCTGCGAAAAAAGCTCTTTAAAGCTCTTAATTGGGATATTAATGTACCTCAACACTGAGACAACTAAGTCCACGTTCAGTATGTACACCCTCTCAGTCGGCCGGTTGTCAGGTTCCCCTACCACCTGAATATATATTTTTTGAGCCCGTTTTGTGATTACATTGCCACATTTTCAAAGAGCTGAGGTCCAAGCTGACTGAATTGATTTTATCTAAATTATAGTCCATCTAAAATTATAGCCCCTGCTTAGGGAGTTGGCCTCATCGTAATGTGTGAGGATCGATTACTTTCGAGCTGTCGCCCCACATTAGAGACCACCGCGTAGTTCATATCTGGTTTTTCCTTCAAGGCATATAATCTAGCCTCGCATTCTACATCGTTCGACAGGGAGTAGCGTTGAAGCTGGAGAACAAGAAGTATTGCTTCGAGTACGGCAATTGTATTTGTGCTACCACGACTACTAAGTCTAACTAAGCATTTGGCTCTCATGCCGGTGGAGGTGAAAAGTGTATGAAGAAGTCAGCATGAAGGCAGTTTGGCGTTGAAGCGCAGCAATAAACCTGCAGCTGGAATACATCAACTGTCATTTCCGCTAAATACATAAATAAATAAACAAACAATTCTCTAAAATGTATACATAGTGGCAAAATTACCACTCAACGAGTGTCACGAAATTCGTCTTCATGGGCATAAATGTACCGTTACTGCGCCGCGAGCTGTTTACGCTGGGCACACTGTACTCTTCTTAAACATTGACTTAGCTGCCAATAATGAAATGGTTCTTGGTGCATTTTCAGCAGCTTAACGCTTCTTACCTCAAGGTGGGGAATAGCTCTTTCGCACTTACTTTATGCAACGGTCGGTAAAGAGAATGAGGTTTTGGGCTTATTAAAATTATAAGCAACACTAAAATACAAAAGATTTCATTATGATTGAGTGACTGGTTTAAAAAAAATAATAAACAATCCATGGCTTGTAAAGTGCTATAACTAAGTCTTTAATAATATAAAAAAAAAAAATAAAAGCTATAAGGCACAAAGGCTCATCTTTAGGGATGCAAACATCGTGAAATGAAACATCAATGGTTCGATGTATCGATGTTTCTTCAAAACCCATCGAAATCAAAAACATCGGCCATTAAAACATCGATACATCGTTTGCATCCCTACTCATCTTAGATCGGGGCATATTTAGATGACATTTTTTTTTTTTGGAAAAGTGGGCGAAGTTCCATCCATTTATAAATTTTTTTCTACATCTCGCAAACTACCAAAGCTTTACAAACAAAACTTACTGGACACATTTCCTTGTAGTACCCTATTACACAAATGGGGGAATTTGAATAATAACCACACCCTCCTCCCATACAAATGTTATGAACTATTGAGAATTATAAAAAAATATGACACAGGAGGGTTGCACTCAAATTGGTATAAAAGCAGGATAAGTAGACGTGGCGTTAGCCACTTCTGAGTCAAAAACTATATCTCACGAACTACTCGACCAATTTTAACGAACATCCGCACATACTATTTTCTTGATGAACCCTGATGTTACGGATGGGAAATGGATGAAATCGGTTTACAACCACGCCTACTTCTCATATAACACAATTTTGAATTCCGTTCACTTTGCAATATATAAATTAAGAACCAATAAAAATATCTGAGTAAAACTCTGTACAAATGACGAATTGGAGGTGTGGCATCTCTCATTTAAAAAATGTTAAAATCGGATTGTAGCTTATCAAGACCCCATATACCGAGTATAAAGACCTCAGTGTCAATGGTTAATATTTTACCGAAAATATCGGTAAATCTCTCAGATATTTTATAGAAATTTAGTGAGAATATTTTCTTTATAATAGTGAGTCTCGGTGGCAAAAATGGGTAAAATCGGGTTATAACATCTCGTAGCACCCTTATATCTAATACATATTGGGTTGTTCACACATACGGCTGTACATGGTACAGGAATTACCCCAACCTTCATATACTATATATAATGATTTTCGCTATTCTAGTAGTATTCCAAATATATCGATTAAAATATATAATATAAAAAAAAAAAAAAATTGCGAGAGTATATAATATTGGGTTACACCCGAACTTAGCACTTATTTACTTGTTTTAATTCTCTCAGTTTTATTAAATTTAAGAATAGTACATTATTAGTTGTGTAAATTGTCCAACACATCCTCTGAACAAATGCCATCCTTAAACTTTTCCCACAAAACAAAAACCAAAAGAGATTAATACAAAAAGAAGGCCAAATTGCTTCGAGCGTTCTTCGACAGAAAAATGTAAATCAATATTTCAACAAATAAATATCATTATTAGAATCAGCCGCAATATAATTTCTCAGGCTATTGGATCATCTTTCGCTTTACTTTCACTGGCGTGCTTTTGCGCTTACACTCACCCCTTTTCGCCGTCGTTGGGCACACAACTTCTTCTATCCGCCTGACCGTAATTTAAATGATCATATGACGCTGTGAGCCGCAAATCGTTGTGGCTAAAAACAACAAAGCGAAAAGGCAAAGAAAAAATATTTACAATAACAACAAAAACAAAGAGTGTAAAAGCAGTATAGGGGCAACTTGTGCGATAAATTCTTGTGAAAATAGTTTTCTTTGTTTGCGAACAATGCTTGAGGAAATGACGATATGGCAGCCAGAGTATTGGGTAACGGGCATCGGGTATCGGGTAACACGCAAGGCGCAGGGCACGGGGGCAAGTAGTTGGGCACAGCTTAGCGACGCATCCGACATAGTCAGCCCAATAAGTGCAGATACTCATATATCCCCCTTTAGCCGGAGCTCATGTGCTTTGGGCGCGCGGGTGTGAGTGTGTGCCACGGCTGCATGGTACACAATGACAAATAATTTCCTGCTATCGGGTAAATTCAATAAATTCAAAACCCACAATTTCCTTTTGTTTGCGCTCGCTCCATGTTGGATTGCGACGCATTGGCGCAGCAGTTATGGTGGCGACGTGTCGCTGTGCCTTGCGCTTTGTTAGTTAGCGACGTGTAGTCGTTGCATACATACATATATATTGGCAGCACGGTTAGCTGCCAACTTACCGCGGGCATTGAAAATTATCATGTTGACTTGCCACATAAATCTGCTTACCAACTTATGCCGATATTACTTCGTGTCTGTGTGTGTATGTGTGCGTGTGTGTTTGCATTTGGACTTACAACTCACTACAGTGGCCTGAAAGTTGAAAACCGCCCTTCTCATAAATTATTGAAAGCAAAATTTTCAGCTTTCTACTTTTCCAACGAAATATGCTAATGTGGGAAAAAGACTTATGCCGTGGCATAGAATTTAACTTTGACCTAGCTTTGTTGCTGGTAAAATAATGCAATAATAATTTAGCGCTAACGTCGTTGACAAATCTATGTCCGCTATTTGAACCCGAATTGTGGTGCAGATTTTGTTGTTGCCATTCTGCGGGTGAGACCTGCGGGTATCAAATAACTATTATAAAGAGTTCATTAAAGGGGTTTTTAAAATGAGACAGTTGTTATTTTAACTGTGGTGTAACGTTATAATAGCGGTGATAATACTAAAATAAACCATGCTGAATAAATTATGTTGACCTAGAAATTGAAAAATTATTGAAAATATGACTATAACTTTTCGAGGTCCCAGATATTGAATATGAGATCTTGTATCTAATTTTTTCAGATAATAGCGATACATTTTGCGTATATTCTATAGAAATTCAGATGTAATATATAGTTTTACTATTAGTGTATCTCTGTGCCAAAAATGGGTAAAATTGGGTAATTATTTCTCCTAGCTCCCCTATAACAGATATAGGGATTTTCAAACTTCCTATACCGTATATATCAGTTAAGGTGTTAAAAATATCGATTTTTTTGTTTTTTGCTTATTTGATAGTTTATACTTTCAGAAATATCCTGTGAAAGCGGTAAGGTTGTATCTTGAATATTTTTGAATGGCAGCGTTCTAAAGAGCGACCGCTCGCAGGTATAAGCCGCTATAGTCGAAACCTTAAACGCGTTTTACTCGAAACGACGTTTTTCAAAATCACTGACATCAGAACTCAACGATAAATTGACCGATCGACTTCAAATTGAAACTAAGGATTCTTGAATAAATTTTTTCGATTGATTGAAAATTGTCAATTTGGAATTTTAAAGAATGACAATTTTTTTAACTAAAAATATACTTTTTTCAGAACTACGCCATTTTGTTAACTTTTGGTACTTTACAATAATCGTTTTTGATTTTTTTTGTTTTAGCTACTCATTCGACCGGAATCATGTCAGCAGTTGGAGAATTTTTTTGGCACCTCCAAAGGCAGCTCATAACTCCGCTCATAACTCTGGGTTTATCTATGTATATAAATGATCAGTATGACGAATGGAGTTGAAATCCGGATGTCTGTCCGTCCGTCCGTCTGGAGAAAAATTTTGATATCTAAATGAAACTTGGAACACATATTCCTTGGCACCCTGAGGAGGTTGGTATATGCGAAATCGGACAATTGCCACGCCTACAAAATGGCTAAAACCAAAAACATATAAAGTTCCATAACTAAAACATAAATAAAGTTATAAAAGTAAAATTAGGTACAAAGGATCGCACTAGGAAGGGGCATATTTGGATGTAATTTTTTTGGGAAAGTGGGCATGGCTCCGCCCCCTACTAAGGTTTTTGTACATATCTCGTAAACTGCTAAAGCTATATCAACCAAACTTTCTAGAGTCGTTTCCTTTAGGGTTAGAGTCCAAAAATGGATGAAATCTCCGTACTAAAAATTTGTGAAATCGAGTCATAACTTCTTCTAGCTCCCATATACCTAATATTAGGATTTCCAACATTTAATGGACTTTATACCATATATGTATTTGACGAATATGTGGGTAAAATTGTGTATTATAGTAATAAAATTAAATAAATAAGTTACGAGAGTATAAAATGTTCGATTATACCCGATAGATAGTTTCTTAAGAATGTAGAAATTTTATAACATTTTTAAGTTGTTCCAAATAATTTCCGAAGTCAGTGGTTGAAAGTAGGAACTGATAGGGTTACTTCATACAATGTGGCCAATGAAGAACAATGTGGTTCATAATAGCAGGTCGTTTATAGCAAAGTGGTGCAAAGCCCTTTGTATCGGGAGACACCCATTGATAGAATCGGTAAAACAATGGCATCATTTTTTTGCTCCTACGCTAAGTAGAAGTAATGTCTTAGATGGACTTAGTGATAAAGAGGATTAGGCCAATAGCTAAAAATAGGTTAAGTGGGCCAGCAGGCCCCCATAGACCAGTTATGGTCCTTAGTGATACCAGATGGAAACCTGTTAAGTACTCCATAAGTAGTAGTCATCTGTTAGGATGCCAGCGCTTGACTCGAATTATAATAGATTATGAGGCCTCACTGACGATATCTCCTCCAACTTATTGTACTGTAGGGCCCCTAGGTACCTGAAGCGTTGACTTACTACTGCAGGACAAAGACACAAGTGATGATCCACTGATTCCTTGGTACCCTACATTCCTCAGAATCTGACAGTCCCATCTTATAGGCGTGTGCCGCTACTAGGCTGTGACCAGTAAGTATGCCAACCATGGTCCTACAGCTCTTTCTATCGAGTGCTAGTAGGAAACTTGCATATTTCTGATCTACCGCTTTGCACATGACCTTTGCGGTTTAGCAACCCGGTAGAATCTTCCATCGCGCTTCGATTCTATTCGTCGTGTACCTGTCTATGTCGTCGTATAGACAATGCAAGGGTTTGCCTATGTCGATCATGACTTCGAGAGACAACTGTAAACCGATCTTGGCAATCCCGTCAAAGATTTCGTTTCCCTCGATGCCTTTATGATCTGGCACCCAGTAGAATTGTAGCTGAAAATATACAGAGAATGGAAAAGAGACTATCCATCAACAACTAAGGTTAACTCAGAGCGTAGGTTTTTGGTTGGAGTCAAGAAATATCTGAACACATGATATTCTTAAATACTGCTCATATATATTCATTGCAAAGTCCTTTTTAAATACCATACTTTGAAGAAGATATTGAGATTTCCAGCTCTCACGCATTGGGGTAAGCAAAAAAGTGCGGGTTTAGTACGTTTTATTTTTCATTTCTTTCGCCTTACACGCTAACGCGTCTCAACTACTTCATCGATTTTCACTTTTAGTTTTTAATTTTTGGCAAATTTTCGTAAAAACGGCGAATTATTTGCGCCGAACTCCGCAGCTGCTGCTGATGATAACCGCAACGAGATGTCATTTTCAGTGACTTAGAGCCAAAGCCACAACCAACTTTAATAAATCATAATGGCATAAAAACTGATTGCCAAGGCGCTGCAATGTTCGAATAGCGTGAGTAGGGGAAAAAGCGGCAAGGCGTGAAAGTGCGGTAACGGCAGAGAGCTGCGCTTGCGAGCGGAACTGTGTTTCACGCAAACTGACAAAACAGCAAAGCCAAAAAGACACAAATCATTCGCACTTTAGCGCTTAGCTGCTTCCGCAATACGCTGTTACTCACACAAACATACAGAAATGCCTAGAGTAGTATTTATCTATATATATATATTTGCTACAGCGGGTTTTCTCGTCACTGCTTAGAGCTGTGTGACAAACAAAAAACAAATCATCAACAGCAAAAACTGATGGGAAAATGAAGCACAGCGCCAGCACATTCATCATACGCTGCGAATCATCCATCATGGCTTAAATATTTCACGTATCAGAAAGAGTTCAAAGAACGCGACTTCAAAAACAAAGTAAAAAAAAAACACAAAAAAAATAAAGATATAAAACTACAACAACAATATGTGAGTGAAGCTTTGCTAAAATAAAGCAATTCAACGCAATGGAGGAGCTCGTAACGAGTTGAATCGCCGTTTGTGCCGAACGGATTTGCGGCACCTCAACTCAGTGTTTTACAGCCGCAAACAAATTTCGCGTTGAGTTGAGTTGCTGGCTGTGCTACTGCTGTTGCTGTTGCTGTCCCTGTGGGGCCACTTTGACAACTGCGCAAAGCGCTCATGCATGTAAAATATTTTCAAAAGTTATAATGCTCCATATGCCAGTCGTAGCGTTGGGCACTTGTGTCGCGTATACGCGTTGTGAGCACTCGCACTGCTTTTGAAAGCTGTTGAAGTGAGTTGTTTAAATTGATTTTCAACTTGTTCAATCCGTTCCACTTCCACATCCACTACGACACATACAGATAGTGTACACTTTACATTAAAACGCTGGTATTCAGCGAAATTCCCGGTCGCATGAAGTTGTTGTTAAAGCGTACAAACAAACACATACACACAAGTATACATATATAGTTAGGCTTAAATGCTTGGTGGGCCTACATGGCGTATACGCAACATCGAAATTCTTACGCTTGGACAATTTTATGCGCGCATAGGCATTTACAGTGAGTACAAATTTACATATGTAATAGTGTACGCATATATATATATATAATTTGTATATAAATATTATATATTATATATATTTATATATTATATATATAATAATATATATATAATGCCGCTTTAATATTAAAACCAGCATTTAGGTTTATTGAACTTACTCGCCAGCCCTGCGTGTCTCGCGTTGTTATTGTTGTTTGTTTCTATTTTGTTTTTGTTATCACACTGGTGTGTATATGTGTGTGTGTGTG
Organism: Zeugodacus tau; assembly: GCA_031772095.1. NCBI lineage: Eukaryota > Metazoa > Arthropoda > Insecta > Diptera > Tephritidae > Zeugodacus > Zeugodacus tau. The sequence goes on along the minus strand of CM062649.1, from coordinate 16,044,203 downwards.
TGTTGGAAACTTTTTCAATGGTAAACACGCGTCATTGTCAATTTCCAAACTACAAAAGCACTTCAGCCATCTCGTTCAAGTTGATTTGGTGGCGCCCATTAGTCAGCAAGCTGGCTATGCAAGCTTTTGTGTAAAGCTTTGTAAATGTATCGTATATGTAAGCTAGTGTGTGCTTGTGTGTGTGCTGCTGTGCTCCCAAATGGCAGCATTAAGCAATTTAAGTATTTATATACAATAACAAAGCCATTAGCATAAAGTAGACTATTGGGCGTAGTTAAAATGTTTCATAGTGTTATAAATATTTTCAAATAAATATGAGTCAAAGTTTTGACATAAAAATCGAATGTGCGCAAATACTTTGCAAATTTCATTATATTTGAGTGAGTGGTCTGTGTGTGCAAGTGGCGTTTTGCGCCATTGACCAGTTAGGTGAGTGCAAAAAGCGTAGAAATTTAAAGTTGGTGTCTTATTGTTGTATAAATGAAAGGGAAATTATTATTGTTAACTATAATAGAGTTATAATAGTTTGAAGGTAATGATTAGACAATACAAAATATATTTATCAATACTTTGAGGCTAAGTTTTCATTATTTAAATACCTGTCGTCTGTATGTTTTTTTGCCATGATGCCAAATATGCCTAATTTCACTATAGAAATACATTAAACTGTGGTTGAAAATAATAATTTTTCATTCAAAAAGCGAGACGATTAATATCGATTAAGGGCAGACGAGTTGGCAAAAGCAGGAGCCGCTCTAGACGAATCCGAAGCGGAGCCAATTCTATGCCCTCTAGGAACGATCAAAAGAGAGCTCAACTTTCAATTGGAACAATTAGCAGAGAACAGATGGAAGAATACAACAAAATATAAAATAGCTAAACAGACATGGCCAAAATACGATAAGACTAGATCTACGGAATTATTAAATAGGTCCAGGAAAAGTATTTTCAGACTTACAGCTACTCTAACAGGTCATTGGCCATTTGGAGAACATGCAATGAAAATGGGCATACCCTATAATAACATTTGTCGAGGCTGTGAACTGGAGGGAAATAAGGAAACTATTTTCCATTTTCTCTGTGAATGTCCAGCTCTATCGCAGATACGACACAAGACATTAGGAAGCCATCAGGCATCAAGCCTTGAATGGATATCAACTAAAAACATATCGGATATAAGTAGTTTCATCGAAACCACAAAGTGGTTTGAATGGAATGATGAAACAGGACAACAGTAAATTATAAGGTCTGCGAACAGTGTATCAAAATGGCACATCTAGTGCTAATTGGGCCATAAAATGATATGGCAACACTCATACCTACCTACCTAATATCGATAATGTTCAAAACTCAAACTAGAAAAACTTTTAATTGCATTATTTTCTATCCAATTCTGATGTGGAGAAAGTTGCTTGATATACATTCATCTGTCGGATTATCAGGCAGACAAACAGTGGGATATATGCATTTTTCCTTCCTAATGAAAATACTAAAACACTGTGTGCGAAAGTAAAGTGGATGCGAATTAAATCATAAAATGAAGACTGCCAGCTGCCGGAGGGACCATGTACAATATAGATTAGAACAGAATCAGCGCTCCGGTTAAATATGGGACATTGTGAAATTCAGCGAGAGTACTGTAGCAGATTTCTTCAAAAAATTTCTGGAGACGGATTTTTTTGCCTGTAGAAAGAGTTTGGATGGGTACGAAAGACGACAGTCGCCCAGGACAGGCTCATCCGACGGTCTTGTCTACTGGATGGCTTTTTATCATCATCAGATGCGATTTCTCAGTTATTAAAACTCCAAACAAACTTTAATTTTCAAAAATTTTTTATGAATATTTTCGCTCATAAATAATTTTTTTTTTACAGACCGGTTTTTACTCCCAGTACAGCATATTACACCCTGATCGGTGATGAGTTTACTTAAAATCCACATGTCGGTTTCTTCGTCCGTGCAAGCGATGATTTGAGTAAAATTTGTAGTAACTGAGATATTATATTTTACTGACATTCTGATTTTATGCTTGGACAATGGACGAAATCAGTTAACAAATTTAAAAACTGTCGAAATCGAACTATAACTTTTGAAGGCCTCCTATATCGCATATGAACACCTCAGTGCTCTTCAAAATTTATTTAACGAAAATAGTGGTAAATCTCTCAGATGTTTTCTGGAAATTCTGCCAAAAATGGTTAACATCAGGTACGGGTGGCTTTATACCGTATATATCGGTTAATATGTTAGCAAAATTAAGTGAATAGTTTCGGATATAATGTAGCTTGATGGAAGAAATATTGGAAATCGATCCAGGAATTGTTCCAACTTCAATAAACTACAGTGGAACTTCCATAACTCGAACTTCTATAAGTCGAAGATCTCAATAACTCGAACTTATGAATTGGCAATAGCGTTTAGAAATCAAATTTCATACAAATTTGATTCCATAACTCAAACTTCTATAACTCGAACTCTTAAATTGGCAATATAAGTCAAATTTCATACAAATTTCCTTCCATAAATCGAACTTTTCGACCAGGGCATAATACACAATTTAAAATTTTACTATCGAGGCAGTATTTGAAAAGAGTCCCTCTATATGGTATGGAGGCGAACAAAAAATATGATATTACACTTATAGATTTCATAAATCATGTAACAAAGCCATGGGATACAGACGTCAAGAGCCAAACAAAACAAAGTGCAACAAACAAAATTACCGAATACATGTTTTAATGTATTTCAATAAAATTTTTGCGAAGTAAATAACTGAAACTGTGACTTAATCTATATTTTACAGCTTTTTGAAAAATTTATGTTTTAATGAAAATTTCTATAACTCGAAGTCTCTCTAACTCGAAGTTTTTCGTAGATTATGGTGATTCGAGTTAGAGAAGTTCCACTGTATATACTATATATTCTTGTTATGATGAACGAATTGTGTGATATCTTAACCCTTAAATGCATAGCGTACCACATATGGTACATGTAATTTGGTTTATTGATAGGTGTCATAAATTCTAACGGTTATTTAAAAATTACCGCAGCTTTCAGAAGTTTATACTCTGTTGCATTCCATATTGCATTTAAGGGTTAATAACACATTGCGAGAGTATAAAATGTTCGGTTACTCTCGAACTTAGTAATTTTTTACTTGTTGATATTGAAGAGATCAATAGGATACTGTTCAATCAAATTTGCGTTATAGAGAAAACCAATAATTATTGATTAATTTGGGTAGAATCTGCTGTTCTAAGGAGAACATACACACAAATAAGCATCAGATCCAAAAAAATGCAGGCGAAAATGTATCATTGAAAATTAACAGTAGACACCAACAAATCATAGATAAACATTTTAGTGAAAGATATGTGGATTTATAATTTTTTTTTAATTTGATCTAGTAAATTAATATTATATAATTAACTATTTGTTTATGTTTGAGTAGTTATAAAAAAAAATTGTAAAAATATATGTACATCTATTAAGGCGTTAGTCTGTATCATATTGAGTCATAAACTTCGCAAGTGCTTGCTTTCAAGTTAAGCACCATCTATTTTTTGCATTCAAACTCACCTATTCAATCATGCAGCCATTAATTTAATCATATCGATAGCTAGCATTTATTCAAGTGCATGCACACGCTAGCATACATGAATATTAACACATACATATATGTATGTCCACAAAAGTGTAAGTTCTATACGCGGGCCACTAACTCTAAGGTGCTGTGCAAATACAGTAAGTTTCACTCACCAAACGCCGGGCTTGAGCAATAGCGTGCCACAACGGTAATAGCGCAAGGTAGTGAGTGGCGTTATGATTTATTATGTGCTCAACTATAGCAAGCCATGCGGCACTTATGCACAGCTGCATGTGTTAGTAATGCATGTATGATTTTTATGTGCAAATGTTTTTTTTTGTTTTATTTTTTATTTGTATTTAATAAATGTGCTTAGCTACATACGCTTAAAGCCATTATTATTGAATATGTGTATACTAGAAATAAACATGCGTTGAGGGTATTTTATATATCACACACGCTCCATTAAATCGCTTTAGCGACAGTTTCATTGGTGCGGGGAGGGTCATAATGTTTAACCTTACGAATAATATCTTTTTATCCAAATACAACATGCGAGTATGTTGGTGTGGGGAATTTTGATCTATACGGCATGTGGGTGTTTTGGCATAATATATAGCAGCTGTGAGTGTTATAGCGAAGGGCAAGCGTTGAAATCGAATGAATTGCTTGCCATAATCTGCTGGCGTTTGTTGTGCCGTTATGTGGTAGCTGTTTAATGTGCTACTGTTTCAAGGAAATCATTTAGTTGATATATTTATGACTCATATGCACATTAGTGTGTTATTTCTGTTGTAAAATAATGCGTTTCAGATTTGATTGTTGTGTGCTATAGGGTGGTCAAAATATTTGAAGAAAAACCCATTATTTTTTTGGATTTTAGTTGGTAAAAATATGTTTTCGAAAGAAAAAATATATATTTCGAAATATTAGGTTGCCAAATATCTCCCTTCCGCTTTTTTTCTCTTTAATCAATGCTTTATAAAAAGTTTTACAGTGATCGGATTTTGTTCAAATATGCGCCGTTTCGTTCGATAATATGTTTCCATCTAGACGGCAACTTCATAATACCCCCCTCGTAGAAGCCCCCCTCCTTATTTGCGAAGAACTCTCTAACTCTCTGACTAACTTACATCTCCTGGGCCAGATGCCGGTCTAACTCGATGTTTTCCGTGATTTGATCGGTATTCGTCGTCACAGGTTTTCCGGCGGCTGGTTTCTTCCTTATCCATGGTGTCGTTTTCACCCGCTCTGAATCGTCGAAACCATTCCTACGCAGTTCGAAGTGATAGAGTACCATCCCCCAAAACACCATTAATCTCACGGAACGTTTCTCTAGCGGATTTGCCTTTAACGAAGGAAGACTTTAAAATAGCGGGAATTTTGGCGTTAGTGAACTCCATGTTTAAACGTCTATAACTGTTGAACTCAATATCCAGACTAATCATGCATAGCGTCGTTTTGTATGTCAAGATCTTTCGAAGATGTATAGTATTGTCAGATACGAGCTATGTAGCGCTTTATACATATCCGCGAAGACAAAAAGGCAGAAGGGAGATATTTGTTAAACTAAAATTAAATCCTGTAAAGCAAAGCTTTTAATTTACAATGGTCTTTGAAAATATATTTCTTGAAAATCGCGTAAAAGATTTGTGTCTGACGTGAGAACTTATTCAGACTGCAACACCAAAACAGAAATTTTAATTCAATATTCACGAGATGTTGTAAAATTTATTAACAAACAAGTAAGGAAAGGCTAAGTTCGGGTGCAACCGAACATTTTATACTCTCGCAATTTATTGAAGAAATTTAACCAATATGCGAAATAAAGCTCACCGTATTTTTTGAAAAACCTATAATATACCTATGGAAATGTTATGACCCGATTTTAAAAATTTTTGGAACAGGGACACACTATTAGAAGAAAACAATTTCCTCTGAATTAAATTGAGATATCTGAGAGATTTACCCATATTTTCGGTTAAAATTTATCCTTAGGCGCTGAGTTCAACATGTTCGATATATGGGGCCTTGAAAACCTATGGTCCGATTTCGGCGATTTTTAGAAGTGGGGCTCCCACACTATTAACATGCAGTAATTGTGCAAAGTTCTGCACCGATATCTTCACTAGTACTTACTTAATATATTGTAAAGTAAACGAATCAGATTGTCTTCAAAGTTCTGGTATATGGGAAGTTGTCGTAGTTGTGAAGTGATTTAATCTATTTTCCACAACGTGTCATTGGGATGTCAAGGAAACTATTACATACCAAGTTTCATTGAAATCGGTCGAGTAGTTCCTGAGATATGGTTTTTGACCCATAAGTGGGCGATGCCACGCCCATTTTCCATTTTGTAAAAAAATCTGCGTACAGCTTCCATCTGCCATTTCCTATGTGAAATTTAGTGTTTCTGACGTTTTTGGTTAGTGAGTTAACCCACTTTTAGTAATTTTCAACCTGACCTTTATATGGGAGGTGGGCGTGGTTATTATCCGATTTCTGTCATTTTCATGGTGTGTACTGGGGTGACTAAAGAAAACCGACTGCAGAAAGTTTGGTTTATATAGCTCTATTGGTTTGCGAGATATTAAATAAAAAACCGATTTGTGGGCGGGGCCACGCCCACTTCCCCAAAAAAATTACATCCACATATGCCCCTTCATAGTACGATCCTTCATACCAAATTTTATTTCCATAGCTTTATTTATGGCTTAGTTATGACACTTTATGTGTTTTGTGGGCGTGGCAATGGTCCGATTCCGCCCATTTTCGAACTTGATCTTCTTATGGTGCCAAGGAATATTTGTGCCAAGTTTCGTCAAGATATCTTAATTTTTACTCAAGTTACAGCTTGCTCAGACGGACAGACGGACAGACGGACAGACGGACGGACGGACAGACATCCGGATTTCAAATCTACTCGTCACCCTGATCACTTTGGTATATATAACCCTATATCTAACTCATTTAGTTTTAGGTGTTACAAACAACCGTTATGTGAACAAAACTATAATACTCTCTTTAGCAACATTTGTTGCGAGAGTATAAAAATGGTTTTTTGATGCCGTGAAACTCATGTTAAGGTTATAGTAAAGGAAACGAAGCAAAAAGATTTCAGATTAGCACGAGTCAGCTGATCCATAGAGTTTACGGTATAAATTCTGTGAGAAAAAAACTAAAATTCAATACATGTTTTTTCTAATAGTGTACCCAGTGAACAACTTAAAACATAAACTTAGTCAAAACATCTGAAAATATTCATTTTGGATAATGTGCAGTCTTTAGAATTTCAACCTCAAGATACATGCAGTAAACATCAACTTGTATATGTATATGTTTGTAACCACAGTGTGCCTCTATTGAGCTCACCTGTTTAGTTTAGTGACGCAAATAATCTTCAATTCATCCTAAAGATCGGTCAATTTAATATACATGCCATACATTTACTTTAGCATATTTAACCCTCAATACATATACACAAGCTTACATATGTTTACAATACAGATATCGTCGCATATATGGTACACACTGAGTAATGGCGTAAACCACAGCGTTACTAATATCCCTTTTGTTTATAAATGGGCTAATGGAAGACAATTACTTTTGCCCGCAAGCTGCGCGGTCTTTGTCCGCCCGTCCGTCTGTGTGCGTAGTGGCAGCGATGGCGTCAGTTTCAACGGCATGTTTCGCTGCCTTGAAGTTGCTTGCATCATTACAGTTATGGTCATTGCGCCGCGCCAGGACCACGGCCGTGAAGTAGAAGAGCACACACACAACAGACACACGGATGCATGCAGCTAACTGCATGTAGTTATTACAATACATATGTATGAATTAGTGTACAGTGTTTGCCTGTGTGCAGACTTTCACAGGCCTGTCGCTGTTTAAGTGATAAATTGATTGAACCCACACACTTTCATATTATGACGGTAGGTGGGTACACTCACTCGTTCAAGCCGCCACTTGGCGCGCAACACCACACAATTACGTACACATACACAGTTACAGGCAGCTATCTGCCGCTGTACAGTGTAGTGTACCGTTGTTTGCCACTCATTCATTCATTCATATCTGTTCTCCACTCCCCCAGCTTTAGCTTCAATTCAATGTGCCGCAACTCAGCGAGCTGAGGCTATTTATCCATTTTATGGTTGAGGTTAGCAAACGTTGCGGTCAAAGGATAAAATTTCTATAGCTTGTCGCTGTGACCCGTGACGTCGGAACGTGCAGTGGCACACATTGATTGCCCAGCGTGACCAGTAAACTGAAAACGCCACATGCCCTCAACTTCGCTCTCTGCGGCCACATTATGTTTGTTGACCGACACTTTGCGTCTCAGCAGCCCTGTACGAAATCGCTGAACATGTGAAACAGTATTTCAAATTCAGAATTAAAACAATTTTTATGGAACCCTCAGCGGAATGATGGTTCTGAAATATTTAATTCAACCCTTTCGAAAACCAAAATGATTACAATTTTGATTTGAGTACATAATAGATATGAATAACATCAATATATAGCATTAAATAAAACCAATTGAAAGGGTCTTCTTTGGCACCCACTTATCTGGAGAGTAACTTTGTTTCGATTGTTCTTTGATCTATGAAGTAATTTAAGGGGTTACATGGGTTTCGTGGGTTCACAACTTTAAACGCGTTTTTCTCGGAACCGTGTTTTCAAAGTCGGTTGTCAAATTTTCTCGAAAACTACTCAACCGATCTTGATGAAATTTTGCACAGGTGTTCGAGATACAATTCACTCGTGCTTGAATGAAGTATTTTATTTTTTTTTTCAATCCCAACTATTAAAAAAAAAACAAAATGTCAAGAAAATTTGACCGACATTTATATTTTTTTTGGAAAAATTTCTGCCAAAATTTCACTTTTTACTTTTTCTGTCTTTCTTTTGTTCAAGCACGAGTTTATGGTCTAACCTAAAACACTTATTTTTTTTTTTAATTTTAGATGACCCTGTCAGGAGTTATGCTGACAACGCGGCCGCACCTGTTTTCCGAGTGGTCACCGGAATTGATGTCACAATGGCGGAGATTTAATTTTTTTTTGAAAATTTCAGAAATTATTCTTTAAATATGTATCTATAAGACAGAAAAAAGTTTGAATTACATAAATAATTTTTTACATAGAAAAAAATATTGAAAATAGGCCATTTTTTACCCGACAAAACCCATGTAACCCCTTAAGAGACCATCTTTAACTCTTAGCTACAAAATGAAAATAACTTTTCTACTTTAAAATAAAGTCGTAGAATTTAGGCTCAGATACTCAATTACCAAATAGATGTAGGAACCTTTATTGTTCGATCCTCCGATATTGGTATATAGAATTGTTCAACGACTTCGCTGTATGTTTTTGGTCGTACATTTTTGTAATCATCTTTTATCTACCTTATTGAATTATATGCCAGTAGGTAGTATAATGTCCAGAGTAAATAAGTTGGTATCGTAAGAAACAATAAGAGCTAAAGATAAAGCCTAAGCTTAGTTAAATATATTCGAAATAAAAGGACCTCTCACTTTGAGGACCATATTTTTAAAGTTACTCGAAAGGTATACTGCTTTATTCAATATTATTTTTAACCCATTCGTGCCCAATGTGGCCTATATTTTTGACCAGCAGATTTTTCAATTATTTAGACTTACATATGTGTTGTGCAACCTTACAGTTACTTTTTCTGATATGAGCTTTGCACGTGTTCATTCAGTAGGCGTACTCTACAGAGTGAAATTGGCAAAAATCGTTTCGCGAGAAAATGTATACAAAAAGTGTTCAAAAACATAAAAATAATTGTTTTATTTTGAAATAAAGTGAACTATATAAATAAATAAAGATAAGAGAGTTATAAAAAAAACTGCCATGAAAAAGTTTTTAGTTTATTTATAATAATTTAATTTGTGCCTATAAGCAACATCCTGTAACTAATGAACCAGGATACATAGGACTTTGAAATTTTTATCACTTCTAATATATATCTGTCCTAAAAAAATTTTAGCTCCGCCCATTTTAATTCAGGTATGAGAGGGTTAATAATTTCTATTAAGGCTTACCTTGAGTGTGTGAGAAGTATAATATAATATATAAAACAAACAAATTCAGAGCTTTAGATCTTACCTACAGGGTTCCATGCCAACTAGTCCCTGGGTCCTTTTTATGTGGTCAAAATGTTTACCAAAGATCAAGGCAACGGCAAGGCGAAGTGCCACACTGGCGTGAAGACCATACGCTGGCTTGAAAGTGCGAAAGATTACACATGTACATTAAGGTGGTATGTCAAACAGTAACAATAAAAGAAACAAATACAAAAATGCTATAAAATTACCATAATCAAAGATATAACAATACATAGTTACATGCCGTCGCATTGAAATCGCTTTTAATTAGCACTAAAATGTTTATGTGTGCGATACTTTTGATATTTAGAAATTCTGCTATTTCTGCACTTTGAGGATTATCCTAAAGTATGTCCACATTAATGCACTCCTACGAATGTTTGCACGCTTGACGTGTTGTTCTTGCGCTCACACAGAAACGTATACCTCATAGTATACGCTATAGGAGCACACATGTATTTGTACATATATATATATATACTATATGCATAAATGGACATTAATATTTTTGCAATATTTCTGGTGTGCAAACGCATTTGCTTATTAAAGTCCATTTATATCACATTCGCTACCTCACTCTCACCGTAATTTTTCTCCCACTCTCGTTCGTCCTCTTTCTCTCTCTCACACTCTCAGCAACACATTTATAGATTGCCGTCGTTAGATTTTGTGGCTACATGGGTGGTTATTAAATTATGATAAATTTCATTATTTGGCAAATATTGCGTTACAAAACAACAGCAAAAGCAACGAATGTGCAAAAACAACAACTAACACTTTTTGCTGATTTTGTAGGGAGCTCCGTTTGTGGCGCAAATTGTTTTTCTACCACAACTCATCAAATTTATTAACATTGTTAGTGTTGTTGTTGTGGTTGCCTACATCCCCTTAACAATGTGTGTAAATTTCGGTGCTTTATTTATTTATTTTGTTATTGTTCTTATTGCTCTTGCTGCGGCAAGCGTGTAGCTGCAAAATAATTATTATTATGACTTGAATTTATTGACTGTCGATGAAATGAAGCGACAGCGTTCTTCTCGCCATTAGATTGCATATTGCTGCTGCAAAATGTTATAGGCAGTGTGTAGGTGTCGGTTGAGCGCACTACACTCACACACCCACATACGTATACATACACTCTGTTAAGGACATCCCAATGACCTTGATATTGCGCTTGCCGTAATTTGTTATTTTATCGCTGCCACAATTTCACTCACAAATGCGGCACTTTAATACTGAAATTTCCATTAGCCGAAATTACCATTAAATTGATGCCGAACACATTGGCAGAATAATCTTGTTTATCACCAGCAGTCAATCTTTCAATTAAATGCGGTTACTATAAATCAATTTATTGAAGTGTATGCCTGTGGTAAGGTGGCAGTGCTATGTAATCATATTGCGCAAAATATATTTTTTGTAGGTTATTAATTTTGTGCACTTTACGGATGCAATGGTTTGAGGGAAATATATATCGCGAATCCACTCTTCGTTACGTGGGCATTCTAAAGTTTATCTCCGAAACCACTCGCTCGCTTAAGAAAATCAGAGAGTAATATGGAAAAACTTTGCTTGAGCACTCAGCTAAAATTATTTCAAATTTCTTTTGAAGATTTTTAAGGGTTGCAGCATCTATAGAGTGCCGTAGTTTACTTTCAACACTATATTATATTTTTGGTTAATGAGTAGTGAGGCATTTCATGACTAAGATAATCCTTTCATCTTGATAAGTAACAAATAAGTAAGCTAAGTTTGGATGGAACAGAACATTTTATTGTATGGATCACACTTTGATCCATATATTCCCCATAAAGTCAAATAGAACAAGTAAGGAAAGGCTAAGTTCGGGTGCAACCGAATATTTTATACTCTCGAAATTTATTGATGTAATTTTATAAAGATAACACAATTCGACCCATATATTCGGCATAAAGTCCAATAGAATAACGAAAATCATCATATATATTCATAAGAGCTGATGTAATTCCTGAACCGATTTTACTAATTTTTACCAACAAGATGAAATATATCGAAGACTATACACTCACTTAATTTTGCTAAGATATATCGCATATTCAACGATTTATAAACCCCATCGTATTTTTGAAAAACCTATAATTAGGAATATCGGATCTAGGGAAAGTGATGACCAGATGTTAACTATTTTTGGTACAGAGACAAACTATTATAAGAAAAACATTCTCTCTGAATTAAATTAAGATATCTGAGAGATTTACCGATATTTTCGGTGAAAAATTACCCTAAGGCACTGAGTTCTTCATATTCGATATCCGGGGCATTGAAAACTTATAGTCCGATATCGACAATTTTTCCACAAGTGATGCCACAGTCAAGTAGAGTATTTGGATGAAGTTTTGTTCCGCTATCTTTATTGGTTTCTAATGTATATGTTATATAGTGAATTAATCGGATGGAATCCAAATTGTATTATATGGGAAGTAGGCGTGCTTGTGAACCGATTCCGCTCAGTTTTCATCCGTGTTATCAGGGTGTCAAGAAAATATAATATACCTAGTTTCATTGAAATCGGTCGAGTAGTTCCTGAGATATTGTTTTTGACCAATATCTGGGTGACACCACGCCCATTTTCCATTTTTTACTTTTAGTAATTTTAAACATAACTTTTTTGTGGGAGGCGGTCGTAGTTATGGTACATAAGGGAAATGACTGCATAAAGTTTGATTTATATAGCTCTATTGGTTGGCGAGATATATACAAGAAAACTATTTAGGAGCGGGACAGGCCTACTTAATAAATATATTATTATGTGATCCTCTGTACCAAATATTATTTCCATAACATTATTTATGGCTTAGTTATGACACTTTATAATTTTTCGGATTTCGTCATTATGTGGGCGTGGCGATGGGCCAATTTTGCCGATTTTCACTAGCAACCCTCCACCCAACAGTTCCAAGGAATATGTGTACCAAGTTTCGTCATATCTTATTTTTTACTAAAGTTATCCGTTGTACGGACGGACGGGCGGACAGATTTCAAATATACTCTTCACCCTGATCACTTTGGTATATGTATACCCAAATATGTATCTAACTCGTTTAGTTTAGGGACTTACAAACAACCGTTGTGTGAACAAAACTATTATTATACTCTCTTGCAACTTTTTTGCGAGAGTATAAAAGGTTCAATAGTGTAAACCTGTTGAACATTTCTGAATGTAAATTATTAATGGCTAATTTTTCCATATTTTTATCAAATATTAAATATACAAAGTATGAATCTTGAGTTTTGTCTCCTTTCCTTGGTTCTTAGTTTTCGTTGCAATGTTTTTTACCAATACGCCTAAATGTAGGCTAGCAACGTTATTTGGTAAATAAATATTATTCTAAAGTGCATCTAAGTGGAGTATTTAATAGTAAATTGCATTGTCTGAAAAGTTAATAAAAAAAATTAAAAGAGGAAATCAGTGAGCCGTTAAAACTAGAATAGTGTTTTTTATATTTATGCTAAATGCATTTTGAGTGTAAGCTATAGCGCACCCATAAAAACAAAGAATAACTAAGAAAAACTTTATAAATTGCAATGAGTTTTCCAAAATGAGATCTTCAAATCGATACATTGAATTTATGAACTGACACCTTTTACTTAGAATTTCTGCAAATACAGATCAAAGCACAAAAAATACAAATACATTTTTCTATCGAGGAAATATAAAAAATATTATTAAATTACAAGGCAACAGCAGAGTCGCACTCAACTAATAAGCAATATAAAACAAACAGAAAAAGTGAAAAAATGAAATGCAAAAGAAAACCCAATACTTGTGAAAGTTTGTTCGAAGCAAAGCTAAAAGTGGAATTAAGAAAGAAATGAAAATGTAATAAAACAGATGCAAGCAGAGATGAAAGGGCTGAATGAAGTTGCAATCTGAGAAGAGTCGCACAAAGAAAAAAATGGAAAATAAAATAAAAAAACAAACACAAAAACAAGACAAAAAAACTTGGATTTTCCTACGAACGATAGAAGGGCGTAAAAACTATCAGGCACTTTGTATAGGGCGCTTCGCACAACAAAAAAATACATCGAAAAAAAAACACTAAGGTGAGAGTAGCAAAGCAACTGCAGCAGTGTGCTAAAGGCATTTCACAACTCACTTCGAATGCAACACGAGATAACTCACTGATAAAGTTGGCTATTTATGTCTGTATGAGTAGAACTGTGTATGTGTGTTTATGTGCCTCTATCGGATGAAAGTGTTGGATATAAAAAAATAATGTGCAGATAATGCGTGTGGATTCCCATAGCGACGGGTGGTGCTGAGCAACAAAAGGCGGAAAATACCAGCGGATATACTACATATACACACACAGCCACCGCGCAGTTGCCAACAGATGTTGCTATGTAGGGTTGCCTGTATTGTTGCTGTTGTTGTTGCTGTTGTTGTTGTTCTAACAGCAGTAAGTTGCTTACAAATACTTGAGCTGGCCCTTTATATGTTGTCTTATTGCATTCTATCATTCCAGACGCATTGCAATGCCATATTTGCGCTAACTGCGAGACCACAAACTAAATGCAAATGTTGGCATCAAGAAAAGCAACGATTTTTTTTTGCGCTCACTCACTTTGTGAAATGTTGCGCATACGCCCTGTCTACTCCCAGACATGCTTGCAGTTATTTGTTACTAGTGGAGCGTGTGTTTATGGGTGTGTCTGTGTGTGTCTGTGTGTGGGGAACACATGAATTTCACATACGATATGCAGCAGATAAAATTGAATACAACGGCACCTGAAGATGAAATTCATTTCTTTTGCAAATGCAACGAAACTACAAATCTCACCCGCTTTATGGCATGGGGTGGGTTGTATGCACACATGAGTGCCGAAAGACCCAACAAATATATAATACATTTAATGTAATGGTGTTAGAAAAGAAAACATTGCAGCACAGTGTATGCAAAAAGTGCAGTTGAAGTTTTGCATTTTCTGGCTAGCTGACTGTATGCCAACAAATCTCCTACTTGAAAGTTCTGTGTGTGTGTGCGTGTAGTTGACGTTATGCATGAATGCAATTTTATTTGTAAATTTATTCCATTTTCACTACAACTTAACTGCATACAGCGCGCCCAATGCACTCAGCATTCAGACCACAAATCCCCCAGCAAATCCAGCACAATTCGCTCAAGTCAATTCCTTCGCAGCGTCCAACTTGAGTTAGTCGCTCCGCTCACTTTTGCATTTGTTGTCTCTTACATTTGTTTTACAAGGCACTGCAGCGGCTGCGAGGGAGAGGGGGCTAGCAGTTGTGAGTGGGTTTTTAGGTTGCTAAAATGCATTTTTGAGTTTGGGTATTTTCTTGCAATATAAAAAGGATTACATTGTAACTGCAGGAACAAACTTACATTTGTAGCGTATAAATCACGACTCGACAGTTATACATATGTACATATGTATTTGTATAGGGAATTTAGTAACCATATACAGGCGTATATATTTGCATGTGTGCACACTTTGGTTTCAGTGCGCCCGGGGTAGCATATAAAAAGGTATTATGAAAATGTATTTTAAATATGAATTCAAATACAGGAAAATAAATTGAAAAATTCAAATAAAGATTAACCAATGACACCGGAGAATACCTGTGAAATGTTCTGGCTATTTGTGTAAGTGAAAGGGATGAGCATTGTCATTTTGATTGCGTCTTTAGTTGCACATATAAAGTTGCAGTTTATGTCAAGTTTATCTCCAAAGTAGCTGCCGTTGACTATACAATTCTAGAAAGCTTCAATAATGGTAGTTGTAATGTTTTTGTTGCTGAAGTTACTTGCGATCGGTTGAATTTAAAATGTATAGCATGATATTTAATTACAGCATAGGCCTTAGCGCACGGCAATTTCTTACCGGTATCCTTGCTGTACAAGTCTGTTAGTTACTAAAAAGTGGCTGGCGGCCAAATATGGAGCATTCGGTGTAAACGGAAGCACTTTGAAGCAATTTCAGCATTATATTCATTGATTTGAGACACAGTGCATTGTCTCAGCTGAGAGTACACACTACACGCCCTTTACACAGAGCTTTCATATACTCTAATTTTAAGAATATTATTATTGTATTATATTATGTGTCATCTAATAAGGTAATAAAGCAAGTGAAGTTAACTTTATTTTGTTGTAATTATTCGCAAAGCTTGTACAGGTATTAATCGCTACTAAATTTATATTTTTAATCGATCTGGAAATGCAAACCCAATTTTATAGCAAAGTATTTTTCCCGCAAGCATCCTAGTGAACAAACGCTTTAAACGGTTGAGGGGAAGTCAGGATTTAAAAATAAAAAAAAACATTTTTTTGCATTTTGGTTAAGTGTAATATCTTACAAATATTATCTGAAAATTTGAATATTGATAATTACTTTTCGAGTTATTCGACAAATAGCAAATAGCGCTCGGGCACTCCAACACGCTAGTAACTGTAACTCGAAAACCTCTCAGTAGAAGAAATTTTTACAGCTTTTAGAATACATAATTATCCTGGGCTGGATCGTAGCTTTTTTATACTCTCGCAACCTGAGTATAATAGTTTTGTTCACATAACGGTTGTTTGTGTCATCAAGAAATATAAGAGTTAGATATGGGGTTATATATACATATGTAAATGATCAGGATGACGAGTAGATTTGAAATCCGGATGTCTGTCCGTCCGTCTGTCCGTGCAAGCGATAACTTGAGTAAAAATTAAGATATCTTAATGAAACTTGGAACACATGTTCCTTGGCACCCTGAGGAGGTTGCTTTCGAAAATGGGCAAAATCGGTCCACTGCCACGCCCACAAAATGGTGGAAACCGAAAACCTATACAGTGCCATAACTAAGCCATAAATAAAGTTATGAAAATGAAATTTGGAACATAGGATCCCATTAGGGAGGGACACATTTGGATGTAATTTTTTTGGAAAAGTGGGCGTGACCCCGCCCCCAAATAAGTTTTTTGTATATAACTCGCAAACCAATAAAGCTATATATATATATAATATCTTTTAGCCATTTCCTTATACAGTCCAAAAATGAAAGAAATCGGATAACAACCACGCCCACCTCCCATACAAAGGTTAGGTTGAAAATTACTAAAAGTGGGTTAACTCCCTAACGAAAAACGTCAGAAACAACAAATTTTACGTAAGAAATGGCAAAAGGAAGCTGCACTGAGATTTTTTTACAAAATGGAAAATGGGCGTGGCGTCGCCCACTTATGGGTCAAAAACCATATCTCAAGAACTATTCGACCGATTTCAATGAAATTCGGTATATAACACTTTCTTGACACCCTGATGACACGGGTTTCTCTCTGTACCTGAAATGGTAAAAATCCGGTCATAACTTTCCCCAGATCCCATATTCCTAATTATAAGTAATATTTAATTAAGTGAGCGTATAGTCTTCGATACATTGTATCTTGGTAGTGAAAACGAGTGAAATCGGTTTAGGAATTACCTCAGTCCCCATATACTATTTATGATGATTTTCGTTATTCTATTGAACTTTATACCCGGTCGACTTGTGTTATCTTTATAAAATTACATCATTAAATTGCGAGAGTATAAAATGTTCGGTTACACCCGAACTTAGCCCTTCCTTACTTGTTTTCTTATCCGATTGATTTTAGATAAATCTACAAGGACTTATGATTGTCACCGCAAGGAACTATTTTTTGGAACTGGGTCAACACAAACGGCAATAACTTTGGAATTACAATTTTTTCAAATTTTCGTGACTTCAATTCAAAGCATTGTGTAATAATGCCACAAGAGGGCTGCTATATATATTTCTGGCCTAGGCAACACTAAGTGTTGCCAGGTGCAATCTGACATTTCCACTGGAAAGTTTGACATTTTTTAGCATAACATCACTCAAAACGTTTTGTCATTTAATCGTGAATTGTTTTATTTACAGGGAATTAAAAAATTCATCTCGGCCAAAAAATGGAATTAACTCGTGAACATTTTCGTGCGATCATTTTTCACGACTTTCGACCTGGATTATCGCGACAAGAGTGCATCGATGAACTAAAATCTTTGTATGGCTATGAAGCACCATCCTATAGCACTGTGAAAAACTGGTACAACGAATTCAATCGTAGCCGACGCTCGCTCAAAGACGAATTCCGTGAAGGTCGTCCAAAAACAGCCGTTGTGCCAGAAAACATCGATGCCGTACGTGAACTGATAATGCAAGACCGTCATGTAACATACCTTCAGATAGAGGCATGCCTATGCATTTCTCCCACCAGCATACATTCGATATTGCATGAACACCTGGCCGTAAAAAAGGTTTGTTCTCGTTGGATCCCGCACAATTTGACAATCGCTCAAAAAAAGGCTCAAAAAAGTGCCTCGAAAATTGGTTTGAGCGCATGCAAAAGTGTATAAATCTTGATGGAGAATATTGTGAAAAACAATAAAACCATTTTCGTTGATAAATATTCCTATTTTCATTATTAGGCCAGAAATATATATGTAACAGCCCTCGTATTATTACTTTTGTAAAATAACATAATTTAAAACAAAAAAAAAAATTACTGAAAATTTACTCATTTACTTATTAACCTCTTGTTAGAAAATGCTTGTTTTCGTATGCCTGCGACCACGACAACTGCGCGATTTTCTTTCTGGGAAAAATTTTAATGGATTTATCGGCTCTCATGTAAGTACTGTATGCTGCATGTTGCACTTGGTGATTACTACAAAAAAATGCAATCCCACATTTTAGTTAGTGCAACATTTGATCGGAATCGCATAGGCATATTTCCCGCTTCAGTGAATTTAATAACAAACGCTTTAAGTTTGTTTAGATTATTTACATATGTACTATATATATACTCGTATGCCTGGCATGTGGAAAATAAACTGAGGCACTTCGCTCGAGGCACTCTAAATTTTTAAGTCTAAATCACAACAGCGCGATTTTCTTTCCGGGAAAATTTTAATGGATTTATCGGCCCTCATGTTAGCATTTTATGCTGCATGTTGTACTTGGCGATTACTACAGAAAAATGCAAATTCTGATTTTAGTTGGTGCAAAATTTCATTGGAATTGCATAGACATATTTGCCGCTTTAGTGAATTTAACCGAATCAAATAACAAGTAAGGACAAATTCTAGAAAATCGACAAATAAACAGAAATCAGTAGCACCTGCAAAAGTTCAAGGTTGCATGGCATAGAAATTGAAGAGCGCTAAATAAAACAACTAAAAATTTTCAAAGAATACTATTTGCAAAATTAAAAAGCGTTGTGTATAAGAACTGAAGCATATGAGTATTACTGTGGTAAAAGCAGTGCATGCTGAATAAATAAATATTGTAACGAACTTTGAATATGCTAGTTATACAATTTTATTAATATAATCAACCATAAATATAGTAGTCTTCGCATTTTATTTCATATACAAATTTCTTTAAACTCAAAATGAAGCACATATTTTTGTGATTACCTTACACTTATTTATAGCAATAAAACTGGCAGCGTCAACTCCATTTTCTAAGCGTACACTGTTGACCGTCACACTGTTGATGCCACTAGATGCTATAGAAACCTGAATGCGATCGAAGATGCGACAACTTTATTTTTTTGTCATCAACACCGTAGACAAATATAACAGATACAAAGTAATCCAATCAAAAATAAGAGTGAAGTGAAGCGTGGCACAGGGATAGAGAAATGGCTTAATGCGTTTTTATTGACAGCAACGCAATTTCAACGAGGACAATAGCCAAAGCGCAAACACACACGTTGGTGAAAGGAAATAAATAAATATGTTCTCGAGGTTACTCATACGACTTGGCGCACATCGTTCGTCGGTGTATGCAAGATAACATATATAATATTGGCGCGGCGTGGCGTGGCGTAACACCGCACACTTGACAGTGTAAATGGAAAATAATGCTGGACAAAAGTCAGCCAGACTAGCATTGAGTAAATAAAATAAACGTGTATTAAATCGAATCGTCGAATATAAGCACGGCTATTATTTATTAAGTATTTATTTAGACTGGTGTGTATTATTTGCTTATTGCATTATTAAATGGGCGGCTTTATTACAAAATATTTATAAGCAATGGCGTCAACTTGTTGTTGACTGCACAAGCAACTTTTATAAATAGAATTCCTTTATATTCCTTTATTCCTTTATATTATATACGAGTATTTACTCGTAGGCGAAGATGATGAAATTGTCTTGTGAAAAATAACTCGTTATTTATAGATTGAATGTGCATAGTGATAATTGAGTAGCGTAACAATATGTAGCGATTATTTTTTGTAAAGTCAAGTAGTTTTATGCAATAAATATTATTAAGAGTTCGCTTCAGTTAGCTTGCTTTATTCTTCTCATATTTTGGAAAGATTTTAAAGTGTAAGAAATTTATATATTTTCATGATTTTAAGCCAATAAGATATTCAATATTTATGAATTCGAAAGACATTAAATGATTATGCTGCAAGATGGAAGATTGAAACAAGCAATGATCCCATTTGATACCGGAAAGCCCGGTGTAGGAGCCAATTTCAATAAATTATATGTGTTGTCTATGCTCAAGAATCGTTAAGTAATTTATATGAAATACTGGAAATAATAGAACAATAACCTCTAGTCGTCTTTGAATTGGAAATTCTAATCACGATTATATATAATTGAGTATATATCGTGATGCTAAAGAGAGCGATCAAAAAGAGAAGAGAATTATTGCGCATTCAGCTTGAGAGACTATAAATTTGAACTATCTGCAAGAAGGGTAGAAGACAGTAAAAAATGCGAAAATATTCTAAAAAAAAACTAAATTCTGATTGGCTTAGCACTGTGATGGTTGTTTTACAAAAAAAATGAGATTTTTTATTAGTGGTTTTTGCTATTAAATCATGTTATTTTACAAAAGTAATAATATGGCACACATAATAATTACATATTGTTTGGACTTTAAGTCACGAAAATTTGAAAAAATAAAATAAAATTTCCAAAGTTATAGCTGTTCAGTTCAAAAAAAGGTCCTTGCGGTGACAAACATAAGTCCTAGGAGATTCATCTAAAATCAATCGGATTAGAAAAAATTTGTTTTATAAATAGATAGAACTGGGCCTGATCAATGCTTTTTTTTCAAAAATTCACAAGGAATTTTTTTCTAAATTTTCGGAAAAAATCCGAAATTTTTGAAAAAAAAGCTTCCATCTGGCCCATGATTATTATGTATTCTAAAAGCTGTATAACTTTCATGAAAAGCGGTTTTCGAGTTACAGTTGTCACCAGTTCAAAAAACATAGTTTTGAGAAAAATGCATTTAGAGTATCACATTAACATTAGAAAAGTAATTATCGACTCAACCTCAAATTTTCAAAATTGATTTTTGAAACGCCTGACTACCTCCAACCCGTTAAAATATACTCGAATGAAACTTGCGGATTTCATTTACACTACTCGAAATTAATTTCCTGTCATAATAATACAACTGAAATATGCTGAAATTGCCCAGTATCATGGCTCAAAACCATAATTTCTAAGTAATGCATTAGTAAAGCATGTTAAGCCAAACACAAATGCAAAGTTGTTGAAAATAATTTCGTGGAACAATCCACCATTGCACACGTTCCCACTTATCATGGCAATGCAAATAGTGGAGAACTATATCCAGCAATATTTGCATATAAATGTGTAGAGCAGCGAAATGCAAAGCGCAAATCAGCAAGTCAAACAAGCCAGCCACTATTTCGTTGAATTTTACTGCTCATTTTTTAATTGTCTCACATTACAAACCTCGTTAGCCTGCACACGCCAAGCCGTTATAAATACAAACCGTAATACTCGAATATAACATTTTTCATGACTATCAAGCCGATTAATCATAATCGTACGCTGTGTTGACCCCACCGCTGCAAGCTGATATCGCATGCATTTGGCCGATTAGCTAGCTGGCAGCGAGCTACAAGCTACAACGGCTAACCTCTGCTTTCAAGTTTGCTGCTGCGGCGGTCTCCCCTCGCATTTGTCTGTGGCGCGCAGTTGGTGGCTCGTTGTTGGCGTTGATGTATGTGCCACTGAAAGTGGGCGTTTCCGTTGCCTGAGCTGAGCTGGCTGCCGTGTGGGCATTTTAAATTTATTTACTTTTTAGCGCTAAACAAGCGGCGCTGTTGGCTCCTACCTCGAAGGTATGCAGCGCTGTTTAGTTGCTTGTAATGCGCTTGTAAGCGATCGTATCTCAAACGCAAGTGTGACAATTTGTATGAGCGTATAAATTTTCAATTTGTTGTTGCGCTCGCAATGTTTTTGAAATCAAGGATATTAGTTTCAAATTTAATGATTGTGCTTGTGGTTTACAACACTGTTTTGGTTTTGGATGGGGTTAAATCAGTTGGGCAAAAGTCATGGTTCTTTTGGTGATAGGTTTTTTGGTGTGGTATATTTACTTATTCGAAATTATATTTGATTTGAGAGACTCACATTTTTTGTGAGATCTGTTCTTCACTAGCTCTGAAGATTATTGGATCTGTGCTTAAAGATTTAGATTAAGTACTTTTGAAATTGATACATAGTTTTACTGAAATTTGAGAATGTTTCTGAAATATAGATGATACCCTAGAAGGTTTTCAAAAGTTGAAATTGGTACAATTCCATTAGCTTTTGTATTTGGTTAGATCAAACTCATAGTTCCAAAAGGTTAGGTTATGTTAATCCTGTTTAAAATAAATATTAGAGCTGACTATGTGATATAGATCACTGAGATTACACTTGGATAGTTGGAAAACTGGTTCCTGATGATACCAAACAAATACTAAATGTGATTCAAGAACCCCCCTATACTGACAAAGAGTTTTAAGCGTCTCCTCTATAATTAATTTATAAATTTCAAAAATCAAAAAACTTTTCGAAAGCTTCATAGGAAACCGACTGCTATTTCATATCGCGACATCTTCAATTCATTTTGTATTAAGTCCCATGTGTATATTAGGAAGAACACTGATATGATTACTAATAAAGTTAAAACTAATAAAGTTACTAAAAGTTGAGTGAACCCGTATTAAAAAAAACCATTACACGAGCAGTGAACTTAATTTTACACTTATCTCATTAATTTAAAAATTTCTCCCGAAAACTTTTCGCCCTTTTCTTCAATTAAATAAAAGAATTGGGCATATCAAAGTGAAATCAAATAAAAATCCAAATGAGCGCCTGCTAATGCTTCTTATATGCGCAATGGTTTAAAATGCTAAAATAATATATTATTGCACTGGCTTGAAAGGCAACATCATCGCCTTCCGACACGATAATAAAACCGATTTTTTTTTCTGAGTAATTTTTCCGCCCTGCCAAGTCATTGAAACCGCAACACGAAAGGCTGCTAACCTCAAAAGCTATTGGGGAATGGCGTAAAATGTCAGCAGACAAAAATACAAAAATTTACAGTAGCAATAACAACAACAATTTGGTTCTGTGCTCTGCACGGCTTCACAACACACCAAAATAGCACTTTGAGGCAAATCATGCAGAGTTGGCAAAGCGCTCTGTGAATACGAAATGATTAATTGCGAAACGGATTTATTTGGTTGACAAATTATGCCAGACTCATTAGCAAATAAATGCAGGGGGGAGGGGTGGTGGAGGCAATGATTTTGACTGCGCTCGTATGTCCACAAATAAATAAACCAGCGCAAAAATTTCGCTGAGTGTTGCCACAGACGAAAAACCGATTATTTTCGGTATACACTATCCACTTAACAGGATATGAAATTGAGGAAAGAACAGTGAAGCACTGAAGCTTTAATATTGAGTATAGATTAGGCTTAGACCAAAGTTTTATTTCAAATATATATTTTTTAGGAAAACTTGGATGTTAGGGTAGATCTCCGTATCTACAGAGAATCTCACTTAGACAGCATCGCAAATACTCCTGACGAATCGCCAAGACCCTTATGATTCGACAAAACACTTTTTAACAACCATTAAATCATTTCTACAGCGTCTCTAATAGGGGCACTTTTTTCATAGACTTAATGCTCGAAAAAGCTCACTTAGCTTACTGCCCTTACACATTTGCATAGCTGCGAATGGCGCTCGCGCTCACACCAACCAATTAACGCGTGCTCTTCGTCAAGTCCCGTTCGCCGTCTGCCGCCCGCAAACCGCTCGCTCAGCTACACATATTAAACCCATTAATAAAACTGACAAATAGAATTGAATAAAATATATTCAACCATTTCATAGCGAAAATTTTATGCGACTTTTACATGTTGCTCGTTTTTCACACTCAAATTCCCGCCTGCCTGTCAGTCTTCATACTCACCCTCCGCTGCCTCGGCGGCGCACACACTCGTGTCCGCATTCAAAATGGAAATAAATTTCTATTTGTGGCTTTGTGTGTATATTTGCGCAGCAAATGTGGGACGCCGCTGCAAATTAATTAGCACGCAAACCACCAGTCGTGACCAGCCACGTCATCAAATAAAAGCAGGCACTACATATTGGCTGACAATGGCGGCGGCGGCGGCGATGATGGTCATGCTGATGATGGAGGAGCCGCCCTCAGCCAACCGCTATGACGGCCATCGCAGCGACGGTTGCGGGGTGGAGGACTTTTAAATGTCATTTATTTGCCTTCGCTTGAAATAATTAATATCAGCAATAATTTAGTGAAACACATCGCGGTTACAGAAAATCACTAGCAATCGTGCTTTTTGACCATTTCAATATGTACAGCCGTCTGCCTAGTAGGCACCGCACACTGACTTAGTGCGTGCTGGTGTTGAGTTGACAGAATTCTGACATGTGCGTATCCATTAGTAACCGCCGTTGTGACAGATACATGCCGCAACGCTCGTGATGCATATATGTATGTGGACCGTGCCATGATGATAACCCTGTAGAAAAAATTTACAAAACAGATCACTATGGGATCAACTTATTGGTCTAGAAAACAGTTACGTCGAATGTAATTTTTAAATAAGCAAGAAAGTTAACCGGAGAGCCACCACATATAAATTGCTTAAGTGATTTCCAATAGCAGATCTTGGGTACGTATAGTGACAACTGAGTAGTTCTAAACTGTCAAAATTTCATTGTTGTTCCTGCTGGGTATTCCCTCCATGTCATACTGTCACGCTCTCCCTCTCTTTACGTTATCATACAGTTTCGCCCAGCAATTACATGCATGTGTATTGGCTTTAAAAGTGAGTTTCTGATTAAATTGAGCGGTTAATTAAAAGTTTAGCATCATGTCGTGCCTTTTTGATTTTATTTATGCAAATAAAATACGAAATTAGTCTCATTTATAATTTCCACTTATTGCGTGTAGCATTTAAGTAGCTGGAAATTTATTGATTGCACACCATGAAGAGCCAACAGTGATGGTTCATTACCAATCACAACAAATACTTTAAGTGGAAGTAATGATGGGTAACGAGAACTAAATGGCCGACACACAAGTTGCCGCACAAGTTGCCGCCAACTTTTCCAACAGAGTAGTATGGAAATTGCGTGAAATATTTGCCGCCCGCACAGAAACCTTTGGTTGACCTAATAAAGGGTTTGGTTCGCACAATTTTTGACACAGTAAAATGAATGGTGTCTAATAATATGCAAATTGAGTTGAATATGTATGCAAGTATTTTCTTCCGCTATTATAAGCGTTATTTTAAGAGTTGTAAGAGTAGGGTCTATGCCAGAGGCATTCCGGAACATAAGAAAGGGGAAAGCGAAACTTAGTTTAGTTGGGAGTTTTTTATTTTTTTCCGTTAACTTTAGGATAAAATCGCATGTAATGATATTATCGGAATGCATATATTAAGTTGTATGAGTTCTAAGCTAAGAAATAGATGCTTATCACATGATAGTGATTGCGAAGTATTGGCGAAGTACAGCACCAAGTCAAAGAAGTGACGTATCATGTCCGACGTTCCGACTTGGGTTACCTCTTTGTACAACGTCTTAAAAGACTTTCGGTCATATAACGACCTCATTATTCGGAAATCTTTACAAGCCGAACCGACAATCACTTATGTGTATAATGTCAGTTTGATATATAACAAGTTTTCCGAAACAATTTTTAGAGTGATTTACGTTGACATTGTCTAAAGGGAAATGGAATGAGGAATTATTTAATTTCTAAGAATGCTATTCAAGAGTAAGCAAATAGAAGTAAAAATATTAGTTAAATCAAGTTTTCTTGATACTATAAGTAATATTTTAGAGTTAACGCATTAAATCCCAAGGGTAAAAATAAATGCATATTTTATGGTTTTATTGTTTATTACGTTTAAAAATACATAAAAAAAGAGAAAATCATTAAAAAAAAATATTGATTCATTATTTTTCATTCCGTGAAATGTTGCGCCTACGCAACGTTGGGATTACTGAACTTATATTATACAAGCAAGTCATAAAAATACATTTAAAATATTTCACTTACGCTAATACTATTGCGATTAGCGTGAGTGAAATATTTTAAAACAATCAGCATGAAGATGTATTTGACATTTTTTACACATATAAATTGTGGTACTTCTACACTGTCTACATCTCCTTCGACGTTTATTTTCGTGCTCCTCTATGACATGACCAATATTATCGAAGCGAATATTGGAAGGTAATGCGTTTTTGGATGGTCTTCCTAAATTTATATTTGAATTACCCAAAAAGTGAGAATTATCTGCAAGTTGGGTCAGTTCTAATTGAGTCATAGATTGCTCATTTGCCAGATTGTAAATCTTCCACGAGTTTACTAAAACACTATCTATCAAATTAATGAACAGTGGCCACCACCACTTTTTCCCTCTTACTCGAATCCTATAATTGGCAATTCCATTATCATGCAGATCGACGCCTCCCATATTTTTATTATAATCTGCTATACCCTGGGGCTGTGGCACATTCACCATTTTTTTTAGTTTTCTATCGTAACGTTTTGCTGTAACCAATGGTTCGATTTTTGCGTTATTAGTAGCCACATTCACCACAGAATTGTCATTCCATCGAACTAATAGTACTTCATGTTTTTGGTCAAAGCTGAAATCAAATGACCCTCACTCTCTTTTCTGAAGAGTTTTCGTATTAATCATGGTTTTATTCATTGTTCTATTTTCTCGAATAGTACCAGTGGCAAAATAGCCTTTCTCTTTCAGAATGCAAAATAATTTGTGTGAAGAAAAGAAATTATCAAAAAAATGCGATGTTTGCGAGGATCTTCAATGACAGACAATAGGTCCAGAACAGTTTTTTCCCCTAGACCTAAATCATTTCTATTGTCGTTACTATCCTTTCCGCCATATGGAATAAACCGATACAGATAACCATTTGAACTACACAAGCACCATATCTTGAATCCAAATCTTACAGGCTTCCCTTTGATGAACATCTTGCAACTATGTCGTCCAAAATACGGCACCATTTCTTCGTGAATTGACAAGTTGTGTGAGAATATTCCAAACTGCATATTTTTTTGGTTCATTACATCGAAAATAGGACGCAATTTAGCGAATTTATCATTTTTATCCAGATCCGCATTATCACATAGATGAATGTTTATAGTCCTTTATAGAGTCAAATTTTTTCCGACTCATACAATTTCTTACAATTGATACATTTTTGTCTTCATCTTTTGACCAGTACAAGTACCAGTAACCAGTACCAGTCCTTGAATAGCGAGAACCCATTATTGACAATACATTTCTAACACGAATGGCAAGCTGAGTAACAATAACAACTGATTATTGTTACTCCCAACGTTGCGTATACGCAACATTTCCTAGAAATGTAAGATAAACAACACGGGTGGGTAGTTTTGTCCACCAAAAGGGTTTATATCACAAATAAGATATTGTTAAAGCTTTGTACAGTGTAAAAAGTAAAGCTTTATTTAAATTAATATTTTTCATGATTTGATGAATATACCGATCCCGAGATGACTCAATTAGCAGTTTTTGAATGATAAAAATAAAATGCATTTGTATTTGAAAAACCTTAAAAAAAATTTTTATTTATCTGTTAGTACTTCTTTTTGAGACTGGCTTACATTTCATAGATTTATTTCCTTATTTTAGAAATAAAAAAAACAAATTTGAAAAGTTGCGTTTGCGCAACGATGGGTAAAGATGGGTTAAGTACAGTAAAACCTGTAAAGTTGGACACCCTTGTAATTTGGACACTCGCTCAAATTGGACAAAATGTTTTGTATCAATATAATATAGTACAAACAATAATTTCTTCATAACATGGACACTCGCGTAACTTAGACAAAAAGTGCTGAACCGCAGGTGTCCAGCTTAGACAGGTTTTACTGTATCAAATCACATTCGTTTTGATTTTTTTAATGAAAAATATTTCTTATTTTTTATTGGAGAAATTCTTTATAATGAAATTATACTAATAATAATCAGCTGTCTTAACATTACTCTCTTATATTAGCAACTGAACTAGATTTCTTCATTTTTATTCAATAAAGACTAACATTTTGATTTTCCTGTCATTGATTTCAACTTTCATATTAAATTGCATAAATGTAACTTGTGGTATGCTTATGCCACTGCTAATTTAACGCTTACGCTCCATTGAAGGGGAAAACACACTGCTGAGACATGCATTAACTTAATTAAATTTCACTTTCATGTAGCGGCGACATGAAAAAAAAACAAAAAAAAAGAACTAAATGAAAATAAAAGTAGTTTCGCATCTGTATTTCTATATGCAAGCAATAAATAAGAACTCGAAGGAAAGTAGATTTCGTTAGCGCTGTCTGTTTAGTGTGGTCAAAGAGCAAACGCATTTAGCAACACCGTGACTTGTTTTAAATGATTTTCGCATTAACTAAACAACTGTTAATGATGTGTAAGATAGTTGCATGATAACAGATGCTTACTTGCATATAAATGAATGCGCATGGATGTAGTTAGTGTCATTGAATAAATGCCAAATATTCGTACATTTGTATTTGAATACTGAATGTTTCAGAGAAAGATTCGAGAAATCGTGAAATATAAGGCATGTGTTCTGGTGTCGAAGTTATGACTTTAGTAGGTCAACCACGTCAATCAGTTACTGTAAGAGAATGCATGTACTTTCCTATTTGCTATATTTCCTTCATTACTTGAATTATGTTTGTTTCTGTGGAGACTAGCATTGTTTTTAATGATGTCTCAAGAAAAATAGAAAAATATATACGAATATAAATAAGATTATTGAAAATTATTCTTTATATTCTTATACATTTTTTTTTATTTTTGAGATGGTGAATTGTTTAAATCCATATTTGACATCATATCTCGTTAATATTAATAATAATACCCACTTAATACCGTTAAAATACTTCATACTGTAGAGTCTCGATTATCCGATTCAAATAAAAAGTTATTTAATTTCAATAATTTAAAAAAAACCCATTCCGTTTTACATGCGGCTTTTAGAAAATGTGATATATTAGGTTGTCAAATATCACCCTCCGCTTTTTTGCTCTTTATTCAAAGCTTTATAAAAAGTGTTACGGTGATCGAATTTAGTTCAAATATGCGCCGTTTCGTTCGATAATCTGTTTCCATCTCGACGGCAACTTCATAATACCCCCGTCGTAGAAGCCTCCTCCTTATTTGCGAAGAACTCGGACAGCCACTTTTCACAAGCCTCTTTTGAGTTCAACTTTACACCACCAATGGCCTTCGCTATGGACAGGAACAGATGGTAATCACTTGACGCTATGTCCGGACTATATGGTGGATGCGATAAAAGCTCCCATTCGAACTCCCGTAGCTTCTGACGAGTCATCAACGAAGTGTGTGGTCTGGCGTTGTCCTGGTGGAACACTACACCCCTCCTGTTGACCAATTCTGATCGCTTATGGTCGATCGCCTGCTTCAAGCGGTCCAGTTGTTCGCAGTAGATGGTAGAATTAAGCGTATATGGGAGCCATATGGGAGCAGCTCATAGTGGATGATTCCCTTCCAATCCCACCAAACACACAGCAAAATCTTTCTAGCCGTCAATCGAGTTCACTCCGTTTCAGCAGCATATCGCAGGCGTTGATTCGGTCAAGAAGGTTTTTTGCGTCAAATCATGTGGCACCCAAACATCAAGCTTTTTTGTGCATCCAGCCTTCTGCAGATGGTTTAAAATGGTTTGGTGACTAACTCCCATCTCCTGGGCGATGTCACGGGATGCTACATGCCGGTCTAACTCGATGTTTTCCATGATTTCATCGGTATTCCTCGTCACAGGTCTTCCGGCGGCTGGCTCATCCATGGTGTCGTTTTCACTCGCTCTGAATCGTCGAAACCCCTCCCCGCAGTTCGAAGTGATAGAGTACCATCCCTCAAAACACCATTAATCTCACGGAACGTTTCTCTAGCGGATTTGCCTTTAACAAAGGAATACTTTAAGATAGCACGTCTAAAATTGTTGAACGCAACACAAACTAATCATGCATAGCGTCGTTTTCTGGGTTATGTCAAAACTTTTCTATGATGTATAGTATTAGCAGATCTGTAGCGCTTTATACATAGCCGCGAATTTGAAAAGACAAAAGGGCGGAAGGGAGATATTTGACAACCTAATATAATACACGAGCTGTAACGATAATAAATTACAATAATACCCATGTAATTTAAAATTTTGGTTGAAAAAAAACTTGTGATTGATCTTTGATGTAATGAATCACGTCTTTTCATTGCGGCCTAGTCCCTCATTCACTTGTTACAACTGTATTTTTGAACAAACTTGTAATTTTGAAAACATTTCTCAGTTGGCAAATAGAGCCGAGATGAATGCGTTCTGATAATCGGGATTCTACTGTACTTAGATCGATATATACAACATGTTTAAATATTAAAGTATTAATCATACGAGGAGAGCAAAAATTATGGTCAGTCTACCAAAATTATCGAGATTTTTATATTTGGAATTGGGAGGCCAGAAATAGCTTTATATAGGAAGTGGTTGTGATTACAGTTTCTTTATCAAACTGTAAAAAGAATTGAATTTACACTTACATTCTTTAATTTTAATTTTATTTGTGTTTAAGTCTACTGTGTGAATCTTGCATCTTTATTTGATCCTTCACTTGTTTCCTCTAGACAGTTGTCGCAATTTGAATAGTTCCAAATGAAACTGTTGTAAGGAAGTGGGCGTGGTCGATTTCACAAATTTCCATGTAATATAATGAGGCGAGAAGAAGCGTTATTTCGACGTATAGGTGTTTATATAGCTTTAGAAGCTTGTGAGTTATAGAAGGTGACGGCACGCCCACCTGAAAAAAATAGTAAATTATTTAAAGGCTTTCACTAGCTATAGCTAACACCCTAGAAAACATATTTTTTACAAGATTAGACGCAGTTATTATAGCAGGTTTGTATGCATTGCTCTTATTATTTAGTATGTTGCAACAGACAAGCACTGATGATTTATCGATGACTGCCAGCGCAAGTGTCACTGCAGATTATTTTCAACTTTCAATGCAACTGAACACGTTTCTACACATTTAAAGCATACTTCATTATAAAGTGCATGCACAAAACCCGCTTTTTCGTAGGAAACTTTAAACTAGGTTAAGAACTGTTTCTGACAAGTTGGGAAAAATAATCCGTTTGGCGGTAAAAAAAAAAAAACAACAAAAGACAGTTGAAGCCAAAACAGAACAAAATGACCAAGCCAAAGTCAAAAAACCAAACACCCCTGCAAACACTAAAATCATATTTCAAAGCTTTGCAAAGATGAAGGTCAGCTCGGCGCTTTTTCACTAACAGCATAGCACCGTTGCTGATGCGGCTTGTTGTTGACACTTTCATTGCTGCGGCCGTTGGCGGCGACTTGGTCGGGTGCGGATGCATAATTAAGTGGCCCGTCGCCGTAGCCGTACTAGTATTAGGCAGTGAAAGTTTCGAGTTGTTAGACTTTCACTTGCGTTTTAAATTTTATTTTCAAATTTTTTGTGATTCTTTCCGCATTACGTTGTTGCTGCTGCTGTGCTTTTTCTTTATACCCTAGGTGACGAGGTCAAGGCTGCTGGTATTAGTTTAAAATTGGCAAACGTCCCGTGCACAGTCGGTGCTGGCGACAATGCGTCGCAAAGCGGCCGACAAGCGACGTGAATCGCAAACGGAAATGTTAACGACGAGGGTGTGAAGCGTCGCGTTAAATAAGCACGATTTATGGGCGAGAAAATTAGTTGGATATTTCATACTACTTATACCGTTTTTCTATTTTGCATATTTCTTTTTTAATTTTTTGAATTTTTTTGACAAAAAAGAATTATAATGAATATGTCTATACATCTGTTTGTATGTTCTGCTGCTGGCTGCCTGTTTGTTTATTAAACCAAAGTTGTCATAACTTTGTTGAAAGCGGCGTTGACGAAGGCCCTCATGAATATGGAGGAGCGCTGACGTTGAGTAGCGAGAAATGAAGTCAAGTGCAACGAAGTTAGAAATCTGCTTGAATTGTGACCGTCATTTCTCGGCCTAGCCGCTGGCATTGTCAGCCAACTACAACAACAACATTATGTGTGTACATCAAAGGCGATTTGATGTTTTCAATGCGGTCCGGTCCACTGATTTTCGTATTTTATTTATTCCTTTCAAAGTTCCTTCTCTATTTGCTCTGCAATGCTACACTTTTTATTTTTTTGTGCGGGTTTTCGACTTTTGACCCACACAGACATACAAGCGCATAGCCATTTCGTGTATATTTATATTATTAGCTACACTTTCTCTATTCAGATAATCTATTTAATGCCCAATTCTTTATTATTTAGCCACTAAAGGCCATCGTTATTGTATAAATATACTGCCAGCGATTTTTTCTGCTCGTTTTCATGGCATCTTTGTTTGTATCAGATTTTCGTTGCCTGATAGGGATGACATTAGTTGCTTTGGTTACTTCCTGCCTACACAATTTTGCCCAAAAAGGTGCCTCCTTAGCATTAAGTTGCCCAATATATTATCCACACGTTCTTCTCCGTATATTGCCACTCGCTTTGCGTCGCTGTGTGTGTGCGTGTATGTTGGTGTATCGTATCGTATATATTGAGCTTAGTTCGGCTTATTGCCAATTGATGATTTATATTGGATTCACATTTAATATATTGTTTTTAATTTCTTTGTTTGAGTGAGTTATCAATAGATGCTCAATGTTGTAAGGCAACATATAAATTTGCTATATACCAATTTGACATGCATCTGTAGATAGTTATATTTAGAAACAGAGTTTTAGAGCAAATTTATTTTTAACCATTATACCATGCATATATAGACATTGATCAGCGGAATAATAAAAATTTTACAGATAAAGTCAAAATTCGTTATTAGATGAAATTGTAAACAAATCTGAACTCACGTAACCTCAAAAACGTGAAAGCATCCTTAACCTTAACCTCAAAACTTAAACAAACTTTTTGGTCGAGATAAATGATCATTTGGGGAGAGAGGTTAGTTTAAAATTTTGGGGGGGGTTTTTACATTTTGGGGTGTTACGAGGAGTAGATTAATTTTTAATTTAAGGGGTTTCATGGGGTCAGATTCGCTGACATTTTGAGGGGTCTTATGGTGTAGGGTTTGCATTACATTCAGGTGGGCGCGTGTGACCAGGTTTGCCTATATCTGGTATGGTAACGCGAGTTCAAATTTGGTTTTTTTATATTTGAAAGATGTTTTGGGCTCAGGTCTGTCTATATTTTATGGGTTTATGTGAGGTCAGGGTTTTCTGTTATTTTGATGAGCACGTGGTTTCGGATTTATTAAAATTCTGAAAGGTCATAATTCATCGGTTCACGATATGCTAGGGATTTAAAATTTATGAGGGTCACATTAGGTCAGGTTTGGTTACCTTTTGAGAAATCACTTTGTGTCAAATGAGGTCAGATTAGTTTATCTATTGGAGTCTCAGGTGAGGTTAGGTTTGAGCCATTAAGGCTTATTATGGTTCGTCACGTCATTAATTAAAATTATAAAAGATGAATTTTTTGACATTATCGCAGTTACTTTATGCATTTGAACATATTTGTCTGATATCATATTTTCTAGTTCTGAACCTCTAAATAATTATTCTTTTAAAATCACTTTACAACACTTTGAAAAAAAAAAACAAGTAATTTATTTTTCCGTGTTCCAGCATTTTTCAATCTAAAACATTGTGCCAAACTGAAGACTTGATTTTTTAATAGATAACGACCAAAATTTACGGTCTATATAGTAAAAAGTTAAGGAAATTTGACCCGATTATATAAATTTTTGTTCAGGAAAAAATGGCCTCCAGTTTTCATAAATATATTTCCGAAATTGGCCATACCATTGGACAGGAAGTTAGTCATTGGCATTGAGAGGTTCGTATTTGGCGTCAGTGTGGTTATAAATTTATATTCAGATTTCTATCATTTTAGGCATTATTTGATAAAGAATCAGCTTTAAAGTGAACTTATATGGGAAGAAGGCCGATCCATTTCCAATGGAATTAACTTAAGAATGTTAAGATGTGGTTATGATCATACTTATTATCCTATTTAATCCATATTCAAAAGCAATAAGACACAAGGCACCTCTCATTGACTTCCTGTGACCCATAATTTGGTTTCCATGAGATTGATTTCTTTGTTACGATTTCTGGCGCTGATTCTGACACACTTACGGCAGTAGTATTTAATAAAGGATAGCCATTTACATTTTACAATACAGGGGAAGTAGTCTTGACCAAACTTTGAGCCAGTACGTACCTTAAAACTTTATAAGATTGAGCAAATCGAGCCAAATTTGCCATGCCATTTTTTCATAATAAATTTCGAAATTAAGATGTCATTCAGTGAATTGATCCTTGTCAACGAATCTAATTTGCCTGCCACATAATTATGCCAAAACCAGATATTCATGAGAATTGAGTTCACTGAGCAATAAATAACGTGGATTTTAATAATAAATTTTAATATTGTTTGAACGCATATCAAATATGTATTGACATACATTATTCACAAAAATTAAAAAAAATAAAATAAAATAAAATCTGCATACCAAAATTGAATTGCGCATAGAATATTGAACATAATGAAAGCAGTCAGAAACTAAACACTGAAACTGCGCACAAAAGCGCTCGCTCGCCCCGCAGCCCTGGCAAATTAAAGCCATAATAAGCAAAGGGCATATTGGCAAGCGCATAGATTCAATATCAATCGAGATCACGGTAATTGAAAACAACTGGCATTGCCTGCAGAGTAACTGTTCACCTGCACACCGTACCCTAAACCTGCCAGTCAAGCTGTCTTTGCAACGTCACTGCGCCGCCAACTACACGTATCTCATTGCACAATTAATTATGCACTGCAATCGCGCTTGTATCTGCGGGGCGTATTAGCAATATATATATGTGTGTGTGTAAACATACATACAAACATACCATCGTCAAGGACTAAATATTGGTGGCGGTGTGGCGGTGCACGAGGCGGGCGTTGCTGCTTGTTTCTGCTTCCATTAATCCAGCAACACGGAAACGGAAACGAATTTTATGCTGTCTTTCAGCGGTAATCAAGCGTGTATTTCCTGCCATTTTATATTACGCACAAACGAGTAACTGCAAATGCCAGCGAATCGAATCGAATCGCAACGAAATGAAACGAAACGAATGCATATGAGTGAGCCAACGTTGTGTATCGAAGCAGCGTGCAGCGAACGAGGCGAAGGACAAGTGCTGCGCAGTTGAACACATTGTATGAATGGAAGAATTAATCGGCAACGGCACCTGCGTTTCGCTGATTGAATGAAATTTTCAACGACTGGCAGCCAGAGTCGTCCCTTTATGCTTACCTTGCCGTTGATGTACACAGTGATATGAGTACACGTGTATACATATGTATATGCTGGCTTGAATCGTATATACAAACAAATCAATTCAGAATGTTCCCTCATTTCCCGCATATTTTCATTTCTTTTATTTACATTAATTTTTTCTTATTTCTTTATTTCAATTTGTGCTCAACACACAAAAGATCGTTACAAACGTGAGCATTCAAGTAGATAAAGTGGCAATGATGGTGGTCCTTATTTTATATATGGCAATTATATAAGATAGTATCGTAAAATTTTGAAGTTTTCGAACTTTTACATAGAAGATTATTTAAAATTTTTGGTGATTTTTTAGACATAAATTTTCTATCGTAAATAGTTAAAACTGTTTAACAAATGCTGTGACATTTTTGATTAATTGAAGTTTTCTGCTAAGTGCTCTCCGAGTATTTTTTTATACTCACCGATTGGCTATCAGACAATATAACACGGAAGACAGCTATTAGTTCTTCCTCTCTTAAAATTTCACTTACAATAATAACTGGTCATGAAAAGTTTGTCTGACTGAATATTGCCATAAACCAAGTGCCTGAGAGAGAGATTACACCCTTCATTTGAAGTGGTAAATTTTTCTTTAATTTAATGTAAGCAAATTTAAATACTTCTTGAAAAGGACAACCCTAATATCTAACATATATACATTTGCTTAATGATTTACATAAGTGAATGATATGGTACACCAAATCAATGCCAATCGTTGACAACGAAAATGCGTGGCCACACAAAGGCTATACAAGAAAGAACAGTAAAATCAAGTGAAATCATTATTTTACTTTTAATGACAGCGTTTTGTTGAAAGCTCAATGGCTACTTTAGCAATGAACAAGTAAAGCCAGAATTGTTCCAAGAACAATAAGAAACAGACTGAAAAATTTTCTGAGGAACTTAGCTATAGACCCTCAATTATAGACTATATGAATAAAGATTGAACTTAGTAACCGTATAATGAACCGAGACAATAACTTCTCTATTCTGTTATGTGATCGAGTTGTGGAATTTAACTCTCTGAGAACAAAGGAAAATAATCAAAATTATGTTTCTGATGTTATGACATCTGACCTCTGTCCTGTATAGATCTTATTTTGAGTCCCATATACGAGATTGATCGAAAGTAAAGGTAAAAGCATACTGTTTTTCGCTTTAATTTAAGTCACGATTTAGGCGCCGCAGGGCAGCTTTTATACAAATTGTGTTTTTACTTAGAACGCTTCGTACTTGTTTCATTTCTCGAAATCTGCATATCATAGCATAGTACATACGATATACGTATAGAATGTGTCCTCATGTGTTCACATCAGTCTCTACCTTGGGCATTTCACAAATGTTACCTCGTTCGTTTACATGACACGATTGTCAAACTTAACTGAATTTAAAACTTAGCGGTACTTGTTTGCCTGCAGGTGTTACAAATGCGACGACTTGCAACACATAACGTCTAATGCGGCAAAGAAAGTTCGCACGCAGACAAAAACAGCAACGATTACCAATAAAGTCACTACAAGAGCGAACAAAATGTGCAAATGAAGGTTGAAAAGCTGCAAATTTCAATGCTACAAGCACATCAGAAATAAATATGTACATACATGTGTATATAAAAAGGGGTTTTCAATAAGAGCGCTACAAAAGTCAATCAATGAAATTCTTTATTCGATATCATTATGTATGGATCTCGATTTCTTTTGTACGGCCACCACGGGCACGCTTGCAGAAGTCTAGACGCTGGACCCAATTTTCGACGGTTTTCTGCATTCCATGCAGAAATCTTTCCATGGTGAAATGGCAAAACTTACTAAAGAGAAATGTCGAAAGAGCGGGGAAAAATATGGCGTCGTTTGCTGTCCCTATCGGTCTACTTTTGGAGAGCCCCTATTCAAAAACCTTCTATTAGTGACCATTTATATACGCGCAGTGGTAGCATACGAAGTTAGTACGGAGGTCTTTCATGCTTATTTGCGAATGATAAGAGCATACTTATTAACATTTGAAACTATCTTGAAAACATCATTACATAGCACAGAGTTCCGAAAACAGTGATTATTAATGATTTAACGAGTTGTTTAAGGTCAAAGTTCAAGTACGGCGAGAATATTCCAAGTGCTATTTTAGAGTTCGATTCTTTTATTAAAAATGTCGATTTATGTTCCTTATAAGAGCATATACTGACCACTTATGAAATGGTATAACTGCTTGCTAGACTATCTGTACTTGATTATACCAGTTTATGCGATTTGTACCAGTTGCGAATTCTATTTGGTTTTTTTTAAGGTTTCGGAAAAATGGAGATACTTATTGCGAACTTTGTGGATAACCCTAATTAGATATGAGAATATACAGAAAAGACGTTCTCATAGCGCGTTTTGTGGTTTCCTCACGACAACATAACAGGAACCGTCCCGATTTTATATCCAGTCGAGTGCTAAGCAATATTGCTCATTCACCTTAAGTCTTCTATTATACGAAATGTGGTCGAATATCGCTTGAATGCCGAAATTCCCTCCTTAGTTCCGGCATTGAAATTGTCAAGCAATAAGTGTGCTATTAACAAACGGCCTTGAATATACGTTAATAGCGAATACTGACGAACGTGTGCAGAA
Organism: Zeugodacus tau; assembly: GCA_031772095.1. Classification (NCBI taxonomy): domain Eukaryota; kingdom Metazoa; phylum Arthropoda; class Insecta; order Diptera; family Tephritidae; genus Zeugodacus; species Zeugodacus tau. Next base: position 16,006,073 of record CM062649.1, on the reverse strand, counting down.
AGTAGGCTACGAATGCAATTGCGTCAGGCCGCATTAATGTTGCCCAAACAGTGACAGCAACAACACGATAACCAAATTCGAAAAGGAAAACACAGGCATGTAAGCAATGCAATGGATAAAATCCAAAAATAGGAAAACTGAAAACACTTTCGTGCACGTTTCTTTGTATGAGTGGAAATCCATGCGTTGGCAACTCCTTAGGGAAGGCGGCGTAAGTGGTGGGGGTTGGCATAAGCGAAAGCAAGATAGTTTTACTGAAATCATATGAACATGCCTTTGGCGCTACAGCCGCTGAGTGTGCGCGTGGTGGAGGTGTGGTGGTGGTGTGTGCGTTCATTTGCATTTCCCAGTGAATATGTGTGACTCTTTTTACTGCTAACGAAGCGAATATTTGCAAATTTGTTTGCGAATATCGTATTTTTTGTTTTTGCTTTTGCTCTTTAGGAACATTACAAGTAAGAACGAGAGTGAGTTTCTGTGTGTTCAGACGAAGGCATAATATAGCACAGGGCAGGGGAGTTGAGTACGCTTACTGCTTAGGGTAAGCGCGAGGAAATTAAGTGCAAAGATGTTTGAAGCAATGCAAATTGGCAATGGCAACGACAGTAACAACAACAACAAAACATTAGCAATTACAAGAACACAAGCGAAATCAACTCGTACACACACGCGTTCATGAGTGACAAGCGGAAGCGTAAATTTGTCAAAAGCACACACATACATGCTCGTCTATGGCAATTCTCCAACACATGCTCACAATTTCATTGCGTTATTGCAGCACTGTAGCGTTGGTGAACAGACGAAGCTGATGTTGCGTATCCGCCAAAGTGGTACCGTTGCCATTATGTTGCTAACTAGCTTGTGTGTGACGCTGTTGTCGCTGTGACATGCAAGCGGAAGCATTGTGGTAACGGCTGTACGCGCTACGAGTGACATCAGCGGCAATAACAACAACAGTGGCGTTAAGATGAAACAGACAACATATGTGTAGTTGGATTTAGGAAAATCTTTCGATACATATGTACATAATATACATGCATATGTAAACATATAGTATATAGTTAGTGATAAGTGTTTTTATAACCAGCGTTCAATTAGCTCATGGATATTTTAAAATTTCAAGGTTCATTTTAAAAGTAGTAGAAAGTTGTCGTTTATTGACTTGGGATATAAGGAAAGCATTTAAGCTTTAAGTGTTAAATATAATAATAATAATAAAAGGTTGATCCCCTCATATATAATATTAGGTTGTCAAATATCTTCCTTTCGCTTTTTTGCTGTTTATTCAATGCTTTATAAAAAGTGTTACAGTGATCGGATTTAGTTCAAATATGCACCGTTTCGTTCTGTTTCCATCTAGACGGCAACTTCATAATACCCCCTCGTAGAAGCCCACCTCCTTATTTGCGAAGAACTCGGACCACCACTTTTCACAAGCCTTTTTTGAGTTCAACTTTACACCACCAAGAGCGTTCGCCATGGACAGGAACAAGTGGTAATCACTTGGCGCTATGCCCGGACTATATGGTGTATGCGATAAAACCTCCCATCCGAGCTCCCGTAGCTTCTGACGAGTCATCAACGAAGTGTGTGGTCTGGCGTTATCCTGGTGGAACACTACACCCTTCCTGTTGGCCAATTCTGAACGCTTCTGGTCGATCGCCTGCTTCAAGCGGTCCAGTTGTTCGCAGTAGATGGTAGAATTAAGCGTCTGGCCATATGGGAGCAGCTCATAGTGGATGAATCCACAGCAAAACCTTCCTGGCCGTCAATCCCGGCTTTGCCACTGTTTGGATCGATTCACCGGCCTTCGACCAAGACCGTTTTCGCTTGATATTATCGTATGTGATCCATTTTTCGTCACCATCCGCTTCAAAAATGGGTCGAGTTCCTTCCGTATCAGCAGCATATCGCAGGCGTTGATTTGGTCCAGAAGGACCCAAACATCAAGCCTTTTTGCGTATCCAGCATTCTGCAGATAGTTTAAAATGATTTGGTGACTAACTCACATCTTCTGGGCGATGTCACGAGATGCACATTCCGGTCTAACTCCTCCGCAGTTCGAGGCGATAGAGTACCATACCCCAAAACACTATTAATATCACAGAACGTTTCTCTAGCGGATTTGACTTTAACGAAGGAAAAATTAAAAAAAGCGCGAATTTCGGAGTTAGACTCCATGTTTACACGTCTATAACTGTTAAACGCAATATCCAAACTAATCATGTCGTTTTGTATGTCAAGATCTGTTGAAGATGTATATTATTGCCAGATACGAGCTCTGTAGCGTTTTATACATAACGGCGAATTTGAAAAGACAAAAAGGCTGAAGGGAGTTATTAGACAACCTAATATATTGACAGGTTCGGGATATTTCTTTGAGAAAAGGTGAGAGTTTACACCGAGCTTTGAGACACTTCAAATGTACTGGTACTTAGTTTCTGCTTGACATTTTTACAAGAGATCGGATTAATGTTATCCACCCATAATCGACAACTTTAGTTGGTCTAAATATTTTAATTTTAAATTCTGCGTTGGGTTTATCTGCTGCTGATTCAACTTTGTTTGTATGTCTTCAGAATTTGTGCTTGATTTTAACTGCAATTTCCATACAGAAGTATGTTCGCCACTGTGTTTGATGCTATACATGTACCTAAATAAGGAAGGGCATGGGTGAGTCCTTTGTGGCCTCATTATATGCTTGAGCGACACGGCGTAACATGAATGCCATTCAAACGAGACGATGATAACAACAACAATATGAACACTACCGACAACAACACAAATAAGAGCAATAAAGCCAATAACAAAAGCCAGAGCAGCTGCCGCGACAACTTCAGAGTGGTGGCAACTGCGTCTAAGCATTGCCAACGGCCCGCCTGTCTGTCCGTTCGTGCGCTCGTCACCGCAACGGTAAATTGTTAAATGCAAATTCCACGCAAATGCCAAAACACACTACAACGCTGCGCTGATGAAGCGTACGCCATTCCTCAAATACATCGTTATCGCGTCGCTGCGCATTGCTTAACAGTCGTCATCTCATTGGTTCAATTCGAATGCAAATGGAACTTGGCTGCTTTGCATTTCAACTTGAATTTGCGCGCACATTGTCCCACAGCCGCTCGTTACTTAAACACCCGCCATCTGCGCTGTTAGTGTGTACTGAGACATTTCTTTATACTTTCTTTTATTTATAGCTCTTTTCTCAATCACGATTACGTAAGTCATGCTTCTGCTGCATTGGTTTTGCTTTAAAACTTAAGATTTGTTATTTAAACGAGATGCAGTTTAAATATGAGTGAATATTTTATGATTCTTAAGTGATACATATAAAAGATCTCCTAATATGCACTTTTTACTAAAGGAAATTCAAATTTATGGAGGGATATATTTAGCTATTTAGCTATTAACCAACATATTGGTGCTTTACTTACTGAAATTTATTCTTTACCTCAGTCATATAACGCCATATATGCCACTCTATCTATGGGTCTACTCATCTCTTCACAAGGATCTTCTCGCTATCAGATCGCGTTTTTATTGCACACATAATTTCTGGGAAATCCCAAATAGAAGGTCCCTGGAATCCAGAATTATTTCCGATTTTCACTTCTTTTAAAGCTTCAGAACAGAAAAATATCTGAATCGGAGTCGGGGAATATAGAGTAGTAATACGAATGCAATATAATTTGAATACTAGTAGCTAATTTTAATCTATACGACAGCTTTATCAACTTTTTTGGGGGTCGCTGAATCCGAATCTGAGGTCCATTTAACCACGTCAGATCGGGTTTCTTTACATAACCCCAGAAAACCAATATGACGGACGCTATTTTGAAAAATTTATCGGAATCGCTCGAAGCTCTTTACTCGGGGGTTCTCGGTGTCGCTGGTTACGAATCCGATACAGATACAGATGGACCTATAATGTATTTGGCAATGTTAGCGGCTAACGGATTTTAAGAGTTTCCTTTCTAAAATTTCTATTCGGAGATCTAGGAGAGAGAGAGAGTCTGAAGTACTCCAAGCACTTACAACGATCGTCCCTTTTTGGCTTTCAACGTGTTTTGGAACAGAGATCAAGAGCTGAGCATCTTTTTTTGCTGAAAGTCCACGCCTCTACTGCACATTGTCAGCCTCCGAAGCAGCCTAACACAACAGTTTTCAGCAGAAGTAGCATCAAATCTGCAGGTAATGCCATTAAAAGTGGGTGATAAATTCATAAAATGACTGCCTCGCAATCACCGCAATGATGAGTAATTGAAAATGATATACGAACAAAATGACATTAAGCGCACATTGAAATACTGTTTATAAAGCACATAAATAACGGTATGTTTAAACACGTGTTTATGATTGGTGTGAGGCAACGCAGTAATGACAACACGTAAAACACCTTGCAAAAAGCAAAATTTATTTCTACATAATACATACGATTATATAGTATAATACATATGTATATGTATACACGAGTATGCTTTACATATGTTAATATTATAATGTACGACATCTGTCATTAACAGCCCGCAAAAACAAAGGACGCTGTGTATCTCCAGCAAAGTGACTGACATTTGTATAAATGAACAGTGGTGCTAAACATATTTGTATATATATATATAGTATATATTGTTATATATATTTATATGAGTGTGTGTATATGTTTATATGCGAGAGTGCGAACTCATATTTTCCACTTAATGTTAGTTGCATTGCAGAACATGAACTCCCACGGCACAAATGCTTGTTAGTTGTACAGCATTGCCATGCAAATGCCAGCAACAAGCATGAGTCACACACACATGTACACATTGGGCTGGAGGAAAAGTGCTCTCAACCGATGTTGATTGTAGTTGTGGTACACCTCATAAACAGTTTATGGGCTGTCAAAGTTATTGTTAATTTTATTTCAACGACTTGTACACCAATCACGGCACAAAGGCACCTACACTGACATACACATGTACATGCATAAGTACTTAAATGTGTGTGTAAAAAATACACACCATTGCAGTTGACAAGTGTACGTAGAGGCTTGCCACATAATTTAAGCACAACAACATACTTGTATATATATAATATATACATATACATATGTGTTGCATGAAACTGTAATTTAAGAACTATCTTATGGCAGACTAGTTCGTTACTAGTGTAGTTAAAACTAGTTTTGGTATGACAAAATCAGTTCTTTTTTCTGTGCATTGAAGCAATCAATTGCTTTTTTCGAGTTATTGAGTCATATAATTAATTTTTTCGAAATCGAAATTTTTATCTTCGATTTTTGAAATTGCGCTAAAAATTATATTTAATAATTTTAAAAATGAAAAAAAAATTAAAAAAGTAAAAATATGACATAAATCAGTTAAAGTTGGAAAAAAATTAAAAAATTATTTAATATTTTAAAATTTTCACTGTCTGATTTTTTTAAATTGTCTTTCGTAGTGAAAGTAATTAAGTAAGTTAATATGAATTATTTGTGTCTGTTCGTTACGGTTGGTTTACGAGTAATTCTAGCGTTGAAATGCTTCCGAGTTAAGAGAGTTTGGTCCATCGAACTTCGAACACATTGCAGTTATGTGCACTCTACTTTAGTGAAAATGGTTTTAAGATTTATCTGTCAGCATACAATTTCATACGGTATTTTTCCGGTATTTTGAACTGCTTGTTGGCCCGTCCCACTGAAGTGCATAAATTGCAAATATAATATTATAAAAATGTAATCAAAATTAACCCATTCGATCCCATTGTACTCCTTGGGTACAGAAAAAAATGGTACAGAAATTAAATTGTATTGCTTCATTTACGATTTAATCAGTAAAAATTATTGTGTCAAGTGACATACCATTTTATTGAAATCAAATAAATTGACTGTATTTGTTTTGTAGTAAATAAAATTAAATTACCTTTAAATTGAGTGTACTTACCATAAATGAGCGTTTGCACAATGTGAAATTTTAGACTTCGCAATGTCCATCGAGACAGTTACGCACTTTTTTCCGGCTCTTGACAATTAAATAAATTAATTTAATAAGCAAACATTTCACATTTTGCAACAATTACAAAAAAAATAAAATAAATTAAAAAAAAAAAATACAAAAAAAACTTAAAAAAAAATTAAAATAAATAAAAAAATAAATAATATTTTTTCAACAATCAAATGGGAGTGGTTGTTGTTTCTATAGCTATGTATGTAAATTCAGTCGCATTAAAAGCTCGCCAGCCGCTCAAAAACATTTGTAAATATTTTATTACATTACTCGAACAAATTATTTATCGTGTCAGTTGAATTTTTGTGGCTATTATTAAATGGGAATTCATTTTGAATTTTTCAAGCTGCCTTTTGTGAATTTTAATTTTTCTTTTTTTATGTATTTGTATTGGCAATTTTCATGTGTTTGCATAAAAAATTGTTCTTTTCATGGCTTAGTGATGATAAAAGCGCAATTAAAATGTACAGTTACGTGTCAAATTGTAAATAAATGATATGCGAGTGCTTTAGGGTGCTGCCTAGAAGCCAATAAGCCAATTTGAAACTTTTAAATATATATCCAAATATATCATATAAAAATCTGCTTTATTAACCGGTATACATACATATATCGAAAAGTTATATTGCGAGTTCGATTTTGAAATGAGAGATGCCACACCTCAAAAATTTGTAATTTGCAATTTGTATTTGTGCAAAATTAATACGAATTATTTACTGGTGTATAACATATATATGGTAAATTGATCGATAAAGTTGCGATTTCAAGTTATATTAAGGGGTTGGGGTAGTCAGAGATACGAAAAAAATTAGTAATGTCATTAATTTTTTTGCTATTAAATCATGTTATTTTAATTTTAAATTTTTAATTTGAAAAAACTGTTTGTGTTGACACAGTTTAAAAAAAAAAGATTCTTGTGGTCCTTGGAGATTCATCTAAAATCAATCGGATAAGAAAAATTAGTTTTATAATTAGATAATACTGGGCCTGATCGAACATTTTTTGGAAATTTTCGGGTCTTAAAAAATCAAAATTAAAAAAAGCCAAGGATTATTATTTATTCTAAAAGCTGTATAAATTTCATAAAAAAACTACTTAGCGGTTTTCGAATTACAGTTGTCACAAGTTCAAAAAACATAGTTTTGAAACGCATTTAAAGTTTAACACTTGTAGTGTTTTGGAGTGCCCGAGCGCTCTTTGTTATTAGTCGAATAACTCGAAAAGTAATTATCGGATCAACATCAAATTTTCAGAGAATATTTTTACAATGTTAACGAAAATGCAAAAAAAAAGAAAAATTATTTTTCTAAAAACCTTACTACCCTTAACCCCTTAATTAGAAAGCAGGCGTTGTTGATAAAAGTTTTGTTGGATATAATATTTTTAAAATATATTATCTCAATATATGGATAACCCTAATACATAAAATATATATACGGCAATACATAGTATCATTCCACTTTGCCAATAATTATATGTGCTATAGTTACATACATACATACATACATATATGTAGTTGTTAAAATATTTGCCTTGCATTGAATAGCATTTAATTTGGCAAAAGGAGTGCAATCATTGAGGTATTGCTCCATAGACCATAATTACAACCAGAATTGCAATTGATGCCGGCAGTCGGGCATGGTACGTTTGCTTCTAATAAGAGAACTATATATACCAAATAATTGTCATTATGTATGTTAGTGGTAATATGTTATAATGTCTGGTATAAACATATATGTAAATGTTGATAGTAGTCAGTCTCGTTGTCTGATATATTGGATTGTAAATTACACATGCATGTAAAAGAAATCAGCAGCTCAGTTAGCAAGAGTAAGAGCGGCTTGCTTGGAAGTTACAATTTGAGTATCAATTATAAATATAATTGGAGCTCTTTGGGAAACTTAAGATTTAGGTTTGTGTAGGTTGTTAGACGACCATTGCTGGATTGTCGGATTTGATAAAATTACCTTGGAGTGTTGAGTGATCAAGAACTATGATGTACTACGATTGTTGTTTCTTCTTCTTAAATTAATTTAGTTATCAGTCACCGACTGATACTCATCGCGTACGGTTGTCGAACAGCGTATTATAGTGCTAACAGCGTGATACAGTGATAGTGATTTCCTTATTTCTCTCTTGTTTATTGTGTCATAAATAAAACAATTTCTACAGTTGAATATACATATATATCTTTTTTGTTTCTGTTTTTTCAAAAAATCAAAATGTCCCTTGGGGGACCGACTCTTGGAGATAACAGGTTTTCTCTGTTATCCACAAGCCCTAAACCCAAGCGAAAAAAATCTCAAAACATAACCAAAGATTACTTTCCGGCATTGCCAACTATCAAAAAAGACAATCCCAAATACCTCGTGGTCAGTGCGACCAATTCAAATAAACACCTAACCCAATATTCGTGCTTTGCAGTACACAAGGCATTAAAAAATATTTCATCTGAAAAAATGGAAATTTCAAATTTAAAAGACGGCAGCCTGCTGCTTTTAGTTAAAAACAATCAAATCGCAAAACAATTTTTGTCTACAACATATTTAATCGGCGTGTGTGATGTAAAAATAGAGTTACACCATAACCTCAACTATTCAAAGGGCACTATTTTCGCACCGTGCCTTAATGATATACCTGAAACAGAAATAATTGAAAATTTGACTGACCAGGGCGTCGTCTCTGTTTATAAATTTATCAAACACATCGACGGAAAGGCTATCCCTAGTGGCGTAGTACTCCTCACATTTGATTTGTACCAATTACCCACAAAATTAGAAGTATCTTGGTACACTACTAAAGTCAAGCCATACTATCCTAACCCCATGAGGTGCAGAAATTGCCAAATGCTTGGCCACACAACAAAACGCTGTAATAAACCGGCTGCATGCGACTCATGTGCACTCCCACCCCACTCTCCCACTCCGTGCTCTCGCACTCTTTGTACAAATTGTTCAGGTAGCCACGCTGCTTCCAATAAGACATGCCCGAAATTTGCACAAATGAAACAAATAATTGTCATTAAAACAGACAAAAAATGTACAATGCGTGAAGCATTAACAACATACAAAGCACAGGTGCCTCCAGCTCTCAATGAGTCGTCAATCCCCTTCTCTCATATTATAAAAAATATACCCAATTCACAACGTAACAATATCAACACAAACTCTAAGAATTCACAAGCAAACCAAGCATTAGTTAACAACAACAACACAGATATCCAAGTGACAAACGATGCACCAAAACAAAATAAACAAAACACAACAAATACAATACAAACCCTATCAGCTCCTATTCCAACAACAGACATTAATAACTATTTTGACAACAACAACGCAAACAACAATTACAATAACTCAGCAAACAATAATATACACGAAAATAATTATAACACCGAAAACTTTATTGACTCACAAAACACAAACACATTAATTTCTTCCTTAATTTCTCACCTTTCCACTGGCATCCCTCTTTCTTCCATCCCACCGTACTCCTCTGATACAACCCCACAATGATACAAATACTACAATGGAATATAAACGGACTTTTGAACAATTACGTAGATTTAAATATTCTTATAAATGAATTTAACCCCGAAATTATTGCATTACAAGAAACACATATTCCATTCAACAAAACAGCATACTCACCCAATAAATATCATAGTTTTTTTTCATAATAAACCCTCTATTGGCTCCTGCAAACAGGGAATCGCTTTTTTTATAAAAAAATCCATAAATCATAAACTAGTCCCTGTTACATCAAATATTTCCTGCTTAGCAATTGAAATCGATGTTGAGCAAAAAATCACATTAATTAATTGCTACATCCCACCCAACCAAAACTTTAACAATAAAGATATAATTGATTTGTGTAATACATTCTCCACTCCCATTATAATCCTAGGAGATTTTAATGCGTGGAGCCCATTGTGGGGCTCCAAATGTGTTAATAATAGAGGGAAAATTATTGAAGACGTAATCCTTTCCCAAAGCCTTATTGTTCTAAATGATGGTTTACCCACGCATTTTTCAACCCATAAAACCTTTACCCATCCTGATATTATATTTGCCTCAGCATCTATTGCCCCCAAACTCTCCTCCTGCACACTGAGTGAACTCCATAATAGTGATCATTTCCCACTCCTAACAACCATGTCCCTTCCCAATTGGTATCAAGTCAAACCTCAACCAAAATTCCTGATAGAAAAGGCAGATTGGCAGAGATTTCAATCTGCTGCCATATCTGCATCAAATAACAAACCGGTTTCAATAAATATCAACGCCGAAGCCTCTAAAATTAAAGAAATAATTCGCCTATAATCCCATGCGGCAATACCACAAACAAACTCAAAAAAATTTACTGCCAAATTGCCTTACTGGTCTAACTTACTTACCACCCTTCGAAAAAATAAACAAGCACTTTGGCATAAATACAAACAACACATGAGTGATACTAATCTTATTAACTATAAAAAAGCAAATGCTACGTTCAGAAAAGAACTAAAATCAGCCAAAAGACAATCCCTTGAAAAACTCACCTCTAATATAAATCCCTCCTCCAATCCAAAACAAATATGGTCAGACATAAGAATGCTCACAGGTTCCACTTCCCGCACTCGTATCTCATTTATATATAGCGATCGAGGACCACTCCATGAACCACATGATATTTCTGAACAATTCGGCAAAACATGGTCCTCCTACTCCCATGACTCCAACTTCCCTTCCGCCTTCAATGTCCTAAAAAATCAAATCATTCAAGAAGATTATTTCAATCCATCCCCTTCATCCTCAGCATCCCTTATAGAAGTCCCAATAACTTTATCTGAATTTGAATCCACAATCTCAAGAATGACAGGAAAAACACCTGGTATGGACAAAATTTCCTATCCCATCCTAAAAAATTTACCCTCAACCCTCAAAATCAGACTCATTAACCTTTACAATAATATCATCGACGCCGGAATCTATCCCCAAGAATGGAAAACCGCTTTAACCATCCCTATTCCAAAGCCAAATAAATCATCCACGCTCATATCAAGTTTCAGACCAATATCACTTCTACCATGCATGTCTAAAGTCCTGGAAAAAATTATCGCAACGAGAATAATGTGGTACGCCAAGACGAACAATCTTCTTAGTCCCCATCAATTTGGTTTCCAAAAAGGTATCGGTGTCACTGAACCACTCTTATATTTCGAGCATTTTGCTTCCACAGCATTAGCCAACAGTAACCATGTGTCAGTTCTCAATTTAGACTTCGAAAAGGCGTTCGATAGAATCGGAGCGCATATCGTACTACGACAATTAAAGCGATGGAAAATTGGAAACAAAATATACAAATTTGTAAAATCCTTTTTAACCAATCGGAAATTGGCAGCCTGTATTAATAATTATAAGTCCCAAATATACAGTCTTCACAATGGCATTCCGCAAGGATCGCCACTTTCAGTAACATTGTTCGTAATTGCGTTCAATGAAATCAACTCAATCATTTCCTCCAACTCGAAAATAGAACATTTCACTTATGCCGATGACGTTTTATTTTTTACTAATTTAAATGATCTCAATGACGTTAAATACACCTTCTTAAACATCCTACAAAATATAAATAAATGGGCAGAAACATCAGGTGCCAATATATCAGCAAGTAAATGTTCTACTTTCCACATCTGCAGAAAACGCAGATGTTTTTTTCCTTCATTAACTCACACCAATATCCATATCCCGCACACAAATGTACTAAAAATTTTAGGCTTAACTTTTGATCATAAGCTAACGTATAAAGAACACTGTAAAGCTATTAGAGCAAGTTTATTACTAAGGCTTAATATTATTAAATTTCTGTCATCCAAATATTGTCAAATTCACACACATACACTTGTAAATATCACAAAAGCATTAATATTATCAAAAATTGACTTTACATCTACGGCCACTGTTCAAAAGCCAATATGAAGCTGTTAAATGCACCGTACCACACCGCTGCGCGTAGAAGCATCCGCGCATTCCCAACGTCGCCAACAAAAGTTATCCTGTCAGAAGCTGGATTACCAGAAATCACGTCCAGAGTAAAACGTAATACAATGATGTTGATTCCTAAACTTCTCCACTGTAAAAACCAAGTTTTATTCGAACAAGTCACGGCTTCTCTAAAACAATCAAAGAAGACGAAATGTAAATTTTCCACCATAGAACGATGCATAAATCTATCAAATCAAATTAACATTATTACAAAAGCCACAAGAACACCAAATTCTGTTTTTCCACCATGTGTGAATCTCGAACCAGTTTTCATCACCAAATTACTGCAGTATCCTAAAGGACTCACCTCACCGGCTGAATACCAGCAACATTTTAACAAAATTACAGAGCCTTTCAAAAACGACTGGGAATTTATTTATACAGATGGGTCCAAATCTGATACCAGTACAACGTTTGCAGTCACAAACCAACTTGGTGTCACTATTGCCGTCGGTGCACTACCATCGTATAGCTCGGTATTTACAGCCGAAGCAGCTGCTTTACTTGAAGCGGTACTTTTTGCTTCCCAAAATGGAAACAAATCTGTCATATGCAGCGATAGTAAATCTTCTTTGGACGCCCTTATGAATTATGCAAATGATACGCCCTTAGTTACAAATATCCGTAATTTCAAATAGAAAGAATATAAAAATCATGTGGGTGCCAGGTCATGCAGGAATCCGCGGAAATGAATTAGCCGACAGCAGAGCGAAAGAGGCCAGTCTGGAGCCCTTACATCTAAGCAACTACTTTGTGGACAAAGATTTACGCAAGCTTGTGCATAGCTTTCTACACGAAAGCTACTTAACTGAATGGAACAGCTATCAACACCACTATAAATCGCACAACCCTACAGGAATTAGACCATCGTTCTCGTCAAATATGTCTTGTCAAAGCATAATAAGATTCACACGTCTACGGATTGGTCACACGTTAGCTACTCATGAACACTTATTAAAAGGATCAGTGAAGCCTAACTGTCCTTTTTGTGGTGCAAATGGCCTATCTACAACACATCTTCTCGATAGCTGTCAGGAACTGGATACACTTAGAACTTCAATATTTGCAGAAACAAAACCATCTGACATGCTACGAAATACAGACGACATGTCTATACAGAAAATTTGTGATTTCATAATAGCAGCTAAAATAAACGTATAGTCAATTTCAGTATATTAAACTTAGCATTCTAAGGTATAAAATAATAAATACACATAAGTCACACTAATCTCCTAACATCTTTCCATAACCACTCCACCACCTACTATAAATAAATACTCCTAACTTATATATATATATATATTTTATGTAATATATAATATTAGACCTTAGTTATTCTTTTACAAGCCGAAGGCCTTGGCAGCCAGTGCTTTAGTTGTTAAGTGGAATAATTATTTATAATTATTACTCTTGTAAATAAATAAATAAAAAATAATTTAGTTATTGTTGTAACTATCTTATTATTATAAAACTGGTATAAAATTTGGTCGAAAGTGGTTAAAGACTTGTCGAATCTGGAATTTGAAGATTTATCAAAGACCCATGTGGATTGGACTATGAAATTTCGGATGAACTACTCAACTCATCTTTAGAAGATCAATAATAATCATAGTTTTATTATAATACAAAACATGCTGGCTTTCTTTTAACGTATCTCGCTTTACGTATCTTTTGTTGAGATCCAAATGGATCTGATTAAACTATTAACTGATCGTGCCTAATTTAAGATATAATCTCTCAAAAAAGACTTTACAGGTATATCTGACTTTAATGATAGCTTCACCGTTCTATATTGATGACCAGTCCAGGTAAATTAATGATTGAAGGAACCACACCACCACCACCTTAAAACCACATTTTATGAAAAACTGGTATACATTTTGGTCGAAACTGGTCAAAGATTTGTAGATTATGGATTTCCAGTAGGAATTGGTGGTCACAATATTCCAAGTCTCATTTTTTGTGATCCGACTTCTGGAGTTAACTATATTTTATGGTATCCAGTTACTGGGAAATTCTGTACCGGAATAAATGCCGAAAATCCAATGAATGCGAATGACTGATATTATCAATAATACGACCAACATTAGTCTTCTTCTTCTTGACTGGCGTAGACACCGCTTACGCGGTTATAGCCGAGTCCATAACAGCGCGCCACGCATCACTCCTTCTGGCAGTTTGGCGCCAATTGGTTATTCCAAGCGAAGCCAGGTCCCTCTCCACCTGGTCCTTCCATCGGAGTGGAGGTCTCCCTCTTCCTCTGCTTCCACCAGCGGGTACTGCATCGAATACTTTCAGAGCTGGAGCACTTTCATCCATTCGGACAGCATGACCTAGCCAGCGTAGCCGCTGTTTTTTTATTCGCTGGACTATGTCTATGTCGTCGAATAACACATACAGCTCATCGTTCCATCGTCTGCGGTATTCGCCGTTGCCAATTCTTAAGGGACCGTAAATCTTCCGCAAAACCTTTCTCTCGAAAACTCCTAGTGCCGTCTCATCGGATGTTGACATCGTCCACGCTTCTGCACCGTAAAGTAGGACGGGAATGATGAGAGACTTGTAGAGTTTGGTTTTTGTTCGTCGAGAGAGGACTTTACTTTTCAATTGCCTACTTAGTCCATAGTAGCACCTGTTGGCAAGAGTGATTCTGCGTTGGATTTCCAGGCTGACATTGTTATTGGTGTTAATGCTGGTTCCCAGGTAGACGAAATTATCTACAACTTCAAAGTTATGACTGTCAACAGTGACGTGGGAGCCAAGACGCGAATGCGCTGACTGTTTGTTTGACGACAGGAGATATTTCGTCTTGTCCTCGTTCACCACCAGACCCATACGCTTCGCTTCCTTATCCAGTCTGGAAAAAGCAGAACTAACGGCGCGGGTGTTGTTTCCGATGATATCAGTACATTAGTACTCACATATATAAATGTCCCAACAATTGCAAACTGTTTTCAGTAAAATTAAAAAAAAAAATGGCTTAAACATATTTTTCTCCATTCTTTTGACTCAGCGACCGGTACATTACACCAATGTTACGATTCCACCTGCAGTCACAAGCACTATGAGTGCTTATTTAGTAGAAAAGTTGTTGGCAATTTTGCCTTGCTTTGCTTTTGCCACCAGAAAAACTAACGGTATTTATTTCGCTAAACTCAACAACATACACTCATAGTTGTTGCAGTTGTAATTGTTGTTGTTCACGAATATACGTAACGTACATAAATGTGGCGGCTAATGGTTTCTAATGATGCGGTTAGGGTTGCGGTGCACCGAAAACTTTCCCTTTTTTAATTTTAACGAACATTTCATTTGTTGATGAACGACTTTGCAACTTTTCAATTGTTATTCATTGAAAATGGAAAATAAAATACAAATCACGCTGAAGTAGAAAAAATTACTAACAACAACAACATAACAAAATAAACAAACATTTTAACGGAACATTTTTCACCGCAAAACTTTTAAGCCCTAGCTCGCTTTGTTGATGCACTTGTTGTTGTTGCTTCTGCTGTAGTTGTTGCTGTTACTAACTATAAATGTTACGTCCTTGTTGTCGGTAAGAGTTTTGTTTATGGGGGTATGCGCTTGTTTGCTCTTATATAGCTTTGCTTTTACTCGTTGCTGTTATTGTTGTTGTTCTTGTATTATTCGTTGCTTCTTTTAACCCGCATTAATATTGGCGCAACTCGTTTGCGATTTCAAAGCCATGCGGCAAACATAACATATGCACACATATAACAGCAACCATTTATTGTTGTAGTAGTTGTTTTTGCTGGCGCCACCACTATTTGGTTTAACGCTTTTAATCGATTTTTAAAGTTTTCCACCGACATCAGCAGGTTGTATTCCGGTCGTTCCCTGCAAATAAATAATTTTGCTACAAATTGTAATTGTAATGGTGCAACAACAACAATAACAAGGTAAACACAAAGTGTACAACAAAACTCAACCGAAAAGTACAAATGACGTCTTAGTGGTTGCCACATACCTCTCCGCTCTTCGCCGCAGCTCCAAATTCCATCTCCCGCCGTGTTGAACTCTGGTTCTGGTTCTGGCTCGCTGTTGGTTGGGTTCTCATTCGTTTCATGTATTTAATAAATGACCTTTAAATAGGGAAAATGTTAAAAGTTTGCCACATTGCGGTTTCTATCGACAGTGAAAACGCAACAACAAATGCATTTTTTGGACCATGAAATTTCGAAATACGTAGGTGAAAGCTGCAAAGTTGTTGAGAGCTCCTAAGCGCTGAAGCAAACTTTTTGCCTGTGTTAAGGGGTAAGGTATTTATTATTTAACGGATACATATATACTTCATAAACATTCTACTGACATATACATAGTGCTAATTATTTTGTACCAGCGGTGATGCTTTCCTGAACTGATGCAGATATTCATATGTATAATTTATGATATTATGCTTGTGGACAGAAATTCATTAATTGTTTAGTTAATTGTTAATTCAAGTTAAAGTTGGCGGTCCGTACTTAGCCTTACCGCCAGATGACGCTGTTACCACAAGAGGAATGACTGCAGTTCATTCTTGTAAATGGAACTCTCGCAGTGAAATCAAGAAATACTTGGATGCTATAATCCATCTCTCGATAGCGTACATCAGAAATTGGTCTGGCTCCGAAACGGCTTCCACGGCCATTATCTCATATGGAAGTTCAATAATTGAATAATAAACCGCGTGGTTTATATCCTGCATAACATATTGAACATGAGGAAGCTGTTATAACGATGATTTCCTCGTTTACTCACTTCGGACAAATATTTTAACCGAGAAACCGCTTCAACTCACTGTTTGATGCTTCGCAGAAGCTTCTGTGTCGTTTTATGACCCTCGACCAAACATTTATCCACTAGCTCTCAACAGGGAACAGACGAAATAGACGACTAAACTCTATTGGGGTTTTACTGTCCCATTTTTTTATTTAATTAGGCCCACAACTGTTGCCTCATGTACTATTTTTCCTGTTTAGACCCATTGCGACTTTATAAAATTTTCTTGTCGGACAGAAAGTCGAATGGGTAATTCGACACTGCATATCTCCAGAAAACGCATTTTGCAGAGGAGTTAATGAAGTTGGAACATTACTGAGTCATGTGTATCGCGCTAAACGGAGACCATTTTTTCATATAATTCGTATTTCATTTGTAGACAAGTACTTCTTGAACCGCGCTTTCACATCGATGTTCATAACTTCCATCTCTTGTCATTTGAAATCAGAAATATAATACTTACTCACTCTGTTGGTGGTCCCTACTAATTATCTTAATTGTACACCACCGTTGCGAAGTTTCACTTTTGATGTCTCCGCTGTAGGGCAAAACTCAGCGGTGTCATCGCGTTTACGCAATCACCCAACCGTAGCAACATTAACTGACCAGCGGCGACTGACAATCGGGCTATTCGACTTAATGAATATACATAACTCACAATACTCATGGGTAAAATTACTTTACAATTAATTGTAATGGCAAATGGCGAGTGTTTATCAGCCAAAGTAATTAAGCCCGAGCACATCAAGTACTCGTACGAGTAATTAGCAGTTAATTACAATCGACAATCATTGCCAACCATTTACATACGAGTGCCATTCACACTCGTGGCTATATAATATCATTGGAATGAGGGTTTACAGTTATTTTGCGTTATAAATATAAATCAGCGAGATTTTTGGCGCCCCTTGTATTACGTTGTTGAACTGCGGACATGAGTAAATCTGTTTTTTGGTTAAAAGCATGATTTTAGTACTGCCTAATTCCATGAGTAGTTGTGGATGTATACGCGTACTTTCTACAAAAAGTGTTAAATATTGGTTACAAAGAAGTGTTAAATATTGGTATACACTATTTTCATATTGTTTTTTGAAAACTTTTTGGAAACCCAATTTTTTTGTTTTTAATGAAATTATTTTTTCAAAACTGAATTTGTGAACAATTAATTAATATTAAAATAACACATTTATATATTAAAAACACATTTATTTATGTTTTGAACATTAAAAACAAAAAAATTTTGAAAATATTTTGAAAAATTTTTTTTTTTAATATATAAATGTGTTTTTTAAAAAATTTTGAAATTTTTTTTTCAAAATGTGTAGTTTTAGACAATTAATTTTAAATTAATTAGAATTCTCGAATTTGCAAAAATTTTTTTTTGTAAAATTTTGAATTTATTTTTGATAATTTTATTGGTAAAATTGTTAATTTTTTAAATTTAATATTTTTTTCAATTTTTCAAAACATCCCTAAAAGTTTTTCCCATGCAAATATGTACCCCTATGTTCTTCAACAGCTATTTACCCCACAAACTGCGTGATTCTTTGGGGACACATCCATTTAGGCGCGTCATATACCCTATTTTCTCTTACAGTTGTAAGTAAGTGCGTTAAGTGCATAAAGTCCAAGTTTTCACAGTGCTCATTACGCGGCAGCGATTCAGTGCCACTCAGGTGTGGTGAACTCCATTTGACTTAACGCACTTAAAACGTATGTATATCCAGTGATTCGGTGAAAGTATTTCGATATTAACTTTATTACTTACTCTATTGCGCTTGAACAGTGGGTCGTTTTGGTTTACATGGTATGCAAATTAAAAAAAGTATCTACCGATGTTTATTTTGTTATGCTTTAAGATTTCAGTTTTTATTTATCAATTTTTTTCTATATTTTTTTTTATTTTTAATTAGCAAAAATTTTAAATTTATGAAAATATTTGTATTGAGTACTGAAAGGTTTTGCCTTTGCCTTCTTGCCTTTTAGCGTAATTCTATGTGAGTATGTATACATATTCACGCATATTGGCATAAACCGTTATTTATATTACTCGTAAATACTTATATACATAAGTGTGAGATGGCACTCAGCCTTATTTGTGCTATTTAAGTTTTATCCTTTCTTCATCCCTTTTCGGACTTTTTGGTTTTTATTTTGTAGCAATAAGGATAATTAAATTGCACATTACAGTAGAATGTTTTTATGCAGTACATATAAATATTTGCTTATGCAACTACATTGTACATACCGACATGAGTATCACGCAATTTCCCAGCGTAATATGCTTAGTGGGGATACAGTATGCTTTCTGAAAATAAGTTTATGGTAAGTCACTGTTAAGAGTTGATTTTAATGCAAGATGTACCTGAAACGTGTCAAATTTGCAGGATAATTTATTTGCTCGTAAAAGGAAATTGCAAGTACTGATAATTGACAACGCGGTGCATATAAGTACAGTTATTACTTATTACTATTATCATCAAATAACTTTGTTCATTAACTGTAAATGTTAATTAAACAATAATTTGGTTGTAATATAAAGGTGGTTTGCGACTTCATTAATATGTAGTATAGCAGTAGTACTATGGTAAATTTTGGATACCTTCAGTAATCCAAAAAGTCGACTTTAATTTTCCCAAACAAATTTTGGAAAAAGATTTGGCACTTGAGGATTCTCATATAAAGCCTTTCGCACAGGAATTAGTTGATCAATTAACCAACCTTTGCTCGGTGAAAACACTAATTTAGGTCGATTTACCATACAAAATAAATATCTAAATTTTCTACAGTAATTTTAAGTCGAATATCAATCGAGTTGAAAATGTAATGCAACACAGCGAGTTGTTGTGCACGCTGTAAATTAGGCTGTATTTATTGATATAATGGCCTTTCGACGGTAGATGTCGCTGCTGGTAATAATAGTTGTAGTTATTAAAATAGCAATCACCTGATGAAACTTACCATTTTCTTATGTATGTATATCAGCTGATAGTAAATCGAGTAGTCGGCAGTGCGAAGAGCAAAAACTGGTTACTCAATTATAATCTTAATGTATCAAATTGATTTGACTGTGCGAAAACGCTCTAAGTACGATTAAACTAGGGAAACAAATAAACTGATTTGTATTGTTGTGAATATTTTGGAAAATTTGGAAAAAATTTTGCTCGGAAATAGTTAGTTTGGTTGATGACTGACGTAGCCATCAGAGAGATATGAATGCTATGATAGGCAACAGAGACTCGGTCACCAATATTCAATAACGGTCCTTTGGAAAGGTATGTATCAATGAACCTCCATGAATCGGCAAAGCTCTCTGAACTTAACAATCTGCTGAGGCGGCTAATACTGAATCTAGCCAATACGATAAAGATTCCTCCACAGACCTTTGACAATATGGAAAAAAATGTTAGCTTAACGGTGTATAAAAAAAATTGTGTACAAAGAAACCTTGAGAACACCGCATAATGTTGTAAAGGTACTCATCTCAAAGAAGAGTCTAAGCATTCATATTTAAAATCCAAGTTAAATAAACTTTTCTTTACTAAACTTAACTGAATTCCAACAGGTCTTTAGGTGATGAAATATATATTGAATTTTATCTTATTTCTGGGTATACTTGTTTTGACTTAAGATGAAATTTCCAACGGTTTTATAGAAAATTGGTAACATTTACTGAGTTAAATATTGAAATTTGTTTTAAAGTGTCACAAAAAGAATTGGATATCCAAAACAAAACAAAACCACCTTTTTATAGAGGTTTATCAATTTGTTATTGCACATAAGTGCGTATCAGCAATTTCAAGATACATATCTATCAATGAAATTCTAGGAAGACAAAGTGAAGTTGCTCTTCTGCTCTTCTGCTTTCTTTCCACTTTGCATATTATTTTAAAGTATTTAATAATAATGGAGTTTGTTGGCGGTGAGAGCGAGTACATGCGGCGCCTTAATCGATAATTGAAAATTATTTCAGCTGCTCTTCCCAGCAATCTTATTGCAATGCGGCCGATTAAAAGCTTATTAACAGATGCCTGCAAGTACGAGTTTACGTATTAATATGCATTTTAATATTACTTGCGTACAATGATTGAACGCATGCATATACATGGCTACATGTATATATAAAAAATACTCCGATAATTCCATGGTAAACCAAGGAAGAAATAAGGCATTGAGCATGACTTCTGCATAAAGGTAGCAAGGATACAAGTGTATAAAGAGGCTTACACTTTGTTTTTTACCAAATTAAAGCACTACACCACTCATATCTCATTTTTTGCAACAAATTAAAATTTTTAAAATTATCTGTGTTTAAAATGCCAATTATATTAGTCATGTTATGTAATAATATTTATGTCACACACATGTCACTACCTTTATGCGCTTCAAATATGCAATTAAATTATTTTGTGTATCATCAAATTGAGTCTCTGGCATGCGCATAATAAACTAAGCAGATAAACTTCATTATTTTCCAACTGTTAGACATAAATTCTGGCTCCATTAGTGTTTTAATTAAATTTGGAAATAAACAGAAATTCGTGCGCAAAACTGCAATGCACAAACACCAGTGTCGAAGAGAAAAACAAAAGTTTTCATAATTTTCTGTAGCATATAAATTTACAGTCAGTACATTAGTATGGGGGACAAATGATCGTGTCTGTGCCTGTGTGCGCCTGTGTAAGCATCATCATAATAATAAACCATATTTGCAGTGAGTGTATTTTATGGGGAAAGCTAAATAGCTTTGGTCTACCCATAAAATACACTTGCTTCCAAACAAAAATGCACATACACACACACACATAACTGCTGTTACATATTACACATACACATATGTATATAGCTTTGCATTTACATATGCGTGCAGTGTGTAAACTTTAATGTGTTAACTAAAAACTAGCAAAGTAATAGCTCTCCAACACGTTTTTCATACACTCATATGGCAGGAGTTTGCAAAAACTTGTGTTTGTATTTGTAATTGAATGTATATATATTTAAATAGATTTGTATATGTGTGTGTGTGCATGAAAGCTATAAAGCTTATCCCCTAAACTTGCCATTATTTTTCACTGCAGTTGCGGCTACAGCGCATCATTTCGAAAAAAAAATGTTATTGTTGTTGCTAATACTTATATGTGTGTGTCTGCATATATATCGTCCCTGTTATAAGCTCCTAAATGGCTGCCAATTTTTAAGTGTTTGCGAACCTTCTAATCGTCACTACACTTCATTTCACTTCATGCTATTCCCTCTTCCAATTTTTTTTCATTGTCGCTTAGTGGATGTAAATATGCCGTTAAACTGACCGGAAATGAGTTTAAAACGTTCAACATACACCACAACCACAGCGTACTTGGTGAAGTTTATAAATGTGAAAGTTGTGCCATAAAGGATGGTTCAGTGTGTGAGCACCATAAGCGATACAACATAAAATAAAAAAGGGGAAAAATAAAAAAGAGAGCATATAAAATCTGCAAAATGAAGTTGCTGTTATTGAATATTAAGCAGTTGCGAATGTTATTAGTAGCTTATATTGGAGGCTAGTTTGCAAAATATTTTACTACAACGAGCGGGTGGAGTCACGAATGATGGACAAAATGGACACTTAATGACCAGTCAAAGTGATGTTTGATGTCTTGCCCTTCATAATACACCTCTGTATCAAATTTACATAGTTAGCTGTAAAATAATTGTCCTCAAATGGACACATAGCAGACAAGTTCATACTGTTCATGCTATTTCTACGATGGACTTGTATATTACCGGAAAAGCTCATTCGTTTTAATTTTGATTGCTTTATCTTTTATCTAACTAAATCTAATATAGTTATATTATGTAATTGTCTTAAATTTAATGAAATTTTCAGAGTGGCAAAACGAACAGACAACTGGTATAAATCACATAAACTGGTATAATTAGGTATAAGATAGAAATGGAAGAATTTATACTATTATAAGCATTGTTCTTCTTATTTTAGTGAGTTCAACTTTCAATTAACTAATACTTGAGTCGTTTAATTGGAGCTTTTACTTAATTTGTCTGTTTCGCTCTCGATTTTTTTCCAAAAAAAATCATTTCATGAGATTATGACTCAAAAACTAAGCATTAGTTAAGTGAATATTTCACCACATTTAAACAGTTCAATTAGGTGAGACAATTAATTTATAAATTGAATAAAATTTCAATTAGTTTTACTTGTGAAACACTGAAATGTTGAGTTTTCTCAATAATATCATGTTAACATTACAAATATTCAGAATGAATACCAAAGAGAGAATG
This sequence comes from Zeugodacus tau, assembly GCA_031772095.1. Lineage (NCBI taxonomy): Eukaryota > Metazoa > Arthropoda > Insecta > Diptera > Tephritidae > Zeugodacus > Zeugodacus tau. The sequence goes on along the minus strand of CM062649.1, from coordinate 15,982,993 downwards.
ACAAATAATTTAACTTGCAATATGACAATCAAACATTTTGGTATCAAGTAATTTAATATGTTTTTTGATGTTATACTCCATGTACCTCACATTTCACAGGGTGGCATAGCGTCATTCACTATAAATTATTTCTTTAATTAATAACTAATTGGACAATGACTTAATTGCTTCATTTTATAATAAATCGAAATGCTACAGGAGATAATTATTTCTAGAGAAGTAATTAAATTATATTATATTTTGTAGTGAGAAACCCACAATTCGAGACGATTCTTAGGGTCTAAAAGTTGACTTTTTTTTTGGAAACATACTTTTACAGTTTTGTTTACTGGAAGTTGGATTAATTGTCGTACACACTTGTCGCACTCTTCAATAACTAATTACTGAGTTAGGTTAGGTTTGGTTAATGGGTAGATCTCCGCAGATGCAGATAATCTCACTTAGACAGACTCGACTGTCCATTGTGACACCTGGAAAACTCCTAACGGATCACTAAGACCCTTATGATGCGACAAAGCGCTTGAACTCTATAATAAAGTTCTTAAGTCGGCGAATGTCGATTCCAGTTACCTCGCTGGGTAAAGGCCGAAGATATGCCTACCAAGGTGCTTTAACCTAAGTCTGGCGAATGCTGGTCATTGAAGGAGGAAGTGCTTGGACGATTCCTCTTCGTCTTCCTCCAACCAGCTTTGTCAACTAGCGTCTGACTTGATCCCTAGTCTCACCGCGTGTGTGCCTATTGGGCAATGACCAGTAAGCTCCCCAATTATCGCGGAGAGATGAGCCGTTTTCGATCCACTGTGGGCCAGAAAGACCTTGCTACTGCGCAGGTGCTGATTGTTCTCCAGCGAGCTCACTCAAAGACAGTGCGTACTGACCACACGTTTCCACTCCGGCGTCAATATTGCTAGGGTACCCTCTCTTGCAAGCTTATCCGCTGTGCAGCTTCCGCGATTTCGCGGTGACCGGGTACCCACAAAAGTCAGATTTTAAAGTAGTTCGAAGCTACTGATAACGATGTTAGGCACTCCCTTACTAGCTTTGAGCTTACTGTCATCGAATCCAAGGACAGTATAGCCGCTCTGCTATCGAAGTGAATACACACCTCTCTGAAGTATGCCGCTCTTCGAAGAAGTATATCTACTGCTACTTAGATGGGAGCTACCTCTGCATTAAAGACGCTGCTATGGTCTGGCAGCCGAAAACTGGAGTTAATTGAGAGCTTCCGACAAAAAAAAATTACTGAGTAATTACATGAACATATTTTTAATAATTAGTTAAAACCGCAATGCTCAAACTGGTATATGTCTATACCAATAATATTGTAAAAGTGTGTGCCTATATTTATCCAACTTGAAGCCATTATGGCTTTTAAAGTTTTAATATCATTACTTGCTGGTGGCGTTTGATACAACAAAAGAACTCTTTATCCTCTTATAAGATAAACTACAGTGGCAGTTTGATTATTTGTTGACCATTGTGAGAGTGTTCTGCCGAAATTGGCGAAGAAATTAGTAAAATGATAGTACAATGAACAGTAAGACTTTTCCGGCTCCATTGCATACGAAAGGCATGAATTGGACTGAGAAGTATTCGTTGAAAATACTTGAAATACTAGAATACATTTCAGCTCCTTAAAAGCTAAAGCGAATTAGATAAGCTACAAGCTAAGCAAGCCTTAACTAGAGAAATTATATTATTTGAAACACATTACTCTATTAAGGGACACAAGCTGACAGAAATATCAATTTTTTGATAATTTTTTTTTAAAAGCTCACTGTTTTATTAACTACCCTCGTATAAGCCCATTGCGTACTGCTGGCTGTCGCAAACCAACAGAATTGTTTGGCAAAAGTTGGGAATGCTTTTCATTTATTTGAATGCTACGCACATGTAGCACCATGGGTGCGGCACCTCGACGAGTCTATTTTATTAGTGTTTTATTTTTATGTTACAACAACAAGAACATTTAATATCACTCGTAATTGAAAATATGAGTGCACTCGTACGTACAATTAAATTCTTACTGCCTGATGGACGACAGACAGCACATGCCGGCAGCAACATCACGCGTTCTTCTGCAATGCTTAAATGCCGCACGTTTCGCCATGGCGCGTGAGCTCACACTCATTAAGATAAAAAAACAAAAACAACAATATATGTGTGTATGTTTGTGATATGTACCTAAAGCAGTGGACAAATATTCCAAACAACGGACTTTGCGGCACTCGCATGCGCCATATGTTGCATGGTTGATGTTGCATGTGTTGCATGACGAGTAATTCTTTGGCGTTGCTATAACGCTGCGGTGATCAACTTTGCCATCCAGAACTCAGTCATTGGAAGTAGTGTAATTATTCATATGAATTGGGCGTTGCGCCCCATGTGATGCCGGACGCTATGTGCATCTGTGGGTGTGTGTTTTCATTGAGTGCCTGCTCTGCATCGATAGGTGAATGGGACTACGAGGGTCATCGAGGGTGCTGTTGTGTTACTCGTTTTAAGTGCAAGCTGCCACTACGAAGTCTATATGTGTGTTTAAAGTGATGGACTCCATGTTGTTTGTGTAGGTGTTGTGTTCACAAGGAGAGACAATCACTTAACTACACACTTGCATATATACTCGCAAATGTAAATGCTAACATATATGCGCCATTTTGGCCATAATTTTATGTTCTACAATAATAACTATGCTCGCACCGCCGTTGGTTATAATGCTTATAAGCATGTAAATAAGCGTGTGTTTATGAGGCGCAATCGCACCGACCGTTCGTCATGAAGTTGTATGTGCTTGCAATGCGAAATGATAAAATTATTCTCTTTACTATGTCGGATGCTTCGCTGCTGTTTTAATATATTTCATGGATGTGTACATGCAGGCTTGGTCCTAATTGTACCCCGGTGTAAACATTTTTTTCGTGAGTATTTTTCCTAATACTGATGCGCTTGAGGCATTTTTGAAAGATTTAACAAAATTTTCGAATATCGACTGTTTCAAGTTGTTGTATAATTAGTGTTAGACTAAATTCAGATTATATGCTAAACGGCTTGCCGCAAAATACATTCAAAAAAACTTGACAGCAGCGCCACCTACTGAATCAAACATAATCCTTTCTGTCAAGTAGAAGCCAATTTTGAGTCCTTACGCTAGTGGCTAGGAAAAATATTAAACCATGAATCGAACCTTTTTCTGGTTTTATGCATTAAACCCCATTCTTAAACCCGATGTTCAAAACATTGCTAAAAATTGTCAGATTATATGCTAAACGGCTTGTCGCAAAATACATTCAAAATAAGTAAGGAAGGGCTAAGTTCGGGTGTAACCGAACATTTTATACTCTCGCAATTTATTGATGTAATTTTATAAAGACAACACAATTCGACCCATATATTCGGCATAAAGTTCAATAGAATAACGAAAATCATCATAAATACAGAGAGAAACTGTTATAAAAAAAAAATTCAGAAGGAATGAATTACATTAAAATATCTGAGGGATTTACCTATATTTTCGGTGAAAAATTAACCTTAGGCACTGAGTTCTTCATGTTTGATATCAGGGGCCTTGAAAAGTCATGGTCCGATTTTGACAATTTTTCCACAAGTGATGTCACAGCTCAAATACAGTATTTGTGTAAAGTTTTATTCCGCTAGCTTCATTGGTTCCTTATGAATACATTATAAAGTGAACGAATCAGATGGAATTCAAAATTGGGTTATATGGGAAGTAGACGTAGTTGTGAACCGATTTCGCCCATATTCCACCCGTGTCATCAGGGTGTCAAGAAAATGTTATATACCGAATTTCATTGAAATCGGTCGAATAGTTCTTGAGATATGGTTTTTGACCCATAAGTGGGCGACGCCACGCCCATTTTCCATTTTGTAAAAAAATCTCAGTGCAGCCTTCTTCTGCCATTTCTTATGTAAAATTTGGTGTTTCTGACGTTTTTCGTTAGGGAGTTAATCCACTTTTAGTAATTTTCAACCTAACCTTTGTATGGGAGGTGGGCGTGATTATTATCCGATTTCTTTCATTTTTGGACTGTATTAAGAAGTTGCTAAAAGAAACGACTGCAGAAAGTTTGGCTTATATAGCTTTATTGGTTTGCGAGTTATATACAAAAAACCTATTTGGAGGCGGGGTCACGCCCACTTTTCCAAAAAATTACATCCAAATGTGCCCCTCCCTAATGGGATCCTATGTTCCAAATTTCATTTTCATAACTTTATTTATGGCTTAGTTATGACACTGTATAGGTTTTCGGTTTCCACCATTTTGTGGGCGTGGCAGTGGACCGATTTTGCCCATTTTCGAAAGCAACCTCCTCAGGGTGCCAAGGAACATGTGTTCCAAGTTTCATTAAGATATCTTAATTTTTACTCAAGTTATCGCTTGCACGGACAGACGGACAGACGGACAGACGAACGGACAGACATCCGGATTTCAAATCTACTCGTCATCCTGATCATTTATGTATATATAACCCCATATCTAACTCTTATATTTCTTGGTGACACAAACAACCATTATGTGAACAAAACTATGATACTCTGTGCAACAGGTTGCGAGAGTATAAAAACTTGACAGCAGCGCCACCTACTGAATCAAATATAATCCTTTCTGTCAAGTAGAAGCCAATTTTGTCTCCTTACGCTAGTGGCTAGGAAAAAAATGAAACCATGAATCGAACCTTTTTCTGGTTTTATGCATTAAACTCCATTCTTAAACCCGATGTTCAAAAGATTGCTAAAAATTGTCTTAAACAACATCTTATGGAGTTGTTGTGGATCTCTTGTTCGCAACAAAATTAGGACGGATCTTTGCTTTAAAACGTTAAATTCGAGTTTAACACAAATTTAAAGTAAACTGGCCCTAAACGTTGTTATCTATGATGAGATCACCTTTTACTTATTAAAATGTTTGAAAAAGGAAAGAAAACTTCTTAATCAGTATTGAAATATGACAAGTCTAATTTTAAGGATATAACCGCGCCAAAACTCTTTAGATAAAGGAAACTCCTCGAGACTTTTTATGTGCGATTTTTATTTTATTCTATGTTGTATCTGTTTATATATCTGTTATGACATTGTACCTCAGAATATATATTGAACTAGTTTACATTTTACGTATGGGTCGATACGGTTTTATTTCCGAAATTTGGTCTATAAAAAAAATTCTGATTTTTAAATATTTATGCCTATCGTTGGCTTAATATAGAAAAGGCGTATCTACATTTTTTTCGAAATCGCGTTTTTAATGTATTCTGTTAGACCACTGTCAAATACTCCTCCCCTTAAAAAATTAGTGGGCTATGATCGTAAATAACGGATTTATAGTCATATAAAAAAAAGCCCTAACTCATTCGAAGTTACAATAACAACATAAAGCTCTATCTCAAATAACTTCAAAGAAATTAAAAATAATAACAAAATGATACCACAATTGAATTTGTTACCTGTTTTGAATAAAAATTGCAATAGAAATGTTTTTTGCATCTTAAGTTTTTAAGGTTTTATTCAGTTTTTTCCTTCTCCTGAAAAGTAACGAAAAGTGTAGATACGCCTTTTCTATATTAAGCCATCGCTATGAACCTTTGTCCAAATATTTTCATCTGAGAAAAGTCATAATATATAATTCCTTCCCCCACAGGGCTTTTGGACTTGGTCCGTAATGATTGCTTTCATTGTAAAATACCTACTTCTGAAAATCTTCATACTTTGGAACACTTATACCCTGTTCCGACCGACACTTAATCGCTAGATTTAGGCTGTTGAGTAGTTTATCTCACTAACCCACTGGATTTAACAAGATTTCGCAGTTATAAAGCTCTTCACCGATGAGATTTGAAGCTGATCCAGTCTAAATCTCCCTGTGCGACTCTGATTTAGAGCAATCTGTAGGTCATATTTGTTTAATCACAGCTGATTTTCACTACAAACTGTCAAAAAAATGTCACAGCTTCGGTCAACAGCAACGCAGTGTGTTGCTTTACGCTGCCGTTATACGGGAATGAACTTGCTTTCAAGTTGATCACACGAATTAATTGTCAATATTGGTATAAATTGAAAGTCGTGACGTAGGCTGCAGTCAACTTGTTATTCAATTATTGTTACAGAGATGCCGTCGTCAAGAAAACTGCTACCATTTATCGCCAAAATGGATTCATAAGTCTTTATTTTTAAATCAATCTGTAGATACGTCGGAAGATTCATGTTCCATAAAATGCATTGCTTATGTACAATTTTGTAAAAGGGAATAATTCACTTATTTCAACTTTATTCGTCATTAATTAAAATTGGAGAACTCTGCACTCAGTTGATCATTTCTTGATCATCGACTTTAAACACTTCTTGCTCGCAAAAATTGAAAGCAAGACGGCTTTCAAGTTCGGAAAATGATAGTATGGTAGTAAAAAAGTGTAAGTGTGTGGCAACTTGAAAGCAATTTCTTTCCCGTGTAACGTCCGGGTTACAGCTAGTAGGTACTGCCTGCTGCTGGCTTTCAGAAAGAAGAAGAGAACCAAAAATGACACAAGTAAAGAAACGAAAAACGAGTAGATATTATAAGATAGACATCTGATTGCTATTTTTTGGCAATAATAGGCTAGCAATATTCAATGGCTAGCAGTACAGAAACACTCTTACATATTACATATTACAAATTTTTGGCGGGAACATATTATTTATTAGAGCCAAATATATGGCTATCAAAATGCAAATCACAGATATCAAAATTCAGGTCTCACTTGTATTGACGTTTCCTTATTTGTGAGCAAAGCTTTTGCAGGCAGAGTACAGACAAATAACAGTACATATGTGTATGTATGCAATTGCGATTGGTGGTCGATATCTATGGAAAAACAGCCAGCACGATAGCAACAGCAAAATTTGCCAGCGCTGACTCTCGCAATCCGCAACGACCAATCACTGACAGATGAATGTCATCAATTTATACACACATACTTGCTGAGCTTTGTGTTGTAATTTATTGGAAATTTTGTAATAGCGCATGCAATCCAAAAGTGGATCTAGTGGAATGAAAGAAAATATTATGAATTTTAACTAAATATCAAAATTATTGCTTATTTAAGGTGGTCAGTTTTTGTGGTATTTTAACTGTATACATTTAACAATTGTTTTTAGTAGCTGAATGAAAGCAAAATAGTTTCAGATTGCGTGTTGTGACATTTCCTGTGAGTTTATTTCGCTATGAGTCGATGTTTGGATAGTTCGAGGTTAGGTTTCAATTTTAGTAAACCGTTATTTTTGCGCCGTGATTTATAGTATGTAATTATTATAAATATAAATATATATATTTTGTCAAATTTCACGAGTTTTTATGAAATTATATTACTTGGAATGATGACTTTGTTTATAGTATATTAAACACTATTTAGAGTGCATTGGACTTAATAGTACCGTCTTCTAATTATTACACGTTAGAAAAGTTACCATGCACTCCAAATTGTAAGTTGATCAGAGTAAGATCCTGATACCGAACAACAATCACTGAACAATCCAGACTTCCTGAGTACCTTTACTAGCACACTCAGCAAGGTATAATATAATACAATATCTAGTTTAATTATATTAAGTGTCTTTTCCATAACAAATTAGAGCTTATTTTCAACCATATTGCTAAATGGTGACTCACTACCGTGTAACTTCTTTAACTTGATGTTGGAAAATTTAATACGAGCTGCAGAGCTTAATAGAGAAGGTACAATCTTCAATAAGAGTGTACAGCTGCTGGCGCATACCGATGATATTGATATCATTGGAAGCAACAACCGCGCCGTTAATTCTGCTTTTTTCATACTGGATAAGGAAGTGAAGCGAATAGGTTTGGAGGTGAATGAGGACAAGACGAAATATCTCCTGTCATCAAACAAAAGGTCAGCGCATTCGCGTCTTTGCTCCCACGTCACTGTTGACAGTCATAACTTCGAAATCGAATACCTGGGAACCAGCATCAACAACATCAACAATGTCAGCCTCGAAATCCAACGCAGAATCACTCTTGCTAACTGGTGTTACTTTGGACTAAGTAAGCAATTGAAAAGTAAAGTCCTCTCTCGACGAACCAAAATCAAACTCTACAAGTCGCTTATCGTTCCAGTCCTACTTTATGGTGCAGAAGCGTGGACGATGTCAATATCAGATGAGACGACACTAGGAGTTTTCGAGAGGAAAATTTTGCGCAATAAACTGGTGTTTCCGAAGTAACTCGAACCATAAATTAGTATTAAAAGCGTGAATAGTATTCAAGAGTGAGATAAACAGTAGAAAAACAGAAATCAAACTCAAATATGTGTAGTGTGTGGAATAGTATTTTCACCTTTTTTTCATAAATATTTACATATAGATTTAACCCACTCCGTGTGTACTACATAGTAGTAAAATTCCAATATCATCACGTCATCAAAAAACCCAAAAAAGGCATTCATCACACAATTGCATTGCATAAATATGCTCAAGCCTTCGACGCCATACTAAGATTTTTCGAATTTTTGTGTGCTCGGTGCAATGTAACTGTGAAAATATTGCAATGAAATGGCTATGCACTCATACATACATATATGTGAGTGTATGGGTGTGTGTGCTGTGTTATGCTCGCCTGCGAATGTACAAAATCTCATCGGAATTACATATGCATATTGCACATACTACAGATGTAAATGTGTACACACGTACAACCACTCGAGTATGTACATTCACTTTTAATTGCTATCTCTGCTGCCTCTGTGGCTTGGCTTGTGCGCGTGTGTGTTTGTATTGGTTGCAATTTTTGATGTTGAAATACGAAATTTGCAATTCAGTGCACAAATTTCAAAGTATAAAGGAACCAGCTGACAGACATGACCATTTAATGTCACACCGGCATAACCAACACAGGTATGGGCGCATTATTTTGCATTTGAAATCAAAAAATTCTTTCGGAAATCATTGAGGCGCTGTATGTAATGTTCACAGCATGAGAGATTTTCAGAACCGAATTTTTGCCTTCTTCCATATTTTGACTCAAGAGCACAAATTAGTTCAATAAAACTGTTTTTTTTTTTCTAAATTATGGCAATGCAATTGCACAATCAGTAAAGTATAGACGCTCAAAAGGCTGAATTTTGTAGCACAAATAATTCTTAAGGCAATTATTTGAAGAGTATTTTGCTCGGAAGATCAATGCAAAAGGCGAGTTGGATTTTTTTCGCAATTAATGAATGAACATGGAAGCTGCTGGTCAAAAGATTTGTTTACTTGGTTACAATTAAAAATGTGTTGAAATTCAATATAAAATTACCAGAGCTGGTTTAATTACTTCAATATCGTCTGACTGGGATCGAATAACAACTCCGTTGCCTCCTTCTGTTATCTCTTTCGGACGGGCTCGCTGAACTTTGGTGTCCGCTATAAGAGATAGATTGAAATTGAAATACTCTGAACAAGGTTCATATTTCTGAAATTCTAGAGGTTTTAATCGGCTTTTTGACTTACGTGGCTATGTATAAACCGCTACAGAGCTCGTATCTGGCAATGCTATACATCTTTGAAAGGACGCTACGCATGATTAGTTTGGATATTGCGTTAAACAGTTATAGACGTGTAAACATGGAGTTCACTAACGCCGAAATTAGCGCTATTTTAAAGTTGTCCTTTCTTAAAGGCAAATCCGGTAGAGAAACATTCCGTGAGATTAATGGTGTTTTGGAACTGCGGAGGAATGGTTTCGACGATTCAGAGCGGGTGAAAACGACAGCATGCGATAAGCCAGCCGGCGGAAGACCTATGACGACGAATACCGATCAAATCATGGAAAACATCGAGTTAGACTGGCATGTCGCATCTCGTGCCATCGCTCAGGAGATGGGAGTTAGTCACCAAACCATCTTAAACCATCTGCAGAAGGCTGGATACACAAAAAACTGTATTTTTGGGTGCCGCATGATTTGACATAAAAAAACCTTCTGGACCGAATCAACGCCTGCGATATGCTGCTGAAACGGAATGAACTCGACCCATTTTTGAAGCAAGTGGATCACATACGACAATATCAAGCGAAAACGGTCGGGGTCGAAGGCCGGTGAATCGTCCCAAACAGTGGCCAAGCTGGGATTGACGGCCAGGAAGGTTTTGCTGTGAGTTTGGTGGATAGGAAGGGAAACATCCACTATGAGACGGTGCCATATGGCCAGACGCTTAATTCTACCATCTACTGCGAACAATTGGACCGCTTGAAGCAGGCGATCTACCAGAAGCGTCCAGAATTGGCCAACAGAAATGGTGTAGTGTTCCACCAGGACAGCGCCAGACCACACACTTCGTTGATGACTCGTCAGAAGCTACGGAAGCTCAGATGGAAGGTTTTATCGCATCCACCATATAGCCCAGATATAGCACCTATATTACCACCTGTTCCTGTCCATGGCGAACGGCCTTGGTGGTGTAATGTTGAACTCAAAAGAGGCTTGTTAAAAGTGGCTGTCCGAGTTCTTCGCAAATAAGATGGGGGGGCTTCAACGAGGGAGGTATTATGAAGTTGCCGTCCGATCACTGTAACACTTTTTATAAAGCATTGAATAAAGAGCAAATAAGCGGAAGGGAGATATTTGCCAACCTAATACTTTCATGGGCATAAGTAATTTTATTATTATGTAAACATCGATTTTCATTTCCAAATGCTTTTCAGAACTAGTTACTCTCCCGTCTTTTTATGAATTTTAATTAAATTTTCTGTTGCAAAGCAGCGAATTATTTTCCAACCTCACGTTCATAAAAGCCACAAAATAATTATATTAATAGCACTAACAATAGCAATAATAATTATATAAACGACAGACAAGCAGCATTGTTACTTGTGCCACTTGCAGCTGCAATCACCGCTAAGCAACAACAACTACTACCACAACACAAAACATCCTAAATAAGCAATGATGTTTTGGCATTCCGATGCGCTTGCGTGTGCGCGTCAACACCTGCAATTTAGTCATTTTACTCTAACGCGAGTGTCGCTGACACCACGTCCAATTTCTATATCATTGAATTAATGACAATTCAACCAAAAATTGGTGGTGAGCATGTCGCTGCACGGCTGCTGGTTGACATGAAGTGGTTGCTGTTGGTGATGGCTTTAATATTTGATGTGATAAACTTGCATTGGTGTGTATGTGTGAATAACTGTATGCATTTATACAAATATATGTATAGGCGTGAGGTGACGACAGGAGCGGCGACAGTGACGCTGTTGAAAGCTATATTGTTGACAGTATGTGCTGTGTCGATGACTTGCATATGCACGGTTATAAAAGCGAATGCCTCAACACTTTTCGTTCATGGCAAAAACATACACATGTTTTTTTTTTTAATGGGTGTTGTCGCAATATAAATACATACAAGTTTCAATTTTGCATTTATAACTTTCTCTAGTAAAGCTATACCCAATTCTGGACTACCAATAATTTTAATGAAATATATTTATTTTCACTTGCAAAAGTATATATTTTATTTTTAAGTTTCGAGTCTATATCTCTTCATTTAGACATCGCAGAAGCTTAATTTAAGTTTGACTTTAAAGATCGGTCTATTTTAAACAATTGTTGTGAAAATGAAACATATACTTTTCTTAATTTGGTTTATAATGGGTTTTTTAATGAACAAGTCAAAAAATGTGCGCTTAACACAAGAATTTATTTTGATTAACCATACAAGTGTAAATGTTTTAGTATGGTTTCACAAATTAATGCTTTTAGTACCTAGTACTGCCTCCTTTATTTAGGTTAATTGAAAAAACTCTGTTCGGAATGTTATCATAAAGTCTTTTTAAGTAGTCAAAGGAAATCTCACTCCTTTCTGTTTTGAACGCCTATCATCGAATTGACTGCCTCACTTATAAACTTTGCGGGACATCCACCCCCACAGGTTTTCTATTATATTATGGACTGGTGAATAGCGTGGACCACTTCAACAAACTCATATTTTGAGCTGTAATTCCAGATATTACTACTTTCGCGGTGTGGATCGGGACATTCTCCTGTTGATTTGTCCAGGGAAAGGGTCAAAAACTATTACAAAACAAGTAGGGAAGGGCTAAGTTCGGGTGTGACAGAACATTTTATACTCTCACAATTTATTTATTTAATTTTATTAATATAACATACAATTTGACTCATATACGTATTCGGCATGAAGTCCATTAAAAAACAAAAATCTGTATATATAGTATATGGGGCTAGGTAATTAATGGACTGATTTCAACAATTTTTGCCGATATTATCCGATATAAATTTTATAAAGTCCCAAAATATTAGGTATATGGGAGCTCATGAAACATGGGGCCTTGAAAACTTATGGTCCGATTACGACGATTTTTAGAAGAACGATACGACACTATAAATGCAGTATTTGTGCAAAGTTCTGTTCCGATATCTTCACTAGTGCTAACTTTGTATATTGTAAAGGAAACGATTCAGATCGACTTCACAGTTATCGTACATATATAACTATTTTATTTCTGGCTGACACAAACAACCGTTATGTGAACAAAACTATCTTTAGCAACTTTGTTGCAAGATTATAAAAATGATCGAAATAAAGAAGAAGATGTTTGAAACTGCAGCTTAAATGTTCCATAATGACATACCAATCAACCGCTGAAACCATCACACCCCTTTCGCGATTATGGTGACGGGCTAGAAAACGTTCCTCTTTCCTTAGGTCATGCAATTAATAGTTATTGTCGTCGCGACCGTTGAAATTTTCACCTGAAAATATGATCGATTTCCGTTTACTTTTACAATACATGTGATTATAGCAAAACTGAAACCTTGAGTCTTTCCGTTTTTAAAGCTGTTTTTTGGACACCAAATGCTCACAATTTTGTATCTTTTCTTACAGTGAATACACGGACACTGGACCAACTTTTTGACTTTATTTTTGCTTCGGAATCACTCGAATTGGAATCTTTTTTTTTTTTTTCAAAATATACCGCATTTCCGCTTCCGTGGCTAATTATAGGCGCGAATAGGCCACATCCTGAAGAAAATATAGCAGTCGTAGCTGATAGTGTACTGAAGACCGTGGAGAGTCGATTCGACACCGTTCGCTACAACCTGGACTGACGTATGGAGCTACTTGCCGCATTTTGGACGAAGAGCAACCTGAAGAAATTCAAGATCTGTTATTTCGTCCAGAATTAACGACGGTTTGGTGTGGTTTCTGGGTCGGTGAAATCATCGGTCCATATTACTTCAAAAATTATGCCGATTTTATCTGTTATAGCGCCTTGATAAGCGCCTATTTGATGTCTGAAATTGGAACTCGTGATCTCGTCGACTTTTAGTTTCAACAAGACGGCGCTATTTCCCACACATCGCATCAATCAATATGTATTAGAAATGAAAACGGTATATAATTAGTATTAGAACACAGTGAAGCGATTACTATCGGCGAACATTATTAAGAAGATACCGATAACTTAATTGAATCACAGCTGCTAAGCTTCTGAGCTGACAAAACTTACGTTGTTATATATTTACAAGCCTTAGAAATAATTTCTAGCTAGCGCTAAGTCAGCTATAACATATAGTTATCAAATTGAAGAGAAGTGATTACTGTCTCGAAATAAATGTTCCCCCTATTTTTCATTAAACAAAAGTTAGTAGAAAAGTGGCAGAAGAGGTCCTGCGCTTCGTCAAACTATTTGGTTATCTAGATTATTTAAATTGCAGAAATCATCAACGCTGACCGATATTGCAACACGCATGCGCAGTGATTTACATTGTAAATCGCTATAAAATCAGGAAATTACTTAATTAGTATAAACAGATTCGGGAAATAAATGAGTAAATAAACAAAAGAGTAATTAGCGTAACAGAGTGTGGCTGTGCGAGCCGAACAAATAGTCGGGCAGAAATTTTAAATAGACCAAATGATAACACAAAAGCATGCAAACTTCAGTTGTCCATACAATACGCTTCACTGTCGGTTCGCCGCGAACCCTACAACACTCCCCAGCACTTGAGTTATCGCCTGCCTGCCTGTCGAGTGGAGCCACAAAAAATATTGCTTAAAATTTGTGAACTTTAATTATTTTTCGGTGAAACTTTCTCCGTTCGAGCGGCGAAAGTGTGCGCTCTCCCTTTCGAGCATGTGCCTATGTGTGTGTGCGCCGGCATTTCTAATCGTTATTTTATGCAACCGCAAAAGTGGCCATGCTGCAGCCGTTGAATTTATACGCCACCCTGAAGGCAGTAAAACAGGCGCACGCTTTGACATCTGTTTGTAAATGGGTACTAATGTATGAGTGTTTGTTCGGGTGTGTGTGTGTTGACGTTTCGGAGTTTCGGACGAACTGCCGCAAACAATGAGAGAATGACCAATGAAATTCTTAAATCTCGTTAAAAGTTTTCATTCTAATTATAAAACGGAAATTTGCCTAATAGCCGTTGGGCCGTTGGGGTGGAAAGGGGTGTGTGCTCACGGGGGTATTAGATAATCACAGAAAAGAGCGAGAAACGCTCGAAATACGACTGTGAAAATAATACCAACAAATTATTTCAAGTAGAACTGTTTTTTTGCCTTTGTCACTTTGTCTGTGCTGCGCTCTCTGTATATGTATGTGTGTGTGTGCGCGCGGGTGTTCTGTTTTGCGCTCCTTTCACTTCACTTCCAGGGATAATTGCTGACCCAGAATGCAAATACGCGAGTGAAAACGAAACCGGCTGTGTCCCGTTAGCCGCCCTTTCACGTCACACTTTTTTCTCGCATTTCGTGCTCATTTAGTTGCCTTCACTTGTGTACTTCTTTGCAGTTTTTCGTTCATTTTTTTTTGGGTGAAATGACTACTTTTCTACAATGTTTTTATTTAGTTTGAAACTTTATTCTCTTCTTTTGTTTTTTGCTTCGGTTTGTGTTTGTGCTTGAGTAGGGTGCCACATTACGTGCGGCGCGCAATTTCGCGCGTGCAACATATGATGGAATTTCCTTTTTCCGCTTCAGTGAATTTGTAATTAGATAGCGGTTGGCGTTGAAATCTGTGCGTCCAACTGTCACCGCTTCCGGTTGCGTTGCATGTGGCCGAGGCCAGTGGAATTTGGTGCGAATGTGACGCCTGTTGTTCACGCATTAGCAAATTACTGGGTGAAATTTGTATGAACATAATCGGACATTTCAATGTAATCGCAATCTGTCATGATATAAATGCTCTGTCTTGAAGCGAGAGTATGCATTTCTATTGAAATATATTACTATTTATGACCTTCAATGCAGTTTTCGTTTCAATGAACAATACTCGGATATTGACAATAACTTTGTATCTATGAAAGGTCTATGTGGAAGCTTCTGTAGTATATTGACATATATATTAAGATATATTGTAAAAGCTCCTGTGAAAGATATTTGTATATGAAAGCTTTCAAGTAAGATCTTTGTGAAAGCTTCTGTAAAATATGTGTGTGAACGTTTCTGTGACAGATAAATATAGAGGCTTCTGTGGATGATTTATGCAACAGCTGCTGTAGAATATTTTTGTGAAAGCTTCTGTGGAGGATTTCTGTAAAGCTTCTATGGAATATTTAAGTGAAAGCTCCCCTTAAATATCTATTTGAAAGATATTATTAAATATTTGTACAAAATCTTAGAAAATTTATGTTGGATATTTGTGTGAAAGATACTGCAATCCTAGCGAAATTGCTAAAGTAAATTCTCGGTATTTTATTATTATTATTAAATACATGTACATATATGCAGGAATATGTCAAGCAAATTAAAATTAATCAAATCTTATTTTTCCATAGTTCAGGACAGTTTCGTTAAACTTCTTCTTTTACTGCACCGAAATAGCATATGCCATTACGACAAAGGGTCAAGGAAATAAACATGAGCAACAATAAGTGAGAAAAATTATTCCTATGGGAAACTTTTGACTCTCCCTTTGAGACTAACTTTCAGCAATATATAGCCTTTAATGAAGAAAAGAACAAATTTCGGCAGTTACTTTGTAGTTGCCATCAAATGCAGCTAATATAAATATGGAAAAAAATGTAATTACCTATAATGCATGGCAAAGCCTACATTTCGCTTTAAGTTGACCCAGTTATAAGCGTGCACATACACACAAACATAACTGTCATTAAGAAGACCACAAAATATATGCTCTATATGTGACGTCACTCGAGCGCTACAAGACACATTCTCATCATAACTCGAAGAGCCAACATGGTCAGTCAAACTGACAGCCTAGATTGGTATAAGTAAGGTGTTAGCTAGTATGCGCCATAAGAAGCCATGCTTAGCAGAAAAGTTGACACTTACAGAGCTGATTTCAAATGCAGACACTCACACTCGCACTTACTCTCACACATATACAAACACTCGCTCACATGCACTTTCACTTTAATTTGTGCAACTAATTGCACTCCAATGGTTTGCTTTCTGAGTCACTTACTTGACTTTGTGTGCAGTAAATTGAGAGAGAAACAGCAGCGGCAGCAGTGCTGGCGACAATTCAATTGCCAAAGCAACTTACTCTCCTTGCTTCGTTGCAAGTGAAAGCTTAAAAGTGCTGCAGTAAACACAGCTACGAATACAAAGCACCAACACCAACGTCAACAGTACTGCAAGAGCAACAACAATACATATAATGAGTATACACTCGAAAGTCACTTTAGCTAGCTGTGAGAAGCTGCGACACTTATACGCCATGTTGACCTTTTAGTACAAGCCTGCTTCCTAATGCAACGGCGTTGGGAAATTCGGTTGCTATTTTTGTGATTTTTGTTTTTGTCTTTTATTTTGCCAGCGTGTGGCAGAGTGTAGTATAATTCGAACTGTAGTGATACGATTTTTTCGATGTCGACCCCCAAAGCAAACACACTCTCTCATGCGCAGTTAGGGTCATATATATTGACAGTAAACAGTTCCCAGTTTGTACTCAATCTCCGGTAGCTAAAATTGCAGGCGTTAACTGTGGTTGTTTTCAATTCGAATCTCATTGAGTGTGTGCAACGTTCGTTCGATGCATGGTGTTGCTTGTGGTTTCTTGTGGAAAATGGCAATGCCATCATTAACTTTCGACTGAAATGCAATTGAAAGCAAACCAACAAACTCCAGCTACGAAAGTCAACTTGTTGGCATTGGAAAAAGTCAAAAGCCATTTTCTCAAATTGTCGCTCTAGATGTGGTCGAGTGCTGCTCATCGCAAATGTGGTCAAAGTAATGTCGATCGAACGGTTCGTCATTATAAATAGGAAATAGGAATTCTACTCCACGCACTTATGCTAAGGTGGTTGCAAATATCAGTGCTTTCGAATTATACATAAGTCCATCGTTGGAAATAAGTGTGAAATGAAGAGCAAATCTGGAAACGGAACTTAATGAAAGGGTTTTGTATTAAATAAAGGGGTTTTCATTAGAGACGTTACAAAAGTAGACCGATAGGGACAGCAAACGATGCTATATTTTTTCCAGCTCATTTGACATATCTCTTCAGTAGGATTGGCCATTTCATTATGGAAAGATATCCGATCCAACAATGAGTCGATATTACTAAAATTTACTATCGAAATTCGGAGTCAGTGGCCTCAACTTTAAGAGCGCTTCGTCCAATTTATAATGAGGCTCATTTCTGGCTGAATGGCTTCGTCAATAAGCAAAATATTCGTTATTGGTCAGACAGCAATCCAAACGTACTCCATGAGTCACCATTGCATCCCGAAAAAAATTACAGTTTGGTGCGGTATATGGGGCGGCGACGTCATTGGGCCGTACTTCTTCTGTGTTGATCAAGACCGGCACGTTACTGTGAATGGGAATCGCTACCGCTCAGTGATAACCTAATATTCTTGGCCCGAAGTTGATGATATGGACTAGGGCAATATGAGGTTCCAACAGAACGGGCCCACAAGTCACACAGCGATTGTCATAATCGATTTGTTGAAAACCAAGTTGGTGAACGTGTTATCTCACGAAATGTCCCGGTCAATTAGCCGCCTCGGTCGTGCGTTTTGACGCCGTTAGACTATTTCCTGCGGGGCTACGTCAAGTCTATGGTCTACACCAACAAGTCAGCGACGATTGATGAACTTCCTACGAATATCGAACATGAAATTGCAGCAGTATCGGCCGATTTATGCTTGAAAATCGTCGAAAATTGGGTTCAGCGTCTGGACTTCTGCAAGCGTACACGTGATGGCTATGCAAAAGAAATCGAGTTCCATACATAATGGCTTCGAATGTATATATAAATAATTTCATTGATATCCCAAATCATTTTGGTTTTATTTACTTTTGTAGCGCTCTTATTGAAAAACCCTGTATAGCTTTAGTCTGCAATTCTAAATGTCTGAGAATTCACTTGAGTTTTTAGGGATATTGTATATCAAACCAGAAATTTTATGTCAAGCATTTTGATGTTCTTAGCAGAAAATCCATAAATACATCTTTGTTCATTATAATAGTGTTATCAATATATAAGGATCACCCTAGTGCAACAACTATACTTATGCATTCTCTATTCTCGCCTGTGTTGGAGTGCAAAAATAAATTAAATCTTAGCAATTTGAATTAGAATTTGAGAGTTTTTTGTGTATTACCAAAAATAAATCCAAATTTTGCTTAATCCAATTGTTTTACTTTTATTACCTATTGTTCAAGTAAAATTATTGCAAATGATTACAGTTGCGCTCTTAAATTTATGAAACATAAAAATGTATGCAAATAACTCAAAACTGATGAGTATTTGGTCATTTCGTATTAATTTGAAAAAAATGTGGTTTGAGAACAGGAAAAACCAAGTTGGAAACGGAATGCGGCAGATGCGTTTCGAGTATGAGTTACGAGTATTTGCGTACTTAAGTACGACTAAAATGAAAATGTATTTATGTATACATACATATATATTTTAGTGATACATTTTCTTATTTATCATTATAAATGAAAAGCTTTTTTTTAATAAATAAATACGCAATATTTCCATGCTGGAGCAAAGCAATTTCATTGGAAAAACTGATTGGGTTGAAAATTATTCATTTGAAATTTAATTTTCAACTAACTAGTTGCTGTTCACATTGTATTTGTAAATAAAAGTTATGCAATTTAATTACAAATTGCACATCAACTGTGCAACATATAAGAATAAAATTGCAAGTTTGGACACCGGTGAGGCAACCAAATTTTACTCCATACAAACTGAGGCATTATAACAATAACATAAACAAAATGAAAATATAGCAAATGAAAAAGACAACTGCTCAGTTTGCGCATGCAAACAACAACAATGTGTACACAGGTACAAATACTAGAATATGGTATAAATAAAAAGAGACGACAATTACGAAAATCGATAAGATGAAAATGTTAACAGTCAACAATTAAAGCAGTAAAAGTTGTTGGTGTTATTGCAAGTTGACTTGCAGCACACACTCCTCCACATATGCTTAAGTTAAATTTGTGCAAACTAAGCCAACACTCCACATCTATCTGAGCTTCTCATTAATGCACTGCTTGATAGTAAAGATTGAATTTACCCACACCGCTGCAAGTGAGGTCAATTGACATGCTGGACTCTAAAGTGGCATTCAAGAGACAAGCAACATACTGAAAAGCATTTAAGCATTCCTGAGTGCACACACACACACACACAGTGATAATATCGTAATCAAATTGAGCGCAATCTATGGAGATACGATGCCTAAACCAAAGCTTTTGCAATGCGATTAATTCTATTGATTTAGCACAGGTATGTTGATTTGGCACGGTGTGGTATTTGCACTAACAGTGAGCTGTAGGTTGATAGCGTCACATACTTGATTAAAGTAAATATATTTGCTATACTCGTATTTCTACTTCTACTTCTACATCTACTTCTAATTCTACTTCTACTTCTACTTCTACTTCTACTATTACTTCTACTTCTACTTCTACTTGTAATTGTATTTACAATACTACTCATACTCGTACTTATACTTATAATTTTACTTATACTTACACTCATACTAATACTTGTACTTATACTTAACATTTCATTTATATTTTATATACTTATAATTGTAAATCTACTTGTACTAATACTTATACTTAAATTTTTAATTATACTTATACTTAACATTTCAACATTTTTAACTCTGCAGTAGGTAGGTACTCGCTTTCAAAGTCATATTAAATTCCAATGACAATTACTAATGCGAGTTTATCTGCTTATATTGGAATATCTGGCAGACATATGTACATACATATGCATTTATCTATAGCTATAGATATCTATACGTGTATACTATATACTTTATGCATGCAAATTTATGAAGATTTATGTGTGTGGATTTATGAAAAGTCAATATAATTCATTACCAATACAACAGTACGAACGACCACTAAATAACAACAACAGATGTGTCTTTAAGCCACGCGCCGAAGGGTGATGGCGGCCGATTGGATACGATGGATATGAAAATGATAGATGACATTGGCAGTAGTAGCGTAATATCAACAATCACAACAACAGGCAAAAACAACAGATTGAATTGCAAAAATGAAGTCGACATGACTGGATGTCATCATCAATTGTGCATTCAGCTGCGGAACAATGCACAATCACTGGCATGCCACCATAACCCAACACCAACAACAATGCGGCTGGTGGTGGGAGGGAAGCGTTAGCCGATGGAGTAGCAGCAGAGCAGCGGATAACACCCACAGCCACTGCTACATAAAAGCGCCGACAACCGCAACAGCGCAACATCCGACTGTCAATGCTACGGCGACGTCGGACAGACATAACGGTTTTTATACTGCTGTGTGTATCTGTGCGATTGCCTGTGCGCGTGTATGTCGCCTCAGCTCATTTGCTTGCTATTGCAGACTGTCAAAGTTGATGAAGCGCAATCTATGTGGCAGTGAACTCAATTGTGATTGTTGGTATATAATGCTCACATACATACAAACAATGAATGTGGTTTATATAAGTATATCCAAATATAGTATGCAACTGAGTAGGCAGTTGTTTAAATAAGTCTGTCTGTATGGCTGTTGCCACAACTGAATTATTATGCAACAAACTTGTACATATCAAAATAGCCTACCAGAGGCGTGGCTGTAGACAAGAACAACGACAAAAGAATGTCGGTGCGTAAATATAGTATGTTATAAACTTATTAATTGTGTGGTGAATAACAGCATGATGCAACAACAATTACAATACTAACAACAACAGCAGCAACAATCATATACAAAAGGTGCCTTAAGTCCTTAAATATGATCGACTTTAATTACTGAGTTTGAGTGTTGTATTAACACACATACATACTTATGTATATTCACACAAACAATACATACATACATACATTCACACTCATTTATTCGTTGGCTCGAAGCTGTTGTCTACACTGGCATTGGTTAAACGTAAGTTGTACGTTGCATGCGATAATTTATCTTTTGTCACGTACCGTTATGTTCGCATTCGCCACTGGATTGTGTGACAACAACAATAAACACTCAAAAACACTCTTACAATGCATAGACGCCCTTTGTTAGCAGCACCGATACTCCAGACCCTACTTTGTCTCGGTGAGTTTGTATGGAAGTGCTGCTGGAGTTCAGCGTGAATGCAATTAAGTTTACAGACACTAATCCGGGCAGATTAGTCAGCGATTACAGCGCACACAATGTGCTAGCGATTTATGAGACAAAACGGTTGAGATTCACAAAAATATTGAAGATTAGACGTAGACATTAAGGTGCCCACATGCCAGCAGCCATTTATCTATCCATACCACACCACACACACGCACTGACTGTAGGATCAGGTATTTGCATGTGCAGGCTGGCGCTGCGTTGTCTGGCAGTGGACACTGCACTGGCCAATTAATTCACAAGTGATCCGAAAATATTGCTATTTGCTCTTAATTTGGAGCATCGTCAGAAGTTGGCTAAGACTTTGTGCTAACAATGCGTTGAATTGCTGCAGCAAACAATGGATTTTTTGTTTTTTGCTTTTTGTTGAAGTGCAAAGTGCAGTTGGCCCTCATTGACTATGCGTACTTTTAAAGAATGTTAAGCTGGTATCTAAAATGGTATGTAATGTTGAACTCGAAGTGCTAAGACATCAAATTTTGCAGCCTTCAAAATTCTTTTTAATAAATGGCAGTTCGTTCGACATTGCGCACATATTTGAGCTGATTTTAACAGAGTAGGATGAGTTCTAGTACATTGCATATACTTGTTATTGTTGTTGTAGCGGCAAAAATTTTTCCTCTACCTAAATGGATGCTAACAAAATTTCTTGGTATAAAAATCAAAATATATCCAGCTTACTTAAACCGAATTGTCGTGAGAAAATAGGCGGCATTTACTCTATACCCTCTCTTGCATCTACATTCATACATACTTGATAATAGGCATGATAGATATGGTAATGAAGTGCTGGAGGATATACTATGAGAGCAGCAACTCTTATAAGCGGTTCAGTTCAGTTCGCCGATCGCATTCCAGTCTCTGTTCTATCCAATTCTAATTTTGTCCAATAGATTGTTCTAAGAAGGGGCATATTTGGATGTAATTTTTTTGGGAAAGTGGTCATGGCCCCGCCCCCTAATAAGTTTTTTATACATATCTCGTAAACTGCTAAAGCTATAACAACAAAACAGGACTCGTTTTTTTCAGGCATTTCCTTATATAATCCAGAAATGGAGGATATCGGATTATAACCACGCCCACCTCCCATACAAAGGTTATGTTGAAAACTACTAAAAATGCTTTAATTCAGTAAGGGAAAACACCAGAAACCTTAAATTTCATTATAAAGAAGGTACAGAAGGGCTCCACCCAAATTGGTATATGTCGAATATGTGGGTTAAATTGTCTATTATATAATATTAAATAAATAAATTGCGAGAGTATAAAATGTTCGGTCACAACCGAACTTAGCCCTTCCTTACTTGTTTGTTATTAATTTCTTAAAGCACGGATTAAAAATGGAGAAATCGCCTTAGAACCACGTCTAATTCCAATGAAGATATTGGAACTGTACTTTGGACAAATACATCATTTCATCCAACTAAAAATCACCGATATCGGACTATAACTTTTCAAGTCCCCAGATGTCGAACATAAGGACCTCAGTGCTTCTGGCTAATTTTTTACCGAAATTATCGGTGAACCTCTCAGACATTCTAAAAAAATTCAAAAGAGAAGAAGTATGCCTCTGTGCCAAAAAGGTGCAAAATCAGGTCGATACTTCCCCTGGCCCCCATATACGTCAATACGGATTTTAAAACTTCCGATGGACCTTATACCGTATATATCGCTGAGATAGGCAAAATTATGTCAACGTAAATTCTTGGATATAATGTACCTTGGTGAGAAAAATATTTGAAATTGATCCAGAAATTACCCCAAATTCCATATACTATATATAATGATTTTCGTTATTCTAGCGGACTTTATGCCAAATATATGGGTCAAGTTGTGTCTTATCATAATTAAATATACATAAATAAATTGCGAGAGTATAAAATGTTCTTTTACACCCGAACTTAGCCCTTCTTTTCTGATTTTATGTTGCGTTACTCTATTAAAAATCTTTACTATTAACCAAATACGTTGGAAGTGAAAAATAGTCGAGTTCGCCTCAAATGCCTTGATAACATAGAGGAAATTTGTTGACATTTAGCCAGTTATTAAAATCCAAGTGCGAAATTTTGTAAGAAACAATAACTGTAATTAAAAATTCTACAAATTCTCAGCAAAATCATAATTTTCTTTATTTAAAAACACAAAAAATACATATGCACATGTGAGAATAGGAGTAAAATAGTGTAACGCAGGAGGTGCACTTTCACTCATGTGCATTACACTTTAATGCACAAGCGCTTGTATATATGTACTAATGTATGTATGTAAACGCATTTTCGTACGAATGCAATTCGAAGGTACAAGTGCGCTGCTGCCAACACCAGGTCAAATGCGACTGAGAAATTGTACTAATTTCCAAGCCGCACTAGCATTAACCCCGAAAATCGGAGAACATCGCAACTGCAATAACGAGCGCGCACAATTCACCGAATAGTACAAAGAAATGCTAATACAACAAAAACAATGTGGGCGTCGCCAACATGCCTTACGCGACAGCGGGAAATTCTGTTGGCAAAGGGTTTTTCAATAAGAGCGCAAAAACAGTTTGGTATATCAATAAAATTCTTTATTCCTGTGAAAGTACATTCGATGTCATTATGTATGAAATTCGATTTCTTTTGCATCGCCATTACGGGCACGCTTGCAGAAGTCCAGACGCTGAACACAATTTTCGACGGTTTTCAAGCAAAAATCGGCCGATACTGCTGCAATTTCATGTTCGATATTCGTACGAAGTTCATCAATGGCTTGTTGGCATAGACCATAGACTTTACGTAGCCCCACAGGAAATAGTCTAACGGCGTCAAATCGAACGATCGAGGCGGCCAATTGAGTGGACCATTTTGTGAGATGACATGTTCACCAAACTTGTTTTTCAATAAATCGATTGTGATATTCGAGGTGTGGCTTGTGGCGACGTTCTGTTGGAACCACATATTGTCCAAGTCCATATCATCCAATTCGGGCCAAAAAATATTCGGTTATCATTGAGCGGTAACGATTCCCATTCACAGTAACATGCCAGTCTTCATCATCACGTAAGAAGTACGGCCCATAAACCGCAACAAATCGTAATTTTTTCGGGATGCAATGGTGACTCATGGATACTGTCTGACCAATAACTCATTTTTGCTTATTGACGAAGCCATTCAGCCAGAAATGAGCCGACTATAAATTGGACGTAGCGCTTATAAAATTGCGGCCCCTGATTCCGAATTTCGGTAGTAAATTTTAATAATTTCGGCTCGTTGTTGGATCATATATCTTTTCATAATTAAAAGACAAACCTTACAGAAGAGAAATTTCAGAAGAGTGGATAAAAATATGGCGTCGTTTGCTGTCCCTAACGGTCTACTTTTGTAGCGTCCCTTTTGAAAAACCCTTTATCTACTGCATTATAGTCCCGCCGCACTACTTTTAGGGTCACGATAAGGTGTTAGGCGTTATAAACACAAAAAAAAAAATCGAGCTGAGCTTTGAAGTCAGGGGAGACAGGTACATAGATATATACCTACATATGTGTTGGGAACTCGGTTGCGGGTTATGGAAGAAGTGACACTGACTTGGGAGCTTATGGAGCTGGTGGTGGTGGAGTACTTCGTGCAACACTTAGAAAACAGGGGTTAACAGAGTTTGTTGTTGTTAGTGTTTTTGTTGTAGTAATTGTTTTTGCTATTGCTGTTGCTGCTAACTTTCGTTGTACGGCTATTGTAGTGTTAACCACAATGTGCAACGACAGCGAAAAGTGAAAGGCGAAACCGCAGCAGCAACAACAACAACACAACGCTACGCAACTAATGACAGTCAAGAAGCAGGAGCGAAACGAACGCAACGAAATGACTAGGTTGTTGTGCTGCGGTTGTTGTTGCACTTGCCAGCTTGTCATTCGCCACTATGCAACGCATTGCCAGCCAAGTGAGTCATCGGAGCCAAGTTATCGGGTATAATTCACCTGCAACATGGCAGCGCCGCTGCTGCTGCCGCTGTGTGGCATACATTATGACAATTGAAATTAGAAAGAAAGTGCAGTCCCAACGCACTGCTGTGCAAATTGTTTGTTGTTAGTGGCAAAGCGTTGCACGTTGTGGTGGCCTGCGGCGCAGTGTGCATTCGCATTCAGATTCGGATACGCATGGCAAAAAGTTTCTCATGTTGCACATATGATGCTGTTTTTGTTGCAGCAGAGTATATCTTCACTTTTGGCCGTTGCCAGTTGCACACATGTGTGCGTTACTCCACCTCTCTCTTTGCTCGCCATCAAAATGCTTTGTTCAGTTAACCGTATCTCCTTGCCTGCTGTGCGTTTCGAGTGCTTCGTTACAAGTTCAAAACCAAGTTTTCTTGTGGTCTCCCCACCGCATCTGAATCGGAACGCAGGCATGCAGGCATGCAGGTGTATTTGTGTATTTATGTATTCATGTATATGTGCTTGGAGCTTACCTCAACTCATGCAGTTGCATAAAAAAATTCTGCATATCATTCTTGAGCGGCTTTCATAAGCCATGCAGCCCACCTGCATCTTCTGTAATCACCGGTGTCCTTGTGGCTCCCACCCATTTGCGAATGTGATTCAGTTTTGTGCATTTACATAGTGTGATTGTTGTTTTTGCTGTTGTGATGTTCACCTTCCATGCCGGAAGATATGCAAAATGTTGTCAATTGCTGTGTGCATCGTGAATGTATGTATATTGCGCCCACATGTCGTGTAGTGCTTCCGACCTCATAAGATTGCACCACTTGCAGTTGTAAACTTGCGAACTTTGTGCTCTCTTAATAGGCTTACCGAACTTTTCAATTGTCCAAAGATTCTACGAAATTGTGGCTCAATTCGTTATTTCGAAATTATGATTATACAAAAAATACAAAATACAAAAGTCCAAATTATTAGTTGATATTTGCATTGTCGAGGCAAAGTTTTGTGCAATTTCTATAGGATAATTTCATATAATTTGATCCACCACAACCGGTGCTGCTGTCATTGAATGTACCAAGTTTGCTTCACTTTCATAAAGTACAAATTGAGAAACACAAACATTTGAATTCAAATGAGGCGCTTCTTATTAAGTCTTATGTGATAAGCCAGGTGCCAAAGAATCAAAAAAGACAACGAAACAAGTATGGAAGGGCTAAGTTCGGGTGTAACCGAAAATTATATACGGTCATTCGCTAAGTAGTAAGAGTTTCCTTAGTGCAATTGAACCATTTTATGAAATTATATATTCATTATTTCTTAACTCAAATATAAAGTGATAACAGTGATAACCTATTGGCAACATTGGGCATGATAGGGTTAAGCCCGAAATTCCCAGAACGAAATTTTGTAAACAAATTTTGGCATTGGCGTTCGGTCAACACATCTTCTCCGTACACACCCTTTTGACAATAAATCAGTAAGATATGCAATATGATATGAAAATCCTGTTTTCAATCATCCATCTTCGATAGGACACTAAACAAAAAGTATTCCAAAAAATTTAGTAAAGTGTTTTTTACAAAAAAGCTTTTATCAGCTGTTCAAATATATAATGGTAAAGTGGTTAAGTGTGTTCATTAAGATCATCTGTTGTCATCGAACGAAATTACTTAGTGAATGAGCCAATGTACTCTCATAATTTATTTATTTAATGTTTTTAAGATAACACAAAATTTGACCTTATAACTGGTATAAGGTGCACTAGAAGGACGAAAGTCAATATATACATATACCACTGAAGGTTGGGGTTATCATTCCTATACCGATTTTATCCAATCTTACGTATGTAATACGAGAAGTTATTATCCGATTTTAAAAATGTTTGGCATGTAAGAAGAAACATATTCTCTCTAAATTTCTATAAAACACCTAAGAAATTTATCGACATTATCGGTAAGAAGTTATACATAGGCTCCGAGGTCCTTATAATCGATATCTGGGGCCTTGATAAGTTATAGTACGATTTCGAATATTTTTAAATGATGGTACTCACTATGTACTAGGACAACATTATGCCTAGTGTTTGGCAGAACTTTTAAGTACTTTTAAAGTTAAATTAATTTTTTCCTCTGCAATCATTCGAATTAATGAACTTCTTCTGATGAATATTCAACAAAATTGGTGGTATTCTACATCATTATTGGAGATCATAACAAACTGCTTCTGAACTTCGCTTACTTTAGCACAATCTTGTATATGGAGACTTCCAAAGAAGTTTAACAAAGTAACCAAATATTAACGTGCACTTTGGTAGAGTGAAAAAAAAACTGTCTTTATTAAGATATAAACGGTAAATTCTTATAAGTGTATTTAAGCATTGAGCCTCTTACAACGTAAAATCCTAAGTGCAGACTTTAAGTGACTTACTTACAAGGCTTAATCGCCTATGAGCACAAGCAATAAAAGCAAAAATGAAATGCGAGGACTTCCCAAGGTAGTTGAAGTATACTAAATGCTGTTAAGGGCAGTGTGGCTTCACAAACATTAATCAAGTGCTCGCATGTGATGACATATGTACGTATGCTTATGCATTGAAGAGGAAATGTCAGGTCGTTATTGAAAGGACACATTTTGTACACAAGGTGTAATATTGTATTACGGTAAATAAATTGACAAAAGTGGGAGACACGAAGAAGTTGCAAGATTTTGTAAAGGCAAACTACAAGCCACAACACAACGAGGAAACACAGAAGATACGATAAACCCACATATGTACGAATGGTGGAGAATCGCCCAAAGAAAGAAATACATGCACTGAATATGAATATAAATGAAAATAAAAAAATGAAGCCAGGAAATAATCGACCAAAGACTGAATATAAAAGCCTGGTGGACGCGTTCACCAAGACACAAAAAAGTGAATAAATGCGACGATGGAAAATAACCGCAACAGCAAACTTCCGAGTGCAATGTAATCACCTGCGGCAAGATTTGCTCGCACGACAGCACAGCAGAGGCCGCAGTCGAGAGTCGCTGCAAATAGCAGAAGCTGAAAACTAATACAGGAAGGCTCAATGCAAACGCTGTTGCAAGCAAATAGCCTGCAACAAGCAATTCACAGCGACTGTAACGGTACTTTGTCGCTGCGACAGTGGCGGCATCAACACACAGCGTTGTACACGTACGCATTTGCAACATCCGCAACATTTTGAGCGCAATCAGCAAACGCTGCGGCTGTAGCAACAAAAACAATAACAACAACAGCTAACACCATGATGCATGCCACACGACACGAACACTATGGAGAGTGTGGCATGCGCCGTTCGCCAGTCTCATTATCGACCATCCTCCGCCCGACTGCATCCGCAACATGTAGCACCGTAATCAGCCTCACTATCAGCAGTAGTGGCGCTGATCATCTTCTTGCATTGCCGCTACTCATCAGCGGTGTTGCACGTGTAGTGCCAAGCGATTGCGATTGCGATTACGATAAGTGCATGTGTATGCGTATGTGTATGTTTGTGGCTTTGGTGCTTTCGCAGGCATTGCATTCAACTTTCGGGTGTCGCTAGTTGGACGCCTTTTGGTTGCCACTTGAATGCTGTGGCTGCACCTGCGGTGCGTGTGTTGTGCGGCGGTTTTTGGCCGAATTCGACTGCGATTTGTAGGTATTACGTGCCACTTCCTTGAGTGATGATTATGACGCAAGTGCACACGTGGTAAAGCAGCTGCTGATGAAGTAGATTTTGATAATATTTCCATTGCCATTACAGCTACTCTCGCTGTTATTTCCATTATAGTCGGTGCCAGTTAAATCACTTCACTATTTTTGGGTAAGTGCCGGAAGCAGTGTCTTGGAACAACAGTTACTCAGATTGTTCGCCATTATTAAAATCCAATTTGATCTAGTGACAAGTGATCTAAAAAACTAGTTTTAAGTGAATTTCTAAAAAAAAGTGGGTTTCAAAATCAAAGTGAATTTGTAATTGAATGTCTCATTTAAAACATTTCATCTAATTTGCAAATATTCCGGTTTACTTCTTAATATAGACGCCTTTTAAAGGTGATGACACACGCATATTTAAAATTTTGTATACCAATTTGAGTGCAGCCCTTCTCTACCATATTTAATGAAATTAAAGGCTGTTTTTCTTTTCTGAATTACAGAAACTTTTTCAACATAAACTTGTATGTGAGGTGGGCCTCGATTTCATCCATTTTTGGACTGAATAAGGAAGTGCCTAAAGGAAACGACCCGAGCGAGTTTGGTTGATATAGCTTTAGTTGTTTACGAGATATGTACAAAAAACTTTGTGGGGACGGTGCACACTTTCCCAAAAAAGATACATCCAAATATGTCCTTCCCCTTAGAATGATCCCTTGTACCAAATTTCACTTTCACTGCCTACTTTATGGCTTAGTTATAGCTCTTTATAGTTTTTCGGTTATCGCCAATTTGGCGATAGGCGTTCCAGAACTTTGAAGACGATCTGAATCGTTTACTTTACAATATATAAAGTAAGCACTAGTGAAGATATCGGTGCAGAACTTTGCACAAATACTAAGTTGCACAAATCAAAGTTCTGGTATATAGGAAGTAGGCGTGGTTGTGAAGCGATTTGGCCTATATCATTGAGATGTGAGGAGACTATTACAAACCAAGTTTCATTGAAATCGGTCGAGTAGTTCCTGAGATATGGTTTTTGACCCATAAGTGCGCGATGCCACGCCCATTTTCCATTTTGTAAAAAAATCTGAGTGCAGCTTCCATCTGTCATTTCTTATGAGAAATTTAGTGTTTCTGGCGTTTTTCGTTACAGAGTTAACTCACTTTTAGTAATTTTCAACCTAACCTTTGTATGGGAGGTGGGCGTGGTTATTATCCGATTTCAACTAATTTCATAGTGCGTGGTGGGGTACGTAAGAGAACTGACTACAGAAAGTTTGGTTTATATAGCTTTATTAGTTTGCGAGATATATACAAATAATCGATTTGGGAGCGGGGACACGCCTACTTTCCCAAAAAAATTACATCCAAATATGGCCCTTCCTAGTGCGATCCTCTGTTCCAAATTTTACTTTTATAACTTTATTTATGGCTTAGTTATGACACTTTTTGTGTTTTTGATTTTCGCCATTTTGTGGGCGTGGCAGTGGTCCGATTTTGCCCATTTCCATATTTGAATGTTACTCGTCACCCTGATCATTTTGAACTTAAAAAAAAAAGACACACATTAATTAAAAATAGATTAAATAAAGCTCTTAAATGGCTATTCGTGTTTGTTTGTATAAGTTCAAGCCAATGTCATATGCGCTTGCAATATTTTAATACTTTTAAAAGGCTTGTTTGCTTTTGTTTATTTTGCAACTGATACAATTTAAAATATCTTTTCACCTTTAGCGGATTTCAGCGTAATGGACAGATTATGGTAAAAAGTGCAATAAAGTTATGACATGCAATATTCATATGTACATTTTCACTTAGCTCTCCGCTAGTTTTGCAACCCGAGAGGAATGTATCACAGCGTAACGGTAATCTGCAAATGCTCATTTTTTTTTTAAATAAATCGGCTTTTGATTATAAATTGCGACGGCAATATGTTTTCCACAGCCTTTATAAATAGACTGCTGCTTTTTTGGAGCACAAATTACGTTTGATAGCTTTGGAGGTGGCATGATCATTTGACTCGACAGACTCAATTATGTAAATATTACATGGACTGGTTATAAAATATGATTTTTTTATAGATGAAGAAGATTCGGTAATGAAAAACACTATTGGAATTAAGCTACAACGCTTGATAAAACAAGTAAGGAAAGGCTAAGTTCGGGTGCAACCGAACATTTAATACTCTCGCAATTTATTAAAGAAATTTTATTAAGATAACACCCAAATTTACCTATAAATTCGACACAAAGTTTAATATAATAACGAAAATCGTCCTATATAGGGTATGAGGGCTGAGGAAATTCCTGAACCGATTTCATTCTTTTTCCCCAGCAAGGTACACTATATCCAAGACTATACACTCACTTAATTTCGCTAAGATATCTCACATATTAATCAATACATATGTATGTATATGCAGATTAAAGCCCACCGTATTTTTGAAAAACCTATAATTAGGTATATGGGAGCTAAGAGATGTTATTATCCGATTTTAATAATTTTTGAAACCGAGACACGCTATTAGAATAAACAATTTCCTCTGAATTAATTAAATTATCAGAGAGATTTATCCATATTTTCGGTTAAAATTTACCCTTAGGCGCGGAGTTCAACATGTTCGAAAACAGGGGCCTTGAAAAGTTATAGTCCGTTTTCGACAATTTTTTCTCAAGTGAAGCCAGAGATGATATGTACTATTTGTGTAAAGTTTTATTCCGCTATCTTCATTGGTTCCTTATGTATATCTTATAAAGTGAAGGAATCAGAAGGAATTCAAAAGTGAGTTATATGGGAAGTTGTCGTGGTTATAAACCGATTTCATCCATTTTTCACGTGTGTCATCAGGGTGTAAAGAAAGTATTATATACCGAATTTCATTGAAATCGGTCGAGTAGTTCCTGAGATATGGTTTTTGACTCATAAGTGGGAGATGCAACGCCCATTTTTCATTTTGTAAAAAAATTTGAGTGCAGCTTCCTTCTGCTATTTCTTATGCAAAATTTAGTGTTTCTGACGTTTCTCGTTAGTGAGTTAAACCACTTTTAGTCATTTTCAACCTAACCTTTGTATGGGAGATGGGCGTGGTTATTATCCGTTTTGGATTCATTTTTGGACTGTATAAGGAAACGGCTAAAAGAAACTACTGCAGAAAGTTTGGTTTATATAGCTTTATTGGTTTGCGAGTTATATACAAAAAACCTATTTGAGGGCAGGGTAACGCCCACTTTTCCAAAAAAATTACATCCAAATGTGTCCCTCCCTAATACGATCCTAATTTATTGCGAGAGTATAAAATGTTCGGTTACTCCCGAACTTAGCCTTTTCTTACTTGTTTTTATACTCTCGCAACAAAAGTTGCTAAAGAGAGTATTATAGTTTTGTTCACATAACGGTTGTTGTGAGGTGACGAGTAGATTTGAAATCCGGATGTCTGTCCGTCCGTCCGTCTGTCCGCCGGTGCACGCTGTAACTTAAGTAAATTCAGCTATCTTGATGAAACTTGGTACGAGTGTTTCTTGGCACCATAGGAATGTTGCTTTATAAACGTAAAATTTGGTACAAAGACCGTACTATGAAGGGGTATGTTTGGATGTAATTTTTTTGGAGAAGTGGACATGGTACCGCCCCCTACTAAGTTTTTTGTACATATCAGTACTTCAAATAAATTTTTTTACCGAAAATAAAGGTAAGTCTCTCAGATGTTTTGAAGAAATTCAGAGGGAATATTTTTCTTCCAATAATATGTCCCCGTGCCAAAAATGAGTGAAATCGGGTCATAACT
This sequence comes from Zeugodacus tau, assembly GCA_031772095.1. Classification (NCBI taxonomy): domain Eukaryota; kingdom Metazoa; phylum Arthropoda; class Insecta; order Diptera; family Tephritidae; genus Zeugodacus; species Zeugodacus tau. The sequence continues at coordinate 15,950,008 of CM062649.1, read as the reverse complement.
TCCCCTAGCTCCCATATACCTAATAGTGGGGTTTTTAAACTTTCAGTGGACATACATATGTATATGCCGAATATGTAGGTCAAATTGTGTTTTATAATACATAAACTTAGCCCTTTCTTACTTGTTTTTATACTCTCGCAACAAAAGTTGCTAAAGAGAGTATTATAGTTTTGTTCACATAACGGTTGTTGTGAGGTGACGAGTAGATTTGAAATCCGGATGTCTGTCCGTCCGTCCGTCTGTCCGCCGGTGCACGCTGTAACTTAAGTAAATTGAGATATCTTGATGAAACTTGGTACGAGTGTTTCTTGGCACCATAGGAATGTTGCTTTATAAACGTAAAATTTGGTACAAAGACCGTACTATGAAGGGGTATGTTTGGATGTAATTTTTTTGGAGAAGTGGACATGGTACCGCCCCCTACTAAGTTTTTTGTACATATCAGTACTTCAAATAATTTTTTTTACCGAAAATAAAGGTAAGTCTCTCAGATGTTTTGAAGAAATTCAGAGGGAATATTTTTCTTCCAATAATATGTCCCCGTGCCAAAAATGAGTGAAATCGGGTCATAACTTCCCCTAGCTCCCATATACCTAATAGTGGGATTTTTAAACTTTCAGTGGACATACATATGTATATGCCGAATATGTAGGTCAAATTGTGTTTTATAATACATATATAGATATTAATAAAATTAAACAAGTAAGGAAGGGCTAAGTTCGGGTGTAACCGAACATTTTATACTCTCGCAATTTATTTATTTAACTTTATTTATATTATATAATACACAATTTGACCCACATATTCGTCATACATATTGTATAAAGTCCATTGAAAGTTGGAAACCATAATATTAGGTTAGAAGCACCGAGGTCCTCGTGTTCGATATATGGGGCCTTAAAAACCTATGGTCCGATTTCGGCGATTTTTAGAATGGTAACATAGTATTTGTGCAAAGTTCTGCATCGATATTTTCACTAGTGCTTACTTTATATATTGTAAAGTAAACGATTCAGATTTTCTTCAAAGTTCTGGTATATAGGAAGCAGGCATGGTTGTGAAGCGATTTGGCCTATTTTCACAACATATCATTGGGATGTAAGAAAACTATCACCAACCAAGTTTCATTGAAATCGGTCGAGTAGTTCCTGAGATATGGTTTTTGACCCATAAGTGGGCGACGCCACGCCCATTTTCCATTTTGTAAAAAAATCTGAGTGCAGCTTTCATCTGTCATTTCTTATGTGAAATTTAGTGTTTCTGACGTTTCTTATGCAAAATTTAGTGTTTCTGACGTTTCTCGTTAGTGAGTTAAACCACTTTTAGTAATTTTCAACCTAACTTTTGTATGAGAGGTGGACGTGGTTATGATCCGATTTCTTTAATTTTTGGACTGTATTAGGAAGTGGCTAAAAAAACGACTGCAGAAAGTTTGGTTTATACAGCTCTATTGGTTTGCGAGATATGTACAAAAAACTTAGTAGGAGGCGGGACCACGCCCACTTCCCCAAAAAAATTACATCCAACTACGCCCCTTCATAGTGTGATCCTTCATACCAAAAATTAATTGCGAGAGTATAAAATATTCGGTTACACCCGAACTTAGCCCTTCCTTACTTGTTGTATATATTCTGAATTTTATTAATTTTTTGAATGAAACAGTAAATTTTTTAGATGTCTAAAATTCAGCTTGTCGAATACCAAACTAACTACTCACAAACATTACTTTATAATAGTGTCTTTAGATTCTTACAGTTACAATTTTCCAGAGGACCCGCTAAAGTGAAATATATTTTTGTGAACGGAATTGGTTTTAATTTTTAAGGAATCATCAAAAGGCTAAATAACCCTAACTGTTTGAGATTAGAAGCTACTAAACATCCAAACAAATGTGATGGTTGATCTATCAATATCTCCTGATATTTGATGATTGGAAAAACTAAAGCGTGTGGTATAATACAATTGTTGGATAACATATAAATATATAAATACTAGTATCACAAATAATTACAGTAGCTCGAATAAAAAACCACCAATTGTGTAAGCAAATATTTTTTTTTTGGAAATTGACAAGTTATGTAATTGTATGTAAAAGAATTTTCTATGTATGAATAACCAAATAAATTCCCAACACTTTTCGCAATGAAACAAATACACAATAGTGGTTTTTGTATTGATTCAATTTAATTGCATCATTTATTTATTATTATTTTATTTAATTTATTGAATGGTTCATTGGAATCGTACATACATACATGCCATACACTTATATATTCTTTATTTATTATTTATTTATTTATTATTTATTTGTGTTTATTTCACTTTATTCGACCATGACATTTAGCCACACAATGCTAACAAATATTACATAATAGTTGTTGTTTTTGTTGTTTATTTAGTTTAATATTTACAGTATTTTAAAGTAGCACAATTAATAGTCATATATATATATGTATATATATATATATATATATATATGTATACATGTAATATGTATGTAAGTAGTATATGTTGTTGTTGCATTGTACATACATATACATTTATTGTAAAATTCCATAAATATTTTGTGAATATGTTGAAAGACTTGTGCTTCGGCTATTTACCGTAACCGTATTTATCATATGTATGCAGATAACACAGCAGTATAAGATAGAATAGATAAACACATACATGAATGTGCAGTTAGTTAACATTTATTTGCTATTTCTAGCAAATTCACTTGGATGCAGCCTAGTTTTCAATGTACTGCAGCGCTCTCCGCAGATACGCACTTTTCACGATTTGCATATTAGCAAGCAGCTCAGTCTTCAACACTATCTGGAGATTTCTTTAACTGCTTTTTTTAGTAATTCATAATTTACTGTTTATTTTATAATATTTTGATTTTATATTCCTGCGCAACTTAAATCTAAAAAATTCACGTTCTTTTTTTTTACAGTTAATGTTCAATTTGCATTATGTTATGGGAAGATGAGGTAAAATATGATTTGTCACAGTAGCAAGTGCACTAAATTTAGACGAATTAATAATAAAATGAACTGAAAATATGTACAATATAATGTGTCCGTAAAATAAAAAAATATTCATTCTTATAGAATTCCACCTATTCTTCATTACATTGAACAACTTCATTTAGAAATTTGCCATGGCGTATGCGTAACATATTGATGAAAGCTGAAAATGTCTGAAAAAATATGCAGATTCGAAAATATTCATCTTATTCTTGCTATCTATATCTCACTGTGAAAAAAATCATTTAATACCTCATCAACCAAGAAAACGCTTATCAGCTAAATACTTACATTGAATACATATATTAGAAGTACTAAAATTATTTTACAAAATTCATTTCCATATATTTTAGTTACAACTATTATTATTAGATTATATTATTTACTTAATTGCGATAAATATATGTATATGGAATAAATGTTGCCTTCACTTTTGTGACTGCTTGTTGTAATTATGTCTATAGAGGAATTATGTGTAGTTTAATTTCTTGTTGGTTCTGTTGGTGTCATATTTTCTTCTTTTAGGAGAATATTGTATGTACACAAATAACTTTTGTAGATATTTTGTTATTAAATTTGTCAATAAATTTTGGTTGTTTGTCAGTGTTTTAAGCAAAAGTTTTTGGCGCTGGAAATTATATATGTATGTGTATATATAGAATAAATGATAAATGAGGGTAAGCTTTAATGCCGGAAAATTTTGTACAACTCCTTTTTACATGATAGTTTGAAAACAATGTAAAATTTGCGAAACCACAAAATGTGTGTCATTTGTCAAGTTCCAGGTATTTACTTGGTATGTATGGATGCAAATTTATTGTGTCACACTAATGTAAATGGTTTCAAAAGCCAGAACGATTTTACTAATACATATGCAAATATTCACTTTGGTTTACTGCTCGCACACACACAACCACACATTTTCTGTGGAATTGCAAACATAAAGCAAGAAACAAACAAACACATTCTTGCTGAATTGGTTAAATAATTGCGGTTAATTTGTCTTGTTTGTGTTGCATAACCGCATATTGTACGCATGCATGCACGCGTCGACTGTGCCAAGGGTATACAGTGATTTATTTCAATTCATACGACTTACGCTTGAGTAAGAAATTTTTTTTACATTTTGAGTTAAGTTGGAAACTTTCATTTGTTTATTCGAATTTGAAATATAAAAATTCAAGAGCTTGCATTAATTACAGTTATAATGCTACAACTTATATATCTGCACTTTCTGTTGCCACAGTTGCATTATTTTTACAGTAATGTGATTATAACAGGGAAAATCTTAAAACTGCGAGTGAGTTGGAAATCTATCTTTCAAAGCATTAAAAAAATAAAATTAATTACTATATATAAAAATATATATAAAGTAATATTTAAGAAAAGAAGAAAAGACACATTTTTCTTTTAACGAGTGCTCCTCTAAAAAACAAAAATTTAAAACCAAAGTGAATTCGGGTAGAAATTTTGCGTATCTTGACATGTGTTGTAAAATTTGCTAAAAAGAATGCATAGAAAAAATATATAGCATGCGATATATAAAAAAGTATCATGATATAAAATTATTTTATCTATAAAAAAATATGCTGTGCCCTTCAAACTTGTTTTTAGCCAAAAATAAATAATTTTTCAAAAAAATTAAAATATGTCATGCGTTAAAAATATATATGTCGTCAGATAAAAATATATAGAAGTTAAAATAGATGCTAAATTGTTTTTAACTGTTTATTTTCGCTTAGTTTGTAGTTGACTGCATGCCAATATAAGAACTCACATGTGTCTTTGTATTTGTTGGTCTGTGAGTTAGGTGGAGTACACTATATAACGGAGTAGAATTCATTAAGGTAGAGTTGAGTTCAAATTGCAGACAGCAATATTTGTTTGCAGCTTATATTGTTTCATTAAATTTAATTTCAATTTCTAATTTCACATTTTTATATATTAAAATTATGCTTATTTACACAACTGCTAGCCTCTGTTATATGTTAAATAAAATTTGTCTATTTATTTATATGGTAATTATGCTTTTCACTTTGCTTTTCTGCAAGTTCATACGCTTATTTGCTAACATGTATATTTATTATTTCATTTGTGTATGCATATTTGATTTTTTTTTATATTTGACTGGAGTGGTACTATATTATGCACTTAATTAACTCAGCGCCGCTACTCATCATTTTCATCTCTTCTATGTAACATTTGCATGTTTTCTGCTAAGTTGCATGTAATTTTTGTTTTTGTTAAGTTAGCTAACTCTAAAATAGAAGTTTGTTAATTACACTTTATTGTTTTGTTTTGTTCATCATTATTTTATTTTATTTTTTCTTTTTGCTAATTTCACAATTACAAATTTAGCACAGTGTTTTCTGCATAGAAAATCTATAAAATTAAATTTACATATATTTTTTGTAATTAAAGTTAAATGCAATACAATACAATCATATACAAAATATCGACAGCTGCTAGAATATGGATTTCCTTGCGAAATCTAACAAAATTCAGCGCAACTGCCAAAAAAACACAGTTAGTACACATACAATGCTGAACACACGCATACACATATGTAGTTGTTAGTTTGTCTTATCGTTAGAAACACATACATATGCACGTACTTGGTCTGTGTACTTACATTTACTTAGCTTAGTTAACTTTTGCTAATGTTATGCTTAGAGCTTTTGAATTTTTTTCTAACTTTTTGCTTGCCTTTCTCCTGTGTTTATGTGTGAGTGTGTGCGTGTGTGTACGCGAGATTTCCAATGTTTGTTTGTGTCTGTCATTTCGGCTTGTTGTTGTGGGCTGTAAGCGCTTGGCGGCATATAACAAGCGCACGCATGTTAGATAACACGCCGCACGCACGTGTCAGTAGGTGTTTGCTACTTGGGGCCTACGTGTCGTATGAGCAACACCAATTCTCATGCAATGGCTGTATTTGTCGTCGATGTGTGTGTGTACATAGCGCATATTACGTTCAATTGCCACTACATTTGTCTATGACGCTGTATATATGTGTGTGTGTCTGTGTGTCTGTCTGTCTGCCTCTCTGTCTGTTTGTGTGTAGGTGCATGCGTCCGTGTGTTCCCTTGCTTAAGCATTGGTATGCTTGTGGCTACACTCTGTTGTTGTTTCCATGTTTTTCCTGCTGTTTCTCGGTTGCCTTCCACACTTCTTTGTGGGCTCCCAACTTTCCACTACAACAACAAACGCAGCTTAATTCTTAGCCTACACGGTTGTTTATTTCTTTTGACAGCTAGTTGTGTGTGTTTTTGTTTACGTGTGCTGTTCTTGTTTTCTTTGCCGCTTGTTGAACACATAATTCTATGTGCAGTTGTTGTTCTTTCTTTTTTTTTTTTTGTAACTAATAACTATGGATACGGTTGCCTATATAAACTTACATGTTAAAGAAGAAATGTATTTTAGTATTTTTTTTTTTTGCTTTTTTCTCTTTACCATTTAATTTACTGCACCCAAAAGTTGTTGTTCTGCGCACAAATTTCTCTTTGTGCACTTTTTCATTATCATTTCTTTTTGCGTACGTACAATTTGTAATGATTTATTTTGTTTTATGCCTTTTTGTTTTTCATCTTCATGTTGTTGTTGCTTTTGTTGTTTTTGCAAATTAACATGTCATGTGTTGTGTCCGCCAATGATTACAATACTGATGAGCATGGCCAGTATGCAGGCGGTGTACGCTTTTCGTACTGGAGCGGATGAAGTGACTGCTGATGCGGATGATTCACCTGCGAGAGAGAGAGAGGGAAGAGAAGTAAGAGCGTGTGAGAAAAACAACAGTTGGATATAAGAAAAACATTATAGATTGAATTAAGGGGTTTCAATGGGTTTCAAAATTTCAAAAACGAATTTTATTGTCTTATTAAAAAGTAAAATATTATCCAAAAATATCAAATCAATCCGAGTAATATTAAGAGATAAATATTCTTTGGAAGTTCCGCCCATTAGGCCACGTCAGTACGAATGTAAAACTTTAAACGCATCTCAAAACTGAGTTTTTTAAGTCGGTAGACACGATTTCTCGAAAAGTTATGAATCGATTTTGTTCAAATTCTGCACACATCTAACATTATCTAGTTAATGAACGAAGGATTTTTTTTATTTTTGTTATAACTATTTTTTTTTGCGCCAATATATGCCGAAATTTTTACCAAAATAAGTGAGTTTTTTGGTTAAAACTCTGTCAAAAATTCTAATTGCAATATTTTCTTTTTTCCTTCGTTCGTTAAATAGATCAATCAAAGTACTATCGAAATATTTTTGGTTTATTGATTTTAGATGAACCAATCATGAATTACGATGTCTACCGCTAGACCTGTTTTTGGACACGTGATGAGAGATAAGGTGCCAACGGCTGAGTTTTTGGAATTTGTAAATAAAATGTTCACCAAATACTTTTTAAATATGTATCTTTAATATGCTGAATAGTTTAAATGAAATATATGATTGTATATATTTAAAAAAAATTTGTAAAACTACCCTTTTTTCGTGCCTCTGAAACCTTATAAACCGACCTACTTATAGCATGATAGATATATCAAGAAGTTTTCGAAGAAGATATATCTATACCACTGCAGCTTTATACCATCACTGAAGATAGCTCATTTCATCAACTGTAAAAGAACTACAAGATGCTAGATAGAAATACCTGAAATCCAGCTAATAGGGATAGACTGCCAAATTTGCTTTTGAAAACCACCTTCCAACTCCAAACAGTCGAAGTCGTAGAGTATCATCTCAACAGGATCTTGAAAACAACTCCCGTTGACTTCTACTACCATAACAACCAAAAAATTTTAAACTGCCCTTTGTGGATTTCAATTATTCAGAATATATGTAGAACTTAATATCACGAAGAATTGATTTGATAGGACTTCAGTAAGTTAACCACTTCTGATAAGAAACTATCTACTATTGAACAGTTGATGAAAAATATTGCAATTGTGGATCGACTGATGGCCTTTATGAGACAAAATATTTGGTTTCGAAGGGACGAAGAATAAATTTAATTCTATTGCAATAAGGTTGTTGGGGTATGCCTTAGCATTCACTGCACTGTATGAACTTAATTTATAGTTCATACTCTGTGAAAGTTACAAAAAAAAATTCAAAGCTAAATATTTTAAATTTCCAAGATTAAAAATGGCATTAAAGAGCCATATCGGTTTAGTTGCCGCTAATAAAAGCATTGTTATCTAAGCCAAGTTTGTATGTATTTATAAATAAATAAATTGAAATTGTCATTTGTGAATTAAAAACCATTACACTATATTTATTATAAGACTTCATTAAAAATTATCAAAAAATTTGTTTTTTAATTTTTTTAACCGCCACATCCACAAAGGCCCACTAATATTTGACAATTTCAGCGATGAAATGTGCAATTTAGCCTTAATTGAAAATTTAATGAAATGTGGGCATGCGCTATGGGATTTCATTAAATAAATATTGAACGGTGACCGCATTCAACAGTGGAATTGACAGCTAACGACATGGTTAGCGTCAATCAGCAAAAAAAATGCGCTGATATTTCAAATAAATTACGATAAATGCATGCAGCACTAAATAAATGGCAATTCATAAGTGCATAAATCCATATATACATATCTATATATACATTTATATATATAAATATGCAGTGGCAAATGGCGTGTTGCAAGTGTTCAATATGCCACTAAACATATGCAAATGTTAGTAGAAATTAAATAAATAATTTATGCAATGGTTAACCAATTGAAACAATTCTAAAATATGCAGAAAAGCATAAAAATGCTGATTTGCAAATTGAATGTGGTGAATTCAATTGCAGAGACTGTAGAGAATCGATAGTAAAAATAAGTTGACATTAAAATTAATTAAATTTCAATTTGCTAATAGGGATAATGAGTACTTTGCCGCACCACAAAGCGGTAATGGTTACAATGTAAACTGAATGCATTGAAGTTTCTAATAGAAATTTTCTACGAAACAACAAAAAATGTTAACGAAAACAGAAGCAAAAACAATTTAGACGATATTGCAAAAAATTAAAAAAAACTTCATTAACTGATATGGGCTTTAAAGGGAAATGTGATTGCAAAAATTGCAAACACAAAAATTGAGCAACTGAACAAAACAAAACGTAAGATAACTGTAATAGCGCTGCAACAATAACAACAGAAAAAAAAAAACAGAATACAAATGTTTGCAACGTTCATTATCAGCACAATTCGTCGCTAATTAACTGTAATTGTTGGCAATTTCATTTTCTCTGAGTTTCACAAACATCGTAGACACACTCGCATACATACATACATATGTATTTGCATTTTCCGGAAATCGAAAGGAAAATTGGCTTACCATAAAAAACGGAATAAAACCAACTTCAATGGATTTTTTATTAGAATTGCTTCTACTTCAGCCGAATATTCTGGCTGTTGACCTACTTTCTGCACACACAGTATGCAATTTAGTCTGCAGTATAAGCAGTAGCGCCAATTAAGCGACGAAAGTAATTTTAGACACCGTGAATAAACACCGCTCCAGGGACAATTGTCGTAATTGTCTGATTTCGACATGGAAACTGGTGCTCTAACTTTGAAAGAAAACATTTGCGGACTTTACATTAAATTTTATAGTTGGCTGAGTGACCAGGTCATTCTATGTTCTTATAGTTATTATCTCGTAAATAGCAGATATAATTTTAATTATTTTCAGGTTTAATCTTTCAATACTGAATTACTGAATATACTGAATATGGGGCATTCTCTGGAAAAAAAGCCACTTGAAAAAAAAAGTTCTTTATTTTTTTTGGCAATTATATATCTTATAGTACATGTAAAACCTAAAATAAAACATATGGTTTTAGGTCTGTGTAACGCGGGGTTGCCATATTATAAGTGGACAAAGTTTTTTGTAAAAAAATGTTCGAACCGCCATAACTTTAAAACTAATGAACAGATTTTAAAACACCATGTGACTTTTTTGTACAGAATTTCTCAAACTTTGAAACTGTATTTCGTAAAAATTTTTAAAATTAATATTTCATAGCAAAAAATTAAAAAATTTTTTTTTTTGAATTTTTAACAACTTATGCCCCCTTCGATTTTTTTCGAAAATATCTTAAAATGTTCCTTATTTCATCACCTTTTTACACCCCAAAGGGAATTTTAGGACAGCAATATTTGTATGAGCTACAAATAAAAAACCAACTCAGAACATGATGAAAAATCATTGATTTATGCACTATTATTATCAGAATTTAGCGTAACCCAGGATTAACGACGTGGACGTAGCAGACATTTAATCCCTATTTGTTTTTTTTTATTTTTTAATATTTTTTTTTAATTTTTTTGTATTTTTCAAATTTTTAATTTTTTTTTGTTTTTGTTTTTTATTTAAAATTATCACGTACTTGAATCTAATCTACGTAATAATTAAAAAAAAAAGCAAAAACCAAAAAAACAAACAAAAAAAATTAAAAATTTGAAAAATACAAAAAAATTAAAAAAAATATTAAAAATCAAAATTTAAAAAATACAAAAAAATTAAAAAAAAATATTAAAAAATAAAAAAAAAACAAATAGGGATTAAATGTCTGCTACGTCCATGTCGTTAATCCTGGGTTACAATAAATTCTGATAATAATAGTGCATAAATCAATAATTTTTCATCATGTTCTGAGTTGGTTTTTTATTTGTAGCTCATACAAATATTGCTGTCCTAAAATTCCCTTTGGGGTGTAAAAAGGTGATGAAATAAGGAACATTTTAAGATATTTTCGAAAAAAATCGAAGGGGGCATAAGTTGTTAAAAATTCCAAAAAAAAAAATTTTTAATTTTTTGCTATGAAATATTAATTTTAAAAATTTTTACGAAATACAGTTTCAAAGTTTGAGAAATTCTGTACAAAAAAGTCACATGGTGTTTTAAAATCTGTTCATTAGTTTTAAAGTTATGGCGGTTCGAAAATTTTTTTACAAAAAACTTTGGCCCCTTATAATATGGCAACCCCGCGTTACACAGAACTAAAACCATATGTTTTTTTTAGGTTTTACATGTACTATAAGATATATAATTGCCAAAGAAAATAAAGAACTTTTTTTTTTCAAGTGGCTTTTTTTCCAGAGAATGCCCCATATGACGAATTTAAAAATTAGTATATTCGCCAATACTTCCATAATATTTTACCTCTGCTCCATGCGTTGATCTTTTTGAAATAATATCTAATTGCTCAATTACTTACTCAATTAATTATTGAAAAATCGAATGGAGGTAAGAGTAAAAAATATTCGTATATTTCCTATAATTTGCTGCTTAATTGAGTCAATTAGCAAGTTGTCAACATGTACTCGTATATATTTTCGTAATTAATTGACTAAATGTTAGATCTGTCATTAATTAGATCATTTTTATTGACTCAATTTCTAATTATCAATGAAAATATTTCAACAGTTGAATATAATGCCCTCAAAATAGTTTTTTTATAATTTTTTTTCCGAAGAACAATAATATTTTAAGTTAAATTATTAACTAATATCTTCATCTTATTCAACTTCCATTTAAATAAAATAATTAAATTGTTAATTGAGGTATGGGATGCAAACAGATCTCTACAAATATTTTGTTGGGTTAATGTTGACACAAATGTCCAAGATCGATTAAAAAAAATCGATTTAAACTACCAGTGCTTGACCCTAGAGACATCTATTGGAAAACGGCGGAAGCAAAGTTGTAGACCTAATAATACCTAAGAATAAGTAATATATTAGTGGAAATACTTATCGCCTGAAAAATGTCTTGATTTGGTAAATTAAGTTGTATAAACTTTCATATTTTGAATATACTTAAATATACTATCAACTGCTTCTAGCTACTGCAGTTTAGGTGCCAAGCCGTAGCGATTTTGCTGGGAACTGCACAGCCGATGAGGGCACCCAAGCTGTAATCTCATTAGGTGAGGTAGGACTCCTTATTGCACACTGCACGATGGAGCTACCATATGGTGAGGCTAAATATCCTGTCGGATATTAATTGCCAAAGTTGCATGGAAGAAGGTGAGATTGAGACATTGGACACTTTCTTCTTCATTGTCCAGCATTGGCCAACATCTTGGTAGGGCGAACTTCGGAAAACCACTTGAACTGTCTCGAATACAAATTAGTTGTATCAACAAAATTAGTTGTATTAACAAATTTGTGAAAGGATCAAAGGACTTTGTCGTCACTTGAGGATCTTCTGTGGTACAGGGATTCGTCCTTTAACTTAATCTAACTGCCATACATTATTTGAATTTTCTAACTAAAAGGCGCTACTTTCTTTTTCAGCACAGCAAAATTCTCAACTTTATTTCTACAAAGCTCACTTTATTTGATCCACTTTAAAGCGAAAATTACATTAGTAGAGCTCTGCAGCAAAACCAGTTGTGCCACTTTCTCCTTTAATAAGAGAAACGTTTTGCTTGCATTTAAATACGAATATTTATTAAAAACTATTTCTATTGTTATTGCCTAAATACATTGCATTAAAAGTAGGAATTAGCTGAAGCTTAAAAAACAAACTAATTACGTCAATCAATGCGCATACTAACATTTTTTTTAAATAAATGCTCCATTTGCACCTGCATATAAACATACATACAGAAGTATACCTGGCAGTTAACATTCGCAGTGAGTTGCTCAATTGGCAGCTTGTAAAGCAGCTGGCAACCAGTGATTTGCAAACGATTTCGCTGCAGATGTACACTAACTCTCAAACACACACACACATACACAAAATAAGTTTTATACGTGTAAGGTAAGGCTTCAGCACTGACATTTGCCCACTGGTGCACCGTGTCGTATAGGCAACTTCCACGTCGACATTTGAATTGCCAGTTAGAACGTAATCGTATGCATGAGAGGGGATTAATATGTTGTAGCACACTCAACAGTGCATTCAACGTTGGCATAAGCGACGACGTTTGCGACGTTTATAAATCAACAAACAAAAAAATTAAAATAAAATATATATTATGCACATTTTATTAATTGAGGTAAAGTAGTCGCAATTTTTCTTCTCAATTGCATTTGAAAGAAATCCCTGCTGAATGGCGCATGAGAGAGTTAGGTTACGAACGTATGTACTTATGTACACATTCATTTGTATTAAGTGCCTGCATTTAGTTATGCTTGTACAAGCATTTAGCACAAATTGAGCGACAGTCGTCGTCGTTGGCTTGGCTTGGCTTGATTGCATAAATATGCTAGTACTTGTTTGGTTAATTAGTTGTGATTTTTTCACATCTCTTTTCGACATTTATTTTCGCTGTTTACACATTTATTTTACGATTTTCCGTTCAGTTTTTGTTTTTGTAATTTCTATAAGCATTAATTTTCGTGCTCAGCAGTTAGTCTATGTCTGTGGCAATTTCCCATACTACACTACACTCCATTCTGTGCCGTTAAGTGTTTTCATTCATTCGCTCATTCATCCGCTTTTTAGTGCAATTATCTCAGCAGTTGCACAGTTGTATACAGAGTTTTTACAGGTGAATAGCATTGCAAGCGACTCAGCAAACATTATATATGTACTATCGACTGTCCATGTATACACATATACATATATTTGTATTTTTATTTTTTTTATTTGTATTTGCACGCAGCACCGACAATCGTTCGACTCGTTTCTAGCGAAGTCCTTTGTGCAGCTGTATTTATTTAATTTAGCTCTCAATCTTTTGGAAAATAGTCAGATTTCTACAAACCGTCTACGCAATGAAATTCTTCTTGAAAAATTTAAAGTGGTTGGCAAGCTATATTTACTTGAAATTTATCCATGTATAAACAAGCTTAACCATTATCTTATGATATAAAATTTAAAACGAAATTTTCTAGTTTAGCTTTTTCACACAGCCAAATTAATTGATCAATTAAAATTTTGATTGTGAAACCAGTTTTTGCTCTTCACACTGTCGGCAACTTGATAACCGATCAGCTGTTTTAAATTTTTGCTTTTGCTATTCATAAGAAGTTGGTAAGTTTAATCAGCTGATTCATATTTTTAGCAGCGACATCTAACGTAGTGTTTTTTATCGAACAATTCAGCCAATCGCAGACAAAGAAAATTATTGTACGTCTTTGTCAACTCTGCGACATTTCTTTGTCAAGTCGTTTAAAATTATATTAAAAATTAATGTAGATTTTTATCTTGTATGGATCTTATTAAACGTTTTAATCGAGCAGAGGACCGTTAATTGATCGTTTAAAATTAAATTAAAAATTAATGTAGATTTTTATCTTGTATGGTAAATCGATCTTAATAAACGTTTTAATCGAGCAGAGCGCGGTTAATCAAATAAATATCATATCAAATACCCCCTGTCTAAAAACACTTTAAATAGGCTATTAGTTGATCAATTAGCCCCTGTGTAAAAAGGCTATTAAGCTACGAAGGCTTGCGAGTATTCAATAACTTATTTCGAAAGAAGAAATCAGTGTTTAATGCTAATAAAGTCGAATTACAAATAATGTCGGAGATATTTACTATGAAGCAGTACTATTCAGAAGAACTATTAAATTTATAGCATTAGATGTTATTTAGTTCTGCGTAATTCAGTTTTAATTCTATATAATTGTTTACCAATAGTCCACCAGTAGTTCCACATAATTGTTTACTAATAGTCCAACAGTAGTTCCACATAATTGTTTACCACCCCACAGTATATGGGTTTTTAACTTTTATTAAAAATGTAATTTACATTTTTTTTTTTATAAAAATATATTGCACCCCAAAGTATTGCAACAAAAACTGAAGCAAATAAACTTCAGTAAAAGTAATTACAAATCGTGCACTCATTCAACGATTTCAGCTATGTACAATATAATGAAATTGCTGTGGAGTTTCGAAATTGCATTTCCCCACTAACCAATTTCTATTGACATTTTAACATTTTAAAATAAAATCTGTCGAATTTGATTTGAAAATGCACACCAAAAATGCCAGCTATACAAAGAGGAATGAGGGAATTAGAAAATTGTCAAACCGAAGAGATTTGCCAATGAATGTGGTAAACAAATTTGTGAAATTGCAGAGATAAGCATGACTTCATGCAAACAAATGTATTAAAATAAAACAAAAAGTAAGAAAGTATTAAAAGTGCTTGTCAACACGATGAATGTTGCAGGCTACATTCGAAGCAAGCAACAATTTGATACATCTAGATATTTACCAACAGTTAACAATCAAATTTGTAGCATGTAATTTTTCTAAGTAAAGAGAATTGGTATATGTTGTACATATGTGGGTTTTTTTACATGTTTATACATGTTTATTTGTGTTTTAGCACATATATATACTATATACATATGTATGAAACTAACGCAACAAAGGGAAATAGGACAATTTCGAGAATAGTTCAATTGAAAACGCTACAATGAGCACTTTTGAAATCAGCTTTTTGTGGAAAGCGAAATTAAATTAAATTTTATACTATTGTAAATTTATTTGCAACACACACGCACATGTCAAAACTCTCGGAAACCATTTTTGTAATATATTGAGAGAAAATCTATTTCAAAGCAACAAAATTCTTCGATTTCACAAAAAAAAAACTATGTATGTACATAGTATTTTTTCGAAGGTTGACAGTTGGCTTTCGACATTTGGCACTTTCGGTTGTCAAACAACGAATTTGCAACTTTTCGAAGCATATTGATTGCATTTAATACGCATATATGTTTGAGGTTTGCATATAAGGATATATATTTCTACGTATGTAAATATGTAAGCGTTCACAGTGTGGTGTCGATGACAGTGCTATTTCATCGTGTCACTGTGATTGACGATTTCAGCAGGTTATCGATGCCTCAACCACTACAGTAAATTCATACCAACACAATTTCATTCAAATATTTTAAATATTAAAATAGTTTTAGTATCAAAGTGTTGATGTATATGACGTTCTTTCTAATTTGTATATATAAAAGTATTTACAAAAGCTTATATATATAATTTATTGTAGTTTAAGGTGATATATTTGTAATATATATTAAGCATACCTCAAATGGATTCTTAAAAATAAAAATAACAAGTAAGGAAGGGCTAAGTTCGGGTGTAACCGAACATTTTATACTCTCGCAATTTATATATTTAACTTTATTTATATTATATAATTCACAATTTGACCCACATATTAGTCATATATATTGTATAAAGTCCATTGAAAGTTGGAAACCATAATATTAGGTTAGAAGCACCGAGGTCCTCATGTTCGATATATGGGGCCTTAAAAACCAATGCTCCGATTTCGACGATTTTTAGAATGGGGCTGCCACACTATTAACACAGTATTTGTGCAAAGTTCTGCACCGATATCTTCACTAGCACTTACTTTATATATTGTAAAGTAAACGATTCAGATTGTCATCAAAGTTCTGGTATATAGGAAGTATGCGTGGTTGTGAAGCGATTTGGCCTATTTTCACAATATATCAATGGGATGTAAGGAAACTATTACATACCAAGTTTCATTGAAATCGGTCGAGTAGTTCCTGAGATATGGTTTTTGACCCATAAGTGGGCGACGCCACATTTTCCATTTTGTAAAAAAATCTGAGTGCAGCTTTCATCTGCCATTCCTTATGTGAAATTTGGTGTTTCTGACGTTTTTCGTTAATGAGTTAACCCACTTTTAGTAATTTTCAACCTAACTTTTGTATGGGAGGTGGGCGTGGTTATGATCCGATTTCTTTCATTTTTGGACTACATTAGGAAGTGGCTAAAAAAAACGACTGCAGAAAGTTTGGTTTGTATAGCTCTATTGGTTTGCGAGATATGTACAAAAAACTTAGTAGGGGGCGGGGCCAGGCCCACTTCCCCAAAAAAATTACATGAAAATATGCCCCTTCATAGTGCGATCCTCCATACGAAATTTTATTTCCATAGCTTTATTTATGGCTTAGTTATGGCACTTTGTGTGTTTTCGGTTTTCGCCATTTTGTGGGCGTGGCAGTGATCCGATTTTGCTCATTTTCGGAAGCAACCTTCCTATGGTGCCAAGAAATAAGTGTGCTAAGTTTCATCAAGATATCTTAATTTTTACTCAAGTTACAGCTTGCACAGACGCACGGACGGACGGACGGACGGACGGACAGACAGACATTCGGATTTGAACTCCACTCTTCACCCTGATCACTTTGGTATATATAACCCTATATCTAACTCGTTTAGTTTTGGGTGTTACAAACAACCGTTATGTGAACAAAACTATAATACTCTCTTTAGCAACATTTGTTGCGAGAGTATAAAAATGAACTTTACATTTGAGGATCGTCATAGATCCCACTAATTTCCTAAAAACGGTTCACAACCACGCCTACTTCGCATATAAAATAATTAATAATTCCATCTCATTCTCTATGTTCCTAATATATAAATCAAGCACCAATAAAAATATCGTTATATATCTAGTAGTGCAGTATAGTTATATATCTTAGTAGGAGTGGCAGCACTCGTCTCAAAATGGTCGAAATCGGACCATTATAACTACACAATGCCTATAGCTGAGTTTTCACTAAATCAGTGCAATATTTTAATAATGTGTCCTGATTCTAAAAATTAATCCAATCAGCCCAATACTCCCCTTAGCTTCCATTTAGTCTTACTTACTTCTTTTCGTTTATAATATACTACCAGACCGCTCCGGCTTTGCACGGTTTAAACAAACATTTCAAAAGTTATAAGTTTTTGCACACTACATATGTTTCCCGTTTCTAGCGTGGGTTCATTTTAAAAAAGTAAAATGAGGAAAATTCGAACATGAAATTATATTTTCAACGCCCTAGTACGAGCGTGTATATTTCTAATATTTTGTTCTTCAAGCCGCTGCACACGCTCCGTACTCGACTCTCAAGTGCTTACTTGGCAGATTTTGAAATTTTATTCAGCAAGCAGCTGCGAGCACTCATTACTCGACTCTCTGGCACGCGATTGCGATGCGAAGAGAATGACTTGCAAGAAGATTTTCAGTTTCATATTAAGATTCTCCATCACAGAGTCTTTTTGATAAACTCACCTGGGAACTATTTACAGAAAGTTGAGATTCTAGCAATAATAATATAGCCTATGTTACTCTGAGTGAATGTGGCTTGGTAGTATATATAGTATATATTTATAGCAAAAATATAAACAGTGATGTATTTAACACTGAGGGGGAGTACAAAGTACGCTTGCTACTGATTCCTTTTAATGTGCTTGATATGTCTTTTATGTTAGTACGCCTTCATATCAGGCACGTAAACAGTTTCCAAGAACGTTACAGCTCGCAGCCTGAAGCGTACGTACACATCAACCGCTGCTCAGTGCAGACGTCTTTCAGTAGTTTCATTATAGTGCAAATTTTGATTACACCTTCAGCGCACTATTTTTATTGCAGCCACTATGTATGTGAATGAGAGTGTGTGTATAATAAAACTATATAAACGAGACTGTAAGGCAACGACTTCGCCAGAAGCTACTGCCATTAACAGCGCTTCAGCTCTGTACTTCCGCCATGCTGTAATGAATGCAAAGAATTAATCATTGGTGCTCGCCATGCAAACAAACTCCTAATTTAAGCGCAAATGTTTGTATTTGTGTTTACTAGGCAGCTACAGCGTCAACTACAGACACGGTGGCGTGGATGTTATCACACAGCCACAACACACACACATACTTGTTAAGGGTTCTATTTATCAGCTAAATCTTTACTGATTTGTTGGATCAAAAGCATACACGCACACAAATTTCCGCTTAACTACTCATTCATATACTCAGTGTGCAGCGTTGTTGTTGCTACGTGTGGCAGTGTGAGTGGCAGGCTTTGCTGGTTAACATAACCTCAGGACTTGTTGTCATATCCTTCATCGCGTTCGTAGCATAACACGCGCCAAATTACCATCGCTATGATGTTGATTTTTTGCCACTTCAGGCTGTAAAGCTTACTTACTAGCGTCCTGTGTGCGGTGCAGTGGGGCGGAACGCAAGTGTGGAAATAAATTGCGCGAATATTATCACAGAATTAACAATATGACGACTTAGTGGGCACAGAGCATACAGCAAGAAAACAGGCTTGAAGATGGTAAAAATAATCGTATAAAAGGATAACACAGAGAATGCTAATGTTCTATACAAGTGTATGCGTTATTTATCTGGATTGATGAAGCATTCAATTAAAGTAATTGCCTGGTTGCTGAGTGATTTTGTAAACAGGAAGTCACAGTAATTCAAAATAGCAATGAGTGAGGCAGAGAAAAGAGGGTTTAGCTTTAAACTTAGCGCAAATAAGACATCCTCTGCTGTAGATGTTGTTAGTTTTTGCAGCTCGAATAAAAAGACAGCGGCTACGCTGGCTAGGTCATGTTGTCCGAATGGACGAAAACACTCCAGCCCTGAAAGTGTTCGATGCAGTATCCGCCGGAGGAAGCCGAGGAAGGGGAAGGCCTCCGCTCCGTTGGAGGGACCAGGTGGAGAGCGACCTGGCTACACATGGAATTTCCAACTGGCGCCGAACTGCAAAGGAAAGAGAAGAGTGGCGCGCTCTCATCGATTCGGCTATAACCGGCTAAACGGTTGAACGCCAATAACATACATACATACATAAAAGAAACAACATTTTAGTGAAATTGATGCATTGATGAACCTTTTTACTCAACATAGTACGAGATGATCAAATTTACAATTACAAGTTCTGAATGAATCAAATTAAAATCTCTTGACCAATCATTCAGAGAGACATTATTTTATACGGTATGTTTATCCCTCATTTAATAATATCCACGCTAGTTTGGTTATAAAAGTTATCGACAAAATTGTATATATAACGTGCTAGTTACATCTCTGGAGTCCTGTGAAAAAACTTTTTCTCTAAATATACTTATGGAATCGTTTGCCAGAACCCGAATCTGACTAGACATTTTTGTTTTATAAGCTATCTATCTCTACGTCATTAAGCCAGTTCTAAGGGATATTTTTTCTGGATCGTTTTAAGGTGCTGCAGGTAAAACTTTTGGAGTCTTTCAGAGGATCTAACTGCAGACAACACAGTGTCATGGAGTAAGAATGTGTGCGGCAAACAAGAAATTAAATATTCCCTGCGTTGAAGATAAAGAGATAGTAAACACGCTTTCAAGTCTACCATGCTTTCAAAAAATCAAATAATAGATTACGGTAAGGTAATATACATATATTGTGAGCACCTGTATATAGGATGCCCAAGAGCGTTGAGAGTGTGACCTCTCTTTGAAGACGAGTGTGCTATGAGAGCGAGGCAATATCTAAAAAAATGTTAATGTTCTTAAAAGGTCATTTGTTCCCCAGTATGCCTTTTGCAACCTTTTGGAGATTTTCTGAGAATAAGGCGCAGAAAAGCTTAGTAAAATTCTTAACTGCGGTATTAAGCCAGTTTGAAAATAAAAACGATAGTTTAGCTCTCTCCTGTACCGTCGCTCTCTCTATGAATAAAAAAAATGAATACAAAGCGATTTCCCAGAATAACTGGTATATACTCTCACAACAACGATTGCGTGCCTGTTCTAAATCACTGTAAAAATCGATTACTTAAATCACAAATTCTATACACAAATGGTTGTAGATTATGCTAAGACACCAAAGTGTTGTCGGGCTTTCAGTGATTGGTGACTAAGAACAGCAAAATCAATGACAAACTGCTTACAAGGACAAATCTACTTCTTACACGACTGTTAAAGAAATAGCTATCAAGTACGCGAAAAGGATAAAGTAATATAAGCGAAAGTATTCATTTACATTTTGTTTGTTTAACTTTTGCTGATACGCTTTTACATTTAACTATGCCTTCGTATACTGTTACTTACCATTTATAACGTTGAGCATCACAGTCACACTGGGGCTATTTGACGGGCTACATGTGTAATTGCCATTATCACGTTTTTTCGCTGATTCAATGATTAATGAGCCGGTCTGCATTTGCCAGATGAATATCAACGATGCAAAGTGTCGATGGCGGTGTCGGTATCGGTGACAGTGTCAGCACAGTGTGCGGCAGAGGTGACGGTGACATTGAAAAACAATGGCAACGTGACAAATCCAACAGCATCGATGAAGTGAAGTACCAGTAAGTGAGAAGTGAGCGCGTGAATGTCAATGACAAGACACGTTTTTATCCAACAAAACGGTTTTTGTAAATGTTCAGCCATTTGTTGTTGTTGTTGTGCATGTGAAAGAGAGAAAAGAAATGCTTATGAAATGAGTTTTAGTTAGAAATATGTTAGGCTGTTAAATAGAAACGCAACACTTCTTTGCTTTTCGTCCACATTTCTATTTAGAAATAATCGCTACTAGTATTGCCAAGGCTTTCTTGTGAGCCATTTAAATGGAAATAACGTAACAATCGAATATGCAAAGATTGATTCGTGTACACGTGGTTTGGTTGAGTGATTGACACCGAGTATGGGATCTCGGTGATAAAACTCTCCTTTTATCTGGCGAAAAATAATTGACTCTTTTATGGCATTCCCCCGCCATTTTCAATTTCAAATTTGTGTATAACAATTTTTATTATTTTGACAGTAATTTGTCCTTTGAGCCGTCCACAATAGTAAAATGGTTCTAAAATGTGTAAAACAAAACTTGGTAGCACTCAGCAAGCGGCGATTGAAATTTTAATGAAGTATTCGCATACTCTCCTGCACGAATTCAACTAGATAACTTTGTTGTTGCTTTCACATGTACAATTTGTGACAGGCGAGCAGCGCCCAAAGGTAGCGAGCAGAAAAGTGACCAATCGATGACAGCTAATATACATATATGCCGAATATATGATTAAATAAACAAATTGCGAGAGTGTAAAATGTTCGGTGACACCCGAACCTAGCCCTTCCTTACTTGTTTTTCTTAAAATATTAAATTTTCCACTTGGAAAAATAAATCGAAAATTGATTACAGTACCTCTTGAAAATCTCTCTGTGCAATCACTTTGAACTTAATAAACGACATCAAGAAGAAGATATTGGCCTAAATATGTGCATATATCGACTGAAAAAGTTCTTCAAATAATTCTATATATAATTCTATAATATTCTACTAATATCTTCTACTTTTGAAATTCATTATTTTAGTATTTCTTTTCCGGCAATCACGAGGGACTAAAATCAGTGAATATGATATTGTTTAAGAGACAAAAATCAGACAGATATATTAAAAGTTCTGCTCTTTTTGCAAAGAATTTTGTATAAACAAAATTGAAAATACGAGCTTGGAAGATCAGAGAGCGAGAGAGATAGATAAAAGGAATATCCTCTCTATTGTTATTGTGAATGATAATTTTTTACTCTTATTCACCATAACGGAAAGTATGCGAGTAGTTGTAAGGTATAAGTAGTAGCGCTTCAGAGATTAAGTGTGTTTAAATTTTAAATGGAAATCCAAAAATCCACACTAAGCTTTCAATTACATTATAGCAATTGTATACCACATCAATTAAGCTTTCACATTTCACAATTTTCACAATAAATATCCTCGTGTAAACATCAAAAGCGGAATTGAATGAAATAATCTCTTATTTTCCAGCTGCTAAGATTTCAGCCATTACGATTATGACTTTAATGTAGACTACAAATGTCAACGGAATGAAATCAAAAGCTTGGCACGCATTCAAATTGTTTTTACTCTCAACAGCCTGCATGCTAAAGTCTTAAACTGTAAAATTTAATAAAGAAACGTTAAAAAAAATATTGCTTTATTTGTGTTTACATTTGGATTTTGCTTAACTTTATTGCATATTCTTGCGCAGCAGTCAATGCGATATATACCCTAATTGGCTGTCATTGCTGATGTTGACAGTCGTGCTGCTGTTGGTTAATAATAAATATGGATTAAATGCGGCTGATATGCGACAAAGGAACAGGTGACTTGGCATTTCCACAAAGCCGATGATCAAACAAAAATGTTTGGCCATAAATGAGAGCGATTTATGGCAACACGGTTGGGTTGTATTATACATACTATGTATGTATCATTGTGGGTACGCACATAATTTAATGTTATATATGTATATACAGATGCATAAATGTTGCGTAATACGTAGATTTATTGCCGAACATTTATGATAATATGAATTATGCCTTAACGAGATTGCGAGCTTATTTGATTATCATGTGTACATTTCCTTGAGGATATACTGTTAGGCTTTCAAGTGGCTACGTGCAATGCGACTGACAGCGAGGAAAATATATTTATTTGGGATATATTTTAATAAATTTTGAACTTAATTAATTTTCGATATCGAAAAATTTAAAAGCTTAAGAGTTTTTATACTCTCGCAACAAATGTTGCTAAAGAGAGTATTATAGTTTTGTTCACATATCGGTTGTTTGTAACACCCAAAACTAAACGAGTTAGATATAGGGTTATATATACCAAAGTGATCAGGGTGAAGAGTGGAGTTCAAATCCGAATGTCTGTCTGTCCGTCCGTCCGTCCGTCTGTGCAAGCTGTAACTTGAGTAAAAATTAAGATATCTTGATGAAACTTGGCATACTTATTTCTTGGCACCATAGGAAGGAGGAAAATGAGCAAAATCGGACCACTGCCACGCCCACAAAATGGCGAAAACCGAAAACACATAAAGTGCCATAACTAAGCCATAAATAAAGCTATGGAAATAAAATTTGGTATGAAGGATCGCACTATGAAGGGGCATATTTGGATGTAATTTTTTTGTGGAAGTGGGCGTGGCCCCGCCCCCTACTAAGTTTTTTGTATATATCTCGCAAACCAGAAGAGCTATATAAACCAAACTTTCTGCAGTCATTTTTTTTAGCCACTTCCTAATACAGTCCAAAAATGAAAGAAATCGGATCATAACCACGCCCACCTCCCATACAAAAGTTAGGTTGAAAATTACTAAAAGTGGGTTAACTCACTAACGAAAAACGTCAGAAACACTAAATTTCACATAAGAAATGGCAGATGAAAGGTGCACTTAGATGTTTTTACAAAATGGAAAATGGGCGTGGCGTCGCCCACTTATGGGTCAAAAACCATATCTCAGGAACTACTCGACCGATTTCAATGAAACTTGGTTTGTAATAGTTTCCTTACATCCCAATGATATGTTGTGAAAATAGGCCAAATCGCTTCACAACCATGCCTTCTTCCTATATACCAGAACTTTGAAGACAATCTGAATCGTTTACTTTACATATATAAAGTTTGTACTAGTGAAGATATCGGAACAGAACTTTGCACAAATACTATGTTAATAGTGTGGCAGCCCCATTCTAAAAATCGCCGAAATCGGACCATAGGTTTTTAAGGCCCCATATATCGAACACGAGGACCTCGGTGCTTCTAACCTAATATTATGGTTTCCAACATTCAATGGACTTTATACAATATATATGACGAATATGTGGGTCAAATTGTGTATTATATAATATAAATAATGTTAAATAAATAAATTGCGAGAGTATAAAATGTTCGGTTACACCCGAACTTAGCCCTTCCTTACTTGTTATTTATTAATTTCGAATTGAATCCATTAATTCGCCATTCACAACTATAATCAATTGCTTAACATAATCGCTTGCCACTAAACTACTGTCACACTTACCGTACTATGGGCATCGCCTTCGATTTCGGGTAAATTTCGGTCAACTTGTGTGCGATAGCGTGTTGAATCGCTGGTGATTTGCTCCGTACTATGATACCACATTATAAAGGTGGGCGGCTCTAGGGCACCGCGTACGATGCAACGCAACACGACAGTGCTGCCAGCCTTCACTAAGCGTTCTGGTCCGCCGATAATTTCGGTGCGTGGCACTACGAATAGAAATACATACACATGAATATGGCAAATACAAATAAGTGAAAAAGATTTGTAATTTGATGGAAATGCTGAGGGGAATATTTTCTGGTACAAATACAGGTAAATCAGCAGCGACAGCAGCTTGTCACACTTTTAACAATTGAATGTGAAGCAATAAACTAAATTAACAACTGCCTGGCACGTAGGGCACGTACAACGACCACACAAATACAAATATACGCCCGGAAATGCGTTGGTGTGGGTGCAACACACACGTGTAGTGTAGTGCTGCATGCTCGATGAGGTGTTACATGTGAATTTCTAAAACTTTTCCGCCACCACACACTTGTCGAATAAATAAATATTCTCAATGCTTACATATGTGTTTATGTGTGTGTTTGTGTATAGTAACTCAATTGCGTGAAATAAAAATGGTTGAAGATTTCGAAGATTTCACATTTGCAATGTGGCTTTCGAAATCAGTTGGCATTACGTTAAGGTAGCGAAGCGCAGCTGTTGTGAATGGCAAGTGAAATCTTCTTCAGTGAATAGCATCGGTGGCATTAGCACGTACTGCCAAAACGTAGACGGAAGCGTGAATGCAAAATTTGCTGTGATGTCGTGCGCAACAACACAATATTTCTCATATGTGTATTTTACTATCTCTATATATAGTGTATTGGTTGTAGTTTATATCAATCTGCTTGCGCATACTGGGACCATAGGATTGGTTGTGAATATGTATAGGGTGGACTGCTTGATGGTGTTCCTATATTTATATATTATTTTGACAGTGACAGCACTTTCTCGCTGGAAATATTGCGATATAGTCCGTATTAAAGCACGCTGGTACAATATATAGATATTCCGAAAAGAGTTTGTTGAAAATTTTGGCGCAGTGGCAACACTGACTCGCTATTTATTTGAGTAAAAGCTGTTGGAAACATAGCATCACTGAACAAAAGGATGATACAGATACATCAATAATAATTTTTGTTGGTCACAAAATTGGCAAAATTTGGTTTAGATACTTCGTGATTTCTTCAGAATGTCACACCATGTCCCAAAGCTCAAGCTATAATTGATATATTGCGAAGCAAGAAGTTCTGTTATTCCATTTTAGCCGCCTTTGCAATGACAATTAGTCACCAAAGAACGCTGAATTAATACTTTTTATACTCTCGCAACAAATGTTGCTAAGATATAACGGTTGTTTGCAAGTCATGAAACTAAACAAGTTTGATATAGGGTTATATATATCAAAATGATCAGGGGGACGAGTAAAGTTCAAATTCGGATGTCTGCCTGTCCGTCCGTCTGTCCATCCGTGCAAGCTGTAACTTGAGTAAAGATTGAGATATCTTGATGAAACTTGGAAGACGTATTTCTTGGCACCATAAGAAGGTTAAGTTCGAAGATGGGCGTAATCGGACCACTGCCGCGCCCACAAAATGGCTATAACCGAAAACATATATAGAGCTATAACTAAGCCATAAATTAAGCTATGAAAGTGAAACTTGGAACGAAGGATCGCACTATGAAGGGGCATATGTGGATGTAATATTTATGTGGAAGTGGGCGTGGCGCCGCCCCATACTAAGTTTTTTAGTACAAAACTAAAGCTAAATCAAGGAAACTTTCTAGAGTCGTTTCTTTTAGGTACTCTCTTATATAGTCCAACAAGTAAGGAAAGGCTAAGTTCGGGTGCAACCGAACATTTTATACTCTCGCACTTTATTTAGAGATTTACCTATATTTTCGGTGAAAAATTAACCTTAGGCACTGAGTTCTTCATGTTTGATATCAGGGACCTTGAAAAGTGATGGTCCGATTTTGACAATTTTTCCACAAGTGATGTCACAGCTCAAATACAGTATTTGTGTAAAGTTTTATTTCGCTATCTTCATTGGTTCCTTATGTATATCTTATAAAGTGAAGGAATCAGATGAAATTCAAAATCGAGTTATATGGGAAGTAGGCCTAGTTCCACCAGTGCACTGCAGTGTCATCAGGGTGTCAAGAAAATATTATATACCGAATTTCATTGAAATCTGTCGAGTAGTTCCTGAGATATGGTTTTTGACCTATAAATGGGCGACGCCACGCCCATTTTCCATTTTGTAAAAAAATCTCAGTGCAGCTTCCTTCTGCCATTTCTTATGTAAAATTTGGTGTTTCTGACGTTTCTCGTTAGTGAGTTAACGCACTTTTAGTAATTTTCAACCTAACCTTTGTATGGGAGGTGGGCGTGGTTATTATCCGATTTCTTTCATTTTTGCACTGTATAAAGAAACGGCTAAAAGAAACGAATTCAGAAAGTTTTGTTTATATAGTTTTATTGGTTTGCAAGATATATACAAAAAACCTATTTGGGGGCGGGGTCACGCCCACTTTTCCAAAAAAAATTACATCCAAATACGCCACTTCCTAATGCGATCCTATGTTCCAAATTTTATAATCCTATCTTTATTTATGGCTTAGTTATAGCTCTTTATGTGTTTTTGGTTATCGCCATTTTGTGGGCGTGGCAGTGGTCCCATTCCGCATTTCCATTCCGATTTTCGAACTTAACCTTCTTATGGTGCTAAGGAATACGTACAATTTTTACTCAAGTTACAGATTGCACGGACGGACAGACAGACATCCGGATTTGAACTTTACTCGTCACCCTGATCAGTTTGGTATATATAACCCTATATCTAACTCGTTTAGTTTTGGGACTTACAAACAACCGTTATGTGGGCAAAACTATAATACTCTCTTTAGCAACTTTTGTTGCGAGAGTATAAAAATGGAGGAAATCGGATTATAACCACGCTCACCTCCCATACAAAGGTTGCGTTGAAAACTACTAAAAATGCTTTAATTCAGTAAGGAAAACCCCCAGAAACCTTAAATTTCATTATAAAGATGGTACACACGAGCTGTACTCAAAATGGTATAAAAAATTTTAAATGGGCATGGTTGCGCCCACTTATGGGTCAAAAACCATATCTTCGAAACTACTCGACCAATTTCAATGAAATTCGGTTCATAATATTTTCCTAGCTTCCCAATGATATGTTGTGAAAATATGCTAATCGGTTCACAACCACGCCTACTATCCATATACCAGAACTTTGAAGTCGATCTGAACCGTTTACTTTACAAAATATATAGTAAGCACTAGTGAAGATATCGGAACAGAACTTTGCAAAAATACGGCATTTAAAGAGTGGCATCGCCCTTCTAAAAATCGTCGAAATCGATCAATAAGTTTGCAAGACCTTATATATCGAATATGAGGACCTTAGTGCTTCTAACAAATTTTTTACCAAATAAGTGAAATCGGGTCATAACTTCCCCTAGCTCCCATATAACTAATATTAGGGTTTTCAAACTTTCAATGAACCTTATACCATTTATATGCCGAATATGTGAGTCAAATTGTTTGTTATATAAATAAAATAAATAAATAAATTGCGGGAGTATAAAATCTTCGGTGACACTCGAGCTTAGCACTTCCTTACTTGTTATGATATGTCACCATATACTAGACGAAGAATTACTAATTCAGGCAGTTGACACCGTTAATATTAAAATAAAAATTAAAACTTATGAAAAAGCTGTTTTAATGAATTGAGCCGCTGAGCTAAGACAATTGCTTTATTAAAGTGGGTTTCGACAAATAATGAGATTTTAGTATTTTAACAAGAATTAAGTCCAATAATATAATACATGTTTCTTAATTTTTTTTTAAGTTTACTACAATACCAAATTCTCTGTACCACCATGTATTTGAACATAAATAACTCTAAAAGGCGTTTATTTTATTTTCTTTTTAAAAATGTTTAGAGTAGAAGTATTTGCAAATTATGCTTCAACAAATTCCTTACAATACAAGCCAAAAAAAAAACACTGATGTATCGGCGGTTCCAGCTCCGCTTAAAAAGCATAAATGCCATTAGAATGCTTTTTCAGCATATGCACAGATTTAAAACAGCTTTACTTGCTAATTAAACTTATTTCTATTTTTTAATAATCGCAAATTTCATAAGCAATTCTTTTTTCTTTCTTTCAGAGTGAAAAAAGTTTATATTTCTACAATTATTTCACTTTTTTATTTAACACCTACAAATACGTGGTGCGTTGAAAAAGCTCTTAATCCGCATAATCACTTCACATTTCCGACATACAAATTGAATTTCCGCTGCGTCGGTATTTTTCCATTCACCGTGGCATTATTATTCAGTGCCACATAGCCTGTTGTCATTATCATATTTGCATTTTTTGCGACAATTTCTCTAGAGTGCCACACGAGTTGTGCGATGAAAAAAATATACTTTAATAGCCATTGTGCCGCTTGTTGCCATTTACAACAACAATAAGTTTATCAGAACGACCACACGCTGTTTGTATGGCAAGTAGTTATACAGTCGTAGATATGTGTCTGTATATGTGTATGAAGCATCGCTTTGTTCTCGCATTATCTCTCGCACTAATTTGTATACGAAAGCCCACAATGGCTGTGAGCAGGTAAGATAGTAAAAATGTTCATATATAATAAAGTACCCTTCAGGAAAGCTGATATCTTTATTTCATGTTTCTTTATAAATATACAAACTGCTTCTTTGAGAGAATATAATCTCTTTAAATATGGAAACTTATAAGCGTTCGGAAAGAACTATTGCCGATCATTACGATCTCGTCTATAGAATAGCTAAACCAAATATGATAAATTATATATTATATACGTGTATTCTATATCTACATACACATCGTATCAAAAGTGATGTTGGTTTTACTTGGAAATATATTGAAAATGTCTCCAGCAAGTATTTATCTCAAGAAATCTATTACTTCTTTACTTCTAACTCGAACGTTTGTTCATAACAGCTAATTTTTCTTTCAATTTTTAATTATATATATATTAATAACAAGTAA
The DNA here is from genome assembly GCA_031772095.1 of Zeugodacus tau. Classification (NCBI taxonomy): domain Eukaryota; kingdom Metazoa; phylum Arthropoda; class Insecta; order Diptera; family Tephritidae; genus Zeugodacus; species Zeugodacus tau. Next base: position 15,920,281 of record CM062649.1, on the reverse strand, counting down.
GGAAGGGCTAAGTTCGGGTGTATCCGAACATTTTATACTCTCGCAATTTATTTATTTAACTTTATTTATATTATATAATACACAATTTGACCCACATATTCGTCATATACATTGTATAAAGTCCATTGAAAGTTGGAAACCATAAAATTAGGTTAGAAGCACCGACGTCCTCGTGTTCGAGATATGCGGCCTTAAAAACCTTTGGTCCGATTTCGGCGATTTTTAGAATGGGGCTGCCAGACTATAAACATAGTCTTTGTGCAAAGTTCTGCACCGATATCTTCACTAGTGCTTACTTTATATATTGTAAAGTACACGATTCAGACCGACTTCAGAGTTCTGGTATATGGGAAGTAGGCGTGGTTGTGATCCGATTTGGACTATTTTCACAACATATCATTGGGATGTAAGGAAACTATTACAAACCAAGTTTTATTGAAATCGGTCGAGTAGTTCCTGAGATATGGTTTTTGACCCATAAGTGGGCGACGCCACGCCCATTTTCCATTTTGTAAAAAAATCTGAGTGCAGCTTTCATCTGCCATTTCTTATGTGAAATTTAGTGTTTCTGACGTTTTTCGTTAATGAGTTAACCCACTTTTAGTAATTTTCAACCTAACTTTTGTATGGGAGGTGGGCGTGGTTATGATCCGATTTCTTTCTGTATTAGAAAGTGGCTAAAAAAATTGACTGCAGTAAGTTTGGTTTATATAGCTCTATTGGTTTGCGAGATATATATAAAAAACTTAGTAGGGGGCGGGGCCACGCCCACTTACCCAAAAAAATTACATCCAAATATGCCCCTTCATAGTACGATCCTTCATACCAAATTTTATTTCCATAGCTTTATTTATGGCTTAGTTATGGCACTTGATGTGTTTTCGGTTTTCGCCATTTTGTGGGCGTGGCAGTGGTCCGATTTTGCTCATTTTCGAAAGCAACCTTCCTATGGTGCCAAGAAATAAGTGTGCCAAGTTTCATCAAGATATCTTAATTTTTACTCAAGTTACAGCTTGCACAGACGGACGGACGGACGGACGGACGGACGGACAGACAGACATTCGGATTTGAACTGCACTCTTCACCCTGATCACTTTGGTATATATAACCCTATATCTAACTCGTTTAGTTTTGGGTGTTACAAACAACCGTTATGTGAACAAAACTATAATACTCTCTTTAGCAACATTTGTTGTGAGAGTATAAAAATATTCTCTAGCTCGTTTACTCACAGCTACCATGTGTAAGTTCACATAGCATGATTGTACAATACTTGAGTCTAAATCTCCTGCTGTGATCTGTATGTGGCACAACTTTGCTTGAATATTTTATGTAGCCTCAACTTGCTAGCGTCCAGCTGGGTACTTGTAATTATTTTGCATTTACTTCTGGCCACCTGAGTTTTTCCATATAAAATGAAATGAACAATTTACTTCTAGAATGATGTATTATATTAATTTTCAGCTATTTTTTATATGAGTGAGTTCTAACTGATATGCTATATATAAAAGTTGATTTTTATGATTTTTGTGAGAGGAGGCAGTGAAGCCTAATTTTCATACCAGAATTCATACAAAATTGATTTCAGTATGTTCGAACTGTTTAAGTAATCCTTAAAGCAAGTTTTTACAGGGTTTCTAAAAAGATTCACAAGCCATTGCATAATTACCATGAAAAAGATATTTCTTTTGAATTATTAGTTGGACTAATGAAAGGTCGCTTTGAAGAACTCTTTGTATTCAAGTCCCTATTTTCCTTATTAGTCGTATTATTGATGTGATTAAAGTAAAACAAATGAACATATACTTATGAACCTGAACTTCAACTGTATTCTCACATCCACACTCCATTCGTTGGTTAGGTGCCTGCTAATTTGCATGCATTGCCTTCGTTTTGGCATTGGGGACCCTTGGGACCTTTTGTGTGTTTCGCCATTTTCTGTTAAATTCGATTGTGTATTCATGCGTCTGTTGTTGTCGATGTTAAATCTGGTATTTCCGCTCGATTTCTTTTGCCAATAAATATGCATATGTTTGTTTTTGTTTCGGTGAATACATACGGTAGGGTTGATCTCCGGTCGGCTTACGTGCTTTCTCTGCCTCACTTGCGAGCAAATTACCTAAGTATTTGTGTTTATGTCATTTACAGCATATTTTCCACGGTTCATTTATTTCGGTTACAAAAGAAGGTGTGGGAAGCACTTTTGTGAATTTTTTTCTCGCGTGCATTGGCATAATTATTTGTATTGGGAAAATATTTTACGTGACCAGAATTATAATAAAATTGAAGCACACTGAATAAAATGGAATAATATAATGTGAAAAAATATAAATTAATTATTAAGGTTTCGAGTGAATTGAAATGAATTTATTAAAATAAAATATAATAAAATAAAATAAAATAAAATAAAATAAAATAAAATAAAATAAAATAAAAATAAAATAAAATAAAATAAAATAAAATAAAATAAAATAAAATAAAATAAAATAAAATAAAATAAAATAAAATAAAATAAAATAAAATAAAATAAAATAAAATAAAATAAAATAAAATAAAATAAAAATAAAAATAAAATAAAAATAAAATAAAATAAAATAAAATTAAATTAAATAAAAATAAAATAAAATAACATAAAATAAAATAAAATAAAAGAAAATAAAAATTAAATTAAATTAAATTAAAATAAAATAAAATAAAATAAAATAAAATAAAATAAAATAAAATAAAATAAAATAAAATAAAATAAAATAAATATAACTCGAAGTTCTCCATTATATTCGTATTGAGGTGAACAAAAAATATAATGTTACAAATTGTAAGATTTAAGTTATCATAAATCGTGTAATATAGGCATGAGATACAGACGTCAAGAGCCAAAAAATAGCAAACTGCAACAAACAAAATTATAGAATACATGTGCTAATGTATTTACATACAACTTTTTGCGAAGTAAATAAATTAAACTGAGTATAAATCTATATTTTACAGTTTTTTTTTTTAATTGTATGTTTTAATGAAAATTCTATAACTCGAAGTCTCTCTAACTCGAAGTTTTTTTGTGCATTATGGTGATTCGAGTTAGAGAAGTTCCACTGTATTTTACTGAATTATGTATAACTGTGATGTCACATGTTCCTAAGATAATATGTAATGATGAGTTAAGTGCTAGCTTCCATCACATTTAACACACATGCAAGCATATTAATGTTTACTATTGAATAACTTTCAAAATTATGTACGCACATACATATTTCACAAAATAACAGTAATTTTGAAATTCTACGAAAAACCACTAAAAGTCAATTATCGGAACAACTACTGACAGCGACACACCCACTTCACTTCAAACATTGCCCAAGAAATATTTAATAAAACTTTTCAAGCGTGCAACACTTACACTTTTCACACATGACCAAATATTAGTTGGAAGTTGAAATTTCTGCATTTCTATATATTGCTGCTTACTCTTTTGTAATATTTTTATTACATATGTATATAGCTGAGAAACTAAGTCGACAGCATCCAGCGAAGGAGCTGGAGCTCACATATGTGAGTTTTTATTGAAAGCCACCCACACACACACATCAGTACTTCTGCACCGCCCAATTGGCGACTTTTGCTGAAGTAGAACTGAATAAGACATTCTTGTATTTGCCATTAAATTCCTAACCGTTCCGAGTGGTGAAAAGTTTTCTTGTTAAAAGCTTTCTGCTATCCAAAAGTTCCTTTGTCATGACCGTTAGGCAGTTGGACTTTGACTTTTTCAATACATTTTAGCCACAATTAAAATTAAATTTTCAAAGTAAATTTAAATGCATGGCACCGCAATGCTGGCGTATCTGAGCTTGTGAGTAAATAGATTTGTATGAGTTTGGCGCTGCGGGTTCTCACATATGTGACAAAGTTGTTGGGAGACCATGAAAAAGGGCTGAAATTGAAATGAACAAATAAACCCTGTAGAAATTTGTGATGTTCTTATATTGTGGAGAGTATCAATCATCGGAAATCGGCAATCATTTTAAACGGAATTAGACTATAAATATGAGATTTTTAAATATTACAACTGCGCTATCTGCCGGATCTCTGAGGTAATAGGTGTTGTGATTACAGCGAATCATCGGGAGCATACATAATATTAATTTTGTCTCTACAAAGTAAATATCAATAATTTCAATCTAAAAAACAGGCTAATCATAATCTAAAAGATATTATTTCACAATCTGAAGCCTAATTTTAGGCGTCTGAACTCAGTTAGAGAAATATTTCTAATATGTTGAAATTGATGCTCATCATAATCCCTTCGCATATTTTTCTTACAAAAATAGGGTGTTTGTTGCAACTGGACCACACTACGTCTTTTCCGAGGCACAGAAAGCGCTCTAACGAAGCTAATTGAGCTATTCGCTGGGCATCCCTGCCAAGCTACAAAAACTAAATGAAATTAACTGTACATGACTAAAACCTGTTCTGTGTTCCCTGGGGATTCAGTTCTGCACTGGTTGCAAACTTATGCGAATAACTCTAGACAAATGTGTGTACACGGCTTGATAAATATTAAAGTACAGTTATGTGTGAGAAAGTCACACAGCAAACCAAAAACAAATCGCTTGTGACAAAATAAAACTAAAAACAAAAACGCACATGTAAACAAACGTCTTCTGTGTGCTGGTGTCACACTTAACCTTTCTGAGGATGCCTCGCTTGCTTAGAATTGACTTAGACTCAATGGTTACAGCCGCAAGCTGAAAGCAGAACTTTCCTTTTGCCTTCTACTATTTAATTGCATAAGTTTTATTCGTCGCTGCCACCGCTGCTGCTGCTGCTGTTGCCGCTGCAATAAAATGAAAGTTGTTTGCAACTTACCAACCACTTCCAAGTGCACTCGGGCGCTAACTTTTGGCTCCGTTGACACTTGACATTCATAGGCGCCCGCATCTCTTGCTTGTACGTATTTTATTTGCAGCGTCCAGAATTTGTCCGGTTGCTTGAGCGCTAGAAATCGTTGGTCTGCAATGAAGACGGCTCTGCAAAGACAGTAGAAGTGCAAATAGTATGAGTTGTTGTTGATTTCTTTATTTATTTGATGAAGTATTTACAAGATGATATGTCTAATAAATAAATAAAATTTTATTTTTTTGGTCTGCTATATGTGCAGTGTATTAACTTATTTTTCCAAACCAAACGGAATGTTTCTTTAACTGAGAGCCTATTAAATAATTTAAGTTTAATCCAAGTTTAGTGATTCTACCAGAAAATGATGGAATTAAACGCTTAAGTTTAAGTTAGTTTAATATCATCAGGGGGGCTCCCTTTGGAAAACGCAATAGTCTATGTAGCCTCCAGTCGACTCCAACATGCCCTTAAGAGACTTGGGAGGAAATTGGACACGAAGTGTTTTACAAATCATCTAGAAAAGATATTTCAATCAAATTCCCCAAAGAAATCATGCCAATTATCTCTAATACCGCAAACAAGTCGCTTGGGTATATTAAGATTTCAACTACTGAAATTATTAGGATCATAAAAGAGCTTTATCCAAAAAAATGGTCAGGACACGATAATATTAGTCCAAAAATGCTAATTGAGTTACCAAATATTGTTTTAACAGTGCTCTCCTTGCTCTTTAATGCAATTTTTAGTTTCGGATAATCGGCTTTTATATAAAATTAAAAAACAAAATACCTTTCGAATTGCATAAGACCCTGGAGTCCTATTTAAAAAATATAATGATTTACTGTCAATATCTTTTTGATTTTATATCTGATGAACTTTCAATAAGGACAGGTGTACCACAGGACAGTGTATTAGGCCCAACTCTATACATAATATATACAGCATATCTTCCAACAGCTAATAATGTATTGACATCAACTTTTGCGGATGACCCAGCACTAGTGAGCAGCAAAAAATGCCCTATTACTGCATCAAGAGTATTAGAAGAGTACTTGATTTATGTCGAATAATGGCTAGCAAACTGGAGTATAAATGTGAATGAACAAAAGTGCAAGCATGTTACATTTTCACTAAGACCAAAAACGTGTACGGCAGTTAAAACGAACAATGTACTAGTACCCCAAACGAATGAAGTAACATATCTTGGTATTCACTTGGATAGAAGGCTTACGTGGAGAAAACACATATCGAGTAAAATAACATGCATGAAAATAAGAGCAGCAAATTTAAATTGGCTTCTAATTCAAAACTTAGCGTAGACAACAAACTTCTGCCATATAACGCGGTCATAAATCCAATTAGGATGTATGGCATTCAACTGTGGGGTACGACCTGTGCAACCAATATAGATATAATTCAGAGATTCAAATCAAAACTGCTTAGAACAATCACGTGCTCACCATGGTACATGCGTCATGAAAATATCCATAAAGATCTTGGTATTCTCATGGTAAAGAAAGAAGTAGAGGACAGCAGAAATAAATATATAACTAAACACCGAGATCACCCAAACCCATTGGCTAATGCTTTAGTACAGTCCTGTAATCAATCACGTCTAAAAATAAGAGATATGCCTGCGTATTAAAGAGCAACGTTTCACCAAATCAGCGCAATCACTTGGTTGAGCTGTCTAGTTATACCCTGAACAGGGTATATTAAGTTTGTCACGAAGTTTGTAACACCCAGAAGGAAGCGTCGGAGACCCTATAAAGTATATATATAAATGATCAGTATGTTGAACTGAGTCGATTTAGCCATATCCGTCTGTCTGTATATATACGAACCAGTCCTTCAGTTTTTATACTCTCGCAACAAATGTTGCTAAAGAGAGTATTATAGTTTTGTTCAAATAACGGTTGTTTGTAACACCCAAAACTAAACGAGTTAGATATAGGGTTATATATACCAAAGTGATCAGGGTGAAGAGTGGAGTTCAAATCCGAATGTCTGTCTGTCCGTCCGTCCGTCCGTCTGTGCAAGCTGTAACTTGAGTAAAAATTAAGATATCTTGATGAAACTTGGCACACTTATTTCTTGGCACCATAGGAAGGTTGCTTTCGAAAATGAGCAAAATCGGACCACTGCCACGCCCACAAAATGGCGAAAACCGAAAACACATAAAGTGCCATAACTAAGCCTTAAATAAAGCTATGGAAATAAAATTTGGAATGAAGGATCGCACTATGAAGGGGCATATTTGGATGTAATTTTTTTGGGGAAGTTTTTTGTACATAAAATTACTAAAAGTAGGTTAACTCACTAACAAAAAACGTCAGAAACACTAAATTTCACATAAGAAATGGCAGATGGAAGCTGCACTCAGATTTTTTTACAAAATGGAAAATGGGCGTGGCATCGCCCACTTATGGGTCAAAAACCATATCTCTGGAACTACTCGACCGATTTCAATGAAACTTGGTTTGTAATAGTTTCCTTAGATCCCAATGATATGTTGTGAAAATAGGCCAAATCGCTTCACAACCACGCTATATACCAGAACTTTGAAGACGATCTGAATCGTTTACTTTACAATATATAAAGTAAGTACTAGTGAAGATATCGGTGCAGAACTTTGCACAAATACTATGCTAATAGTGTGGCAGCCCCATTCTAAAAATCGCCGAAAGCGGACCATAGGTTTTTAAGGCCCCATATATCGAACACGAGGACCTCGGTGCTTCTAGTCTAATATTATGGTTTCCAACTTTCAATGGACTTTATACAATATATATGACGAATATGTGGGTCAAATTGTGTATTATATAATATAAATAAAGTTAAATAAATAAATTGCGAGAGTATAAAATGTTCGGTTACACCCGAACTTAGCCCTTCCTTACTTGTTAAGATATCGTTTTGAAATTTTGCAGATGTTATTTTCTCTTCAAGAAGCTGCTCATTTGTCGGAACTGCCGATATCGGACCACTATATAATATAGCTGCCATACAAACTGAACGATCGGAATCAAGGGCTTGTATGAAAAACTTCCGCATTTTACTACATATCTTCACGAAATTTGGTGTGAGTTATTGCTCATAGAAATAATTTAACCTCCGAAAAAAATGTTGTGATCGGTTCACTATAGCATATAGCTGCCATACAAACTGAACGGTCGGAATCAAGGGCTTGTATGGAACATTTTCGCATTTGACGTGGTATCTTCAAGAAATTTTACATGGATTACTACTTAACGTAATAATATAATCTCCGAAGAAATTGTTCAGATCGGTTAACTATATAACCTTAATGTTTCTAGCAAATAATCCGGCTAAAAAGAATTAGTAAAATGTTTTTTTACTTACTTTTTCTTACGTCTTTAGATTTGCTTAAACACATAGTTACTAAAAGAAATGCACCTGTGAAGGGTATATTAGCTTCGGTACAGCCGAAGTTAACGTTTTTTCTTGTTTTAAATATATTTAAGATTTTATAACTTATTGTTAGGATTTATAGAGCATATTCAGTAAATATAGAAATATTTAAACCTATCGTTCAAGTATATATAAGTATTTGAAAGATCTGAGCAAGGTGAATGTCACTCGATTTCACCATCGACCGTTCGTGTCACTGGAAAGCTTCTTAACCCTTTCATTCCCAATGTTGCCTATAGGCAACAAAAAAGGTTAGCTTCGCCCATTTTAATTCGGGCATGAGAGGGTTAATTAGTATTATCTAATTCCTTATAATATACCAAAGAACTGGCATCTTTTTATTTCTTAAATCAGATTTTATGATTGTTGCAGCTCTATAAAACGTTCCTTCGAAAGTTTTGTAAAATACTTCGCGGTCGGTTGCAATTGTGGTGGAATTGACAATCGGAATTATCTCCAGAACTCTAATTAAACCATTCAGCCGTTTTTCTTTATTATAACAAGAATTTCTTGATATCAAAAGATTCAAGAATAAATCTAAAACTATCTTAAGAGTGTCACCAAGGCAACTATTTGTGGTGTGCGTCTTGGCTGTTGTTCGAAAAATTTCTCTATTATTAATGAGGTTTTTTCCGTATGGTTGTTGGACTTTCTTAAACCTTCTTATGCAAGAAAACTACAATTTTCACAGTCACACAATTGAATTCAAATGACTTAAACTCACAAGTGTCTTAATAAAATATATAATTTCCTTCTTTATCTGGTGGCAAAATATAATTCACTTGTAGTCATAAAAGTTTTTCCGGTGATTAAAGCACCTGGTTTAATTTGGAACAACTCAACTACTTGTTATACCCCCATGTATGGCGCATGTGTGTAATAAAACTTTTCCAACTACTTTTGCTAATGCTTGTAGGCGTGTGCACTGAGTTGCAAGCGAGCAAGTGGAGAAAGATTATAAATTGCCTGCGCATTCGAATATTCGGTGAAGTCAAACTTTTTTACGCTTATTAAAAAGCTAAAAGTAGACAAGTAAGAAATTTGTGCAATTTTTTTTGCCACCAATTTTCCAAGTTTATCGGTTACGCCACAATAGCAATGTGGCAATGAGCAGGTGTGTGGCGTATGTGTGTGTATATGATATGCATGAAAGTGTAAAAGAATAAAGGAACATCTCCGCAAAACTTATGCGAAAAATCTGGCAATATTCTTGTGCTTACACAATTCTCTCATTTTGACGATGAAAAAGTTTAGAAATTACTATAAAAATTGTTGTGGGAATTCGGAAGAAAAAAAATCAAAAATCAGCAACAACCAGCAATTTCGGTATACAGCGAAGAGCATGCAAAAAGTTGTACAGCAAAAGTGAAATCAAAGAAAAACAAAAACAAAATGAGCATGCAGAAGCATACAACAAATATGAATGCTCGAATGCCAGGGGCGAAGCAGCCCCCGCCACCGCCGCAAAGGTTGAGGGAAACATGTGAAATATGTTTTTTGATGCAACTTTCGGTTGGATTTTGTTTCGCTTTGTTGTGGCAGTATGAATCTAGATAAGAAATTGCAGCAAGTAAAAAAGACATAAAGAAAAGGAAAAAATACAACATTTTAAGAAGCAACGAAATGAAATTGCAAGTCAACTGGAGCAGCAAAGAGCCAGCGGGCGAATATTTTGCCATTGTTGTGGTCGTTGTTGTTGCATGTGTGACGCGACATTTATGCTGTTGCTATTTGCCATTGCACGTACATACGTGCATGCATGTGTGTGTTGTTGTTATATATTGTTGTCGTGGCGCACAACTTGTAAGCAGGAAATGGCAAAAGTCATAAAATCTCAAGTTTTATGAGCGCAAAAGGTCTAATCTCAGCAGGCGTTAAACTTGTTAGAACCCCATCAACCCCTTCCGTTAGACCTTAAGGGTTCACAGCAAACAAGCGCATGTTGCTCCCGCCTAATTGTGTAGAGGCGATAAAAAGTTTGTATGTGAGAATTATTTGCATAAATATTGGCAAAGTGTTTAAATTTACGATTGATCTGTGTATGTGTGAGTGAAGTAAGTTAACACTTGTCGATGGTGCAATTTTCCCAATTAAAATGAGATGGACTTTAAAAGCAACCCTGAAAAAATCCTATAAAATTTACTTGAAAGGTCGATCTCTGGGAAATTGCAAGAGCCTCACAGTTTCATATAGAAGAACAGAAGACATGTTCCAAGCTTACGTGGATATGCCGAAGTTGTTTAAAGAACACTCAGAATATTTAATGGCATAAGAACAATTCACTGAAGAAAAGAAGACAGATCTGAGACAGTTCTAAACAAAACCAAGCGCTTTAAAAATATATAAAAAATAGCTGAGAACTATTCTTTCATAAGGATGAGAAAGTACCAAAAGAGTTCATTCTAATTCTCTCTCTCTCTCTCTTTCTTGTTAAAGATATCATATTCCAACAAATCTTCAAATCGATCCAACAGTGCAGTTGTTACAGGATCGGTCGGCTGTAAAGACACAGGGGTCACTGTAGGTCTTCCCCAATCTATATTATATAGTAAACACTCATAATGTTGTTGTTGTAGCGATTAAAGGAGAAAGCACAAGTTTAGTTGACATCGAGTTCAACTAACTAGAAAGCTCTCTGTCCGCTTCGTTACGTCACTTTCTCTTTAAGAATAAGTTTTATTAAAAACCTCTCCCAACTACTGCAACAATTAACACATTATAAAATCAGGAGAGCGTACCAAATGCGAATAAACATAAAAAGATTTACAACAATTGCAATTGACTTAATCAAGAATTGGAAATCACTTCAAGTCATAAAAAGACACATCTTCACAAATCTAAGCACACATGCAAAGCAAGCACAGTGAGTGCAAGCAATTCGTGCTCGGAATTCACAATAAATATGTTGAGCTTCCATCTAAAACTTAAAAGTGCTACAAGCGAATGCATAAAAACTCCCACAATATCGGCCAATATGCAACCATACAAGTAAGTAAGCGTGTGTATGTGTGAGCATGCGTGAGTGTGTGTGTATGCCTGCAATTTAGCGGAAATGCTGCAATGCAAACAAGCGGCTTAAGCGAAATTACATTCAGGCATATGTAAGCGATTTTCCACACTTAAGCGCAAACAGTAGCAATAAAAATCGCATAAATTCACAACAACAATTGCCGGTATAAAAACTCAAAATAAATAGCAATGAAATCGTGTGTGCGCAAGCAATAAAAGAAATTCCGTTAGGACTCTCAGCACTTATGCGCCGGTATTGTTGGTGCTGGTGTTTTGTAAACATGTCCGGATTACACTTTTGCATACTCAATGTACCAGCCGCGCGTTTCAATTTTAGTCGGAAAGGAGCAGGTGAACTAGCGCACTGTGTGCTGAATACATTGATTGGATTGCTTCAGTGATCTTTATTGCATTTTAGCGCACTTTGCAAGTTTGCTTACGAGTTTTTATTGATACTTGTTAGTTGAGAATCATGAAAACGTCCGTAGGTTTTGATCGAGAATTGAGGTTATGTTGGAAAAAATCCATTTCTGTAGCTCTTTTAGTTCCAGGATGAATGTTTCTTGGAAAAGAAAAACTATAACTAAGGAGCATTGAACAGCAATATTTTAGACGTATATGCTTCTCTTTCTGGGTCCACATATCATTTACTGATTTGTGGTTCGACCTCCTAAGATATATACTATTTTATCTCAAATTATATAGAGGTAACAAGTCACTAAAAACATTTCAAAATTTAAGTGATTCTAAAAGACACTTTTGGGATGAATTTATATATATCTATTATATTATAATCCCGATAACAGTGTCGTTGATGATTCCCAACGGTATTAATGGGGAGTCTGATCAGCTGTCAAAAACCAGATGATGAGATAACACCAGAAAAAATTATGACGGACAGCGATTTTTAAAATACGTCAGATTCACTTGAAACTCGTTATTCAGGGGTTTTCGTGGTCGCTGATTACGAATCTGTTGTCAGTTTTTTCAAAACTCAAAATGGCGGATCCAATATGGCGGGCAGCGATTTTTAAAATACGTCGGATTCACTTGAAACTCGTTATTCGGGGGTTTTTGGAATCGCTGATTACGAATCCGGTGTCGGCTTTTCAAAAATCAATATGGCAGCTGCAAAATGGAGAAGTTTTAAAATATGTTCGCCGTTTTGAATTTTTAAAAAGTAACGTCAAATTAGTAATCAGCGACCCCGAGAACCTCCGAGTAAAGAGTTTAAAGCGCTTCCGATAATTTTTTCAAAAAGCGTCCGTCATATTGGATCCGACATTTTGAATTTTTAAAAACCGACACTGGATTCAGAATCAGCTACCTCAAAAACATATAGTACACATAGTAAGAACCCCAGGTCATGAGAAATTTTTTTGTGTGGCTGTGTAATGAAACTTCTTATATGTAGGTAAGCTAAATTATTTTGTTCATTCAATCCAAATTTTTCGACATAACATCGGGAACCACAAACAAATTTTTGTGGCTTAGATAAAAACCACAAAGCAATTAAAAATAAAATAAATTTGCTACAATTCCAATATGTTTTATAGTATACAACCTCAACACCAAACAAATAAAATGCGAACAAATCACACAAAGCCAGAATAATTTCAAATTCTACAAGAAAATTTGAAACCAACAAAAGTGAATGTTGCAGCATTATATGAATATAGTGTTGTTTGAAATAATAGCAGCACTATTTCTTTCTTAAGACAGAGAGAAAGAGAGTGAGAGTGAGAGAGAGTGTATTTAAAAGGGAAGTTAGAGGGGATTGTAAAAAGAAAGAGAGGAACATAAGTTATTAGGTAATGGAATAAATGTGTGCAAAGGGCTTGAAATACCGACTGACTGACCCATATAGAAAATTCGTTACAGGATATAACAGATATTGTTCAAAAACTTTGTACTCAAAATCAAAATCATCAGAACAAAATAATTAAAACTATAGACCGTTTTTGCGGAACAATGGCAATATCTAAGTAAACTCCACTTCCACCTGCACTAAGTTATAGCTGATCCATTCCAAAATATACAATTCTTTCATCCCACATTATTACTGTCCTTATATATATAATTGAGTGTCATGTTACTGATTTTAAATATATCTATCTTTAGATGGTTAAAACTAGGTTAACCAAGTTCATTTACGAACTAAGGTTTCATTTAAATATACGTTTATGTACATTACCCTGAGCTCGCGGTATCATTGTACACGGCTCTCTTCCACGTAAAATTTATGAAATATTTGTTCAATAAACACTGCTATTTTTCAGCACGCACACAGAGTATGAATTCATGCCAACTGGGAATATATACGTTGTACTATAGAAATACTGTGTCATAAGAGAACCAGTTTATACACAGAAATATTTTCATATGCAATGCAAAGTATGAATCTGATAAAGCTGGTGTATTTGGTGTATATGGTAGCATGGCCTTTGGGTAAAAGTTGATGTAGCTTTTGCTTTTTGGTGTTGCAGCACATGTACTAACATACGTGTTGTAAGGGACGCAATGACAACACAACTTCGTTTGCCGCATTCGCATTATCCCGTTGTAGTTTCATATGCAGATGTTAGCCTGCAGCTTTACAAGCTCAGATTCTCGATTTGTGCACCTTGCATAATAACAACTGTGTGTGTGTGTGGGAGTGGCAGCCAACAGATTCGGTGATTCGCTGGTAAGCAGTGATCTCTCTGTTGTGTACATTTCGGACAACTTGCCCAGTATTATATAAGATTTGTTCCCTTTTCAGTTAGATTGCGAAATTGTGTTATTTACCTGTATAACGCCACAAACTACCGTTAGCGAATGTTGCAACAGCATATGGATAGACAAGTAATTATGTTTGCTGGCATGCATGAATATGTTCATTTGTGTATTTATTGCAACGTGTGTCTCTCTCTCTCTCTCTTAACAGGCTTGCGTGCAGCACACACAAGTTGTGTGACCTTTAAATGCGTGTGGTTTTGTGGTTGCTTTGGGAATCCAGCTAAAAATTCTAATAAAATGTTGGCCAGAGGCAAAATCTCTGCAGCAAGAGATTTTCATTATCATAACGAATATTTTCGCATGTATGTGTGTGTGTGTATGTGCTGTAGAATGTGAAAGTGTTTGCTTTCACTCTTGTTCAGACTGCAACATTTAGTACTTGTGTAAGTAATGTCATGGTCGAGCAGTCTTAGGCCACCCTCTCTACTTTATGCACATGGTAGGCATTCGGCTTGAAAAAGCCTTCTAGAAAACTATTTGGGTTTATTTGTTATTCAAAACTAACGATAACGATAAGTAGAGTGTATCCTTCTTGCAGTATAAATATTTAGACTAAATGATATTAGTATAGTAGTATGGGATGGTAGGACCGGCTTTTCTGTTAATTAGAAAATTCGGCGTCTCGTTGATATGTTATATAAACTCAAAAGTTTATTAAATTACACTCAATGTGAAGAACAACTTAAATGAAAGAAATTTCCATTTTCATTATAAAATAATACATTTTCCTAATATTTAGCAGAATAATCAAATGTTTTTGAAATCATAACAAAGCATTTTCTCTTCTAGCTCTCTAAGTTTCTCTATTACATAAAATTCAGCTAAGAGAATTGGAGCTCTTACTTTAACTTAACTTACCATTAAGCTTCTAAGATTCTATATATATATATATATATAGAATATTCTTCAACACCTTCTTAATTATTACTCAACTGCTCTTGCACGAACGGCGCAGGAAAATCAATTTCAAAACTTTTATAAACTATTTGAAATAAAATACCTCGTCTGACTTTAATATTTTTTTTGCAGTAGTTCACTTTCAACTGACAGACGATGTGTCATTGATAGCCAATATCATTGGATAGTTGAGAAAACTTCATGTTGCCACGCACACACACACACCAGCATATAAACATCTAACATAGCGGGATATACGTAACGCTTGCCAGGGAACAGATACTAAGAGGGTCAGCGCCTAAAAATATGTATTGTATGTAAGTTTATTAGGAATGTTTCTCGGATGATAGCAGAACAAGTAAGGAAGGGCTAAGTTCGGATGTCACCGAACATTTTATACTCTCGCAATTTATTTAAATTCATTAATATAACAAACAATTTGATATATTTGGTATAAAGTCCATTGAAAGTTTGAAAACCCTAATATAATATGGGTGATAGAGGAAGTTATGATCAGATTTCACTCATTTTTGGCACGGAGACATATTATTAGAAGGAACATATTCCCTTTGAATTTCTTCTAAATATCTGAGAGACTTACCTATTATATATTTTCTATAAAAAATTTGTTAGAAACACCGATGTCCTCATATTCGATATATAGGGTCTTGAAAAGTTATGGACCGATTTCGACGATTTTTAGAAGGGCCATGCCACTCTTTTCTTTCTATTTCGTCTTAAATACTGTATTTTTGCAAAGTTCTGTTCCCATATCTTCACTAGTACTAACTTTATATATTGTAAAGTAAACTATTCCGACCGACTTCAAAGTTCTGGTATATGGGAAGTAGGCGTGGTTGTGAACCGATTTGGACTATTTTCACTACATTGGCTAGGAAGATATTATGAACCAAATTTCATTGAAATTGGTCGAGTAGTTTCGGAGATATGGTTTTTGACCCATAAGTGGACGGAACTACGCCCATTTAAAATTTTGTATGCCATTTTAGTGCAGCTCTTCTGTACCATCTTTATAATGAAATTTAAGGCTTCCGGTGGTTTTCTTTACTGAATTAAAGCATTTTTAGTAGTTTTCAACATAACCTTTGAATGGGAGGTGGGCGTGGTTATAATCCGATTTTCTCCATTTTTGGACTGTATAAGGTAGTACCTAAAAAAAATTTTTTTGGAAAGTTTCCTTGATATAGCTTTAGTAGTTTACCCACTTCCCCAAAAAAAATGACATCCACATATACCCCTCATACCAAATTTTACTTCAATAGCTTAATTTATGGCTTTTTAAATCTTTTCGGTTGTTGCCATTTGTGAGCATTGCAGTGGTCCGATTACGCCCATCTAGCCCATCAAGATATCTCAATTTTTACTCAAGTTACAGCTAGCACGGACGGACGGACAGACAGACAGACAGACATCCGGATTTGAACTTTACTCGTCACCCTGATCATTTTGATATATATAACCCTATCTAACTCGTTTAGTTTTAGAACTTACAACCAACCGTTATGTGAACAAAACTATAATACTCTCTTTAGCAACTTTGTTGATAGAGTATAAAAAGTATATAATGAAAAGATTTACAGAAAATTATATTTCGGTTTCGGAGTTCGTTAAAGGCTAAGATTTTAGTGCAGAACTAAATATTTTCTCTTATGAAATCTAATATTTTTTATGTCTCTCTTTGACAATCTTATTCTCTCTCAGCACCGCATTTGGAAGCCTTCGAGATAAAAAAGTTATGTTGTAGAGTCAGTCTGGTATTTCCAGAGGTCCAACATGGTTTCCCACTCATTTAGACTGAATGGTGCACCTACATGAAAGATCACAGCTGAGCGAAAAAAAAATTCGCTTACTTACAACTCCATGAGTTTTCACACACATAATAGCGCATATATCACTTACACACATAAGCACACATTAGTACAAGTGCCGCTATCCATTTCAGGTCATCCTGCCAATTTTTTCTTGCACTTTCCACTATTTCATTTTTCAACTACTTACATTACGCCATAATATGCTTACAATAGCCGCAGAGAGGGAGAGCGCGCCTGAGTGTTTAAGCGCCAGTGTGTGTACCGAAGTGCAAGAGCAACCAATGAACCTGTCACATTATGAACAGTTAAACGAGCAAATGTGAGAAAAAGTGCACAGCATGCAGGCGCTGGTAAATATACACATACATACATATCTACATACATGTGTGCACAACATCAGTGACATGGCAAACACAATCAGCAACAATGGTAGAAAAATGTGAGAACTGCAAACAGTTGAAAAAGATAAACGCAATAGCTGAATTGTTGACCGATAACATTGTTCATTACATACATACTTATCTGAGTACATATATAGTATACAGACAACTGTAGCATTATATCGGTATGAGAGAGTGTGTGTGTAAACCGTTTTAGTGTAGTATATTTATATAACACAGTCTGGCCTTCTAGAGCACAAAACCCTTGCTTGCGCCCACACAAACACTCAGACAATCACATACACATGCACACAAGCACACAGTGACACTTATTGCCTTTGCCTGGCTGGTGTAACAGCATGTTGCAACTTCAAGGCTGCAATTTACTTCCGCTGTCAGTTGATTGTCTCAAGTTTAGCTCACATTGTCTGGCTGCTGCACAACTGTCCTTTCCTTCGCTATATTCTATATTGTTCTTTTCTTGCACTGTTTGTCTACAAGCCATGTCTGTTTGTCCCTTCCAACTGTCAGCTTGTGCCTGCGCGTAGCTCCGTAACTCTGTGTAAATAAATATGGTTGAAGGCACTCTTATGTAGTTGTATGTGTTGCAAGTCCTTGTCCGTCTTATTGTTCTGATTTTGTTGCTTCCTTTATATGTATGCGCTATGTTGTGTTGGATTTCTTATCACATAGCTGTATAAGTCTTACTAAATTGTTTTCTTGGCTGCTAACATACAAGTAAGTGTACACCTACACACACGCATACATATACAAATAGGGATATACATATATATTTATATATACAAGTGCATTAGGGTGGTTTGTATTTCCTTTAGCATTCTCTAGAATCGCATACCATTTCTGCTTCCTTATGAAATAGTGCTTCCTTACCAAGCTGTTGTGCATTTTCCGTCGTATCCTCGAAATCCTACAAATGCATATGTATACGAGTATATGAGTGCTGCGAATGCAGTAAATATGTATATGCTTTAATGGCGCTCATAGTGCCATTTCCTCGTACGTATATGTATGAGTACCCATGCACACAATGCTTATTTGAACATTAGTAATGTGATCGTTTAATGGTTTGTTTAATAGAGATTACTTCCATTCGCAATATATAATTTAATAAGCATACAAATACCCAGACGGATATACGAGTATTCTTAAATGCACTATGGGATTTATTCTACAAGTAAATATTTTCCAACACAAGGTGCTTATTAAGTAAGTTTATATAAATTTACTTCATTAGAATTTCTATACAGACTTTTATTATCGTTATTCATAGTATACTGGTATGTACTTCTCTCTATTATTTTCACCTAATGCCAGGCACCAACCCCAATAATACTACTACAAAGCGCTAAATTTATCCTTCAAAACGTTATGTTATTTATAGCCTTTTCACACAGGCGCTAATTGATCAATTAACCGGCCTTTGCTCGATTAAAACGCTGATTTATATCGATTTACTGTACAAAATAAAAATTTAATTTTTCTACATTAATTTTTAATTGAATTTTAAACGACTTGAAAAATAAATGCAACTGTGCCACAAAGACCGTATTTGTAATTATATGCATATACGTTCTTTGTTTGCGAGTCGTTTTTCATGCTACGCGACGGTAGATGTCGCTGCTGGAGATAAATAAACCAACCAACTTTTTATAAAAAGCAAAAATAACAAGTAAGGAAGGGCTAAGTTCGGGTGTAACCGAACATTTTATACTCTCGCAATTTATTTATTTAACTTTATTAATATTATATAATACACAATTTGACCCACATATTCGTCATATACATATATTGTATAAAGTGCATTGAAAGTTGGAAACCCTAATATTAGATTGGAAGTACCGAGGTCCTCATGTTCGATATATGATATGGCCTTGACAACCTATGGTCCGATTTCGGTGATTTTTAGAATGGGGCTGCCACACTATAAACGTAGTATTTGTGCAAAGTTCTGCATCGATATCTTCACTAGTGCTTACTTTATATATTGTAAAGTTAACGATTCAGATTGTCTTCAAAGTTCTGGTATATAGGAAGTAGGCGTGGTTGTGAAGCGATTTGGCCTATTTTCACAACATATCATTGGGATGTAAAGAAACTATTACAAACCAAGTTTCATTGAAATCGGTTGTTGTTGTTGTAGCGGCATAAAACATTCCCCAAATAATTTTGAGGAATGCTGCCGATTTGATAGTCCTTGGCCGGATAAAAATCCGGGTCCGTTCCGGTTACGTAGAACCGACTCTTGTGGGAACATAGTTCCTGAGATATGGTTTTTGACCCATAAGTGGGCGATGCCACGCCCATTTTCCATTTTGTAAAAAAATCTGAGTGTAGCTTCCATCTGCCATTTCTTATGTGAAATTTAGTGTTTCTGGCGTTTCTCGTTATTGAGTTAACCCACTTTTAGTAGTTTTCAACATAACCTTTGTATGGGAGGTGGGCGTGGTTACAATCCGATGTCCTCCATTTTTGAACTGTATAAGGTAGTACCTAAATGAAACGACTCTAGAAAGTTTCCTTGATATACCTTTAGTAGTTTGCGAGATATGTACAAAAAACTTAGTAGGGGGAGGGGCCACGCCACTTCCCCAAAAAAATTACATCCACATATGCCCCTTCTTAGTGCGATCCTTCATACCAAATTTTACTTCCATAGCTTTATTTATAGCTTAGTTATGGCACTTTAAGTGTTTTCGGTTTTCGCCATTTTGTGGGCGTGGCAGTGGTCCGATTACGCCCGTTTTCGAACTCAACCTCCTTATGGTGCCAAGGAACACGTGTTCCAAGTTTCATAAAGATATCTCAATTTTTACTCAAGTTACAGCTTGCACGGACGGACGGACAGACGGTCGGACAGACGGACAGTCGGACGGACAGACAGACATCCGGATTTGAACTTTTCTCGTCACCCTGATCGTTTTGATATATATAACCCTATATCTAACTCGTTTAGTTTTAGGACTTACAACCAACCGTTATGTGGACAAAACTATAATACTCTCGTAGCAACTTTGTTGCCAGCAACTTTGTTGCGAGAGTATAACAAAATCTGTATTAATGAGATGATTGTAAATGCAAACGCATTTTTATGAGGTGATTCGGTATTAACTTGTTAAACAAGTAAAAATTGAGACGGGCTTTTCGTCAGTTAAACCATGATAACGCCGCTAATGGAAGGGAAGTTCAAATTATCAAGTGAAGGTAAAAGTGCCACTAAAATCTATATATAATAATAAGATTTACTATTAGGAAACATTTCAAGTTCACAAAACTACTCCTTATAATATTATTTAGAAATATACATACATATTTCGATTCTTTAATACGCCAATCACATACTTACCTATGTACATATGTATATAAAATTTCAATTATACTGTATCAATGATATAATTCTGTCGTAACTAATATGGGGTTGATTGCACTAATTATTCTCCATTAATAACCAACAACAAATTCAAAGTTATATATCACACCTCATGAACCTAAACCATTTTTACCAAAAATAATTTGCTGAATTTACATCAATACTAATATCCCAACCAGTAATGAACAAGTGATTAAGTTTAACCACATGATTATTTGTCATATATAACTGGTGATTTTTTTGAGGTTAGGATTTTCATGCATTAGTATTTGACAGATCACGTGGGATTTCAGACATGGTGTCAAAGAGAAAGATGCTCAGTATGCTTTGACATTTCATCATGAATAGACTTACTAACGAGCAACGCTTGCAAATCATTGAATTTTATTACCAAAATCAGTGTTCAGTGTTCCGCTTTTTTATCGACAAATTTTGTTCAGCGATGAGGCTCATTTCTGGTTGAATGGCTACGTAAATAAGCAAAATTGCCGCATTTGGGGTGAAGAGCAACCAGAAGCCGTTCAAGAACTGCCCATGCATCCCGAAAAATGCACTGTTTGGTGTGGTTTGTACGCTGGTGGAATCATTGGACCGTATTTTTTCAAAGATGCTGTTGGACGCAACGTTACGGTGAATGGCGATCGCTATCGTTCGATGCTAACAAACTTTTTGTTGCCAAAAATGGAAGAACTGAACTTGGTTGACATGTGGTTTCAACAAGATGGCGCTACATGCCACACAGCTCGCGATTCTATGGCCATTTTGAGGGAAAACTTCGGAGAACAATTCATCTCAAGAAATGGACCCGTAAGTTGGCCACCAAGATCATGCGATTTAACGCCTTTAGACTATTTTTTGTGGGGCTACGTCAAGTCTAAAGTCTACAGAAATAAGCCAGCAACTATTCCAGCTTTGGAAGACAACATTTCCGAAGAAATTCGGGCTATTCCGGCCGAAATGCTCGAAAAAGTTGCCCAAAATTGGACTTTCCGAATGGACCACCTAAGACGCAGCCGCGGTCAACATTTAAATGAAATTATCTTCAAAAAGTAAATGTCATGAACCAATCTAACGTTTCAAATAAAGAACCGATGAGATTTTGCAAATTTTATGCGTTTTTTTTTTTAAAAGTTATCAAGCTCTTAAAAAATCACCCTTTATATGTCCACATACTTCGAGTGTGCTGTAAATGAAACAGAAATACCACACCATTGAACAATAGACACACGATGGTCTCAAAGCTCATTAGGTTACATCAACACCAAAAGTGTCATTTTGAAAATTATATGCTAACTGACATTGGGTATGACAGTAATGTTGCTGCATGAACGTGCAGATTGTTAAGCACATTCGTCAGTTATGCAATATAGGTTTATAAATCAACTAGTATTCCTATACAATACTGTAATCGAGGTGTGCAATATGAAAAATTTTAGAAATATTATGTATGTGTATGTGTATTCAAATACAGTTACAAATATACTGGAGTACATAAGCGTACTAACAGTAAACTATTTACTAAAATACATACATATAATTGAATATTAACTTGAAATTTCTGTCGCTCATATTGGAGTTGATAAATATACAGTTATGCAACTAAGTGTTTAAGTGCTTTTATAAGTAAATTCTTGGAATCAGTTAGTAACTCATATATATTCATTCGGCATAAAGGCCAATAGAATAACGAAAAGGTTTTGCCATGATATCTCACATATTAACCGATATATGCGTTATTAAGCTCACCGGAAGTTTAATAATCCGAATAAAAGGTATATGGGAGCTAGGGGAATTTTTGACCCGATTTTAACCATTTTTGGTACAGAGACATACTATTTTCGGTGAAAAATTACCCTTAGGCATTGAGTTTTTCATGTTCGATATCCGGAGAATTGAAAAGTTATAGTCCGATCTCAACAATTTCTCCACAAGCGATACCTCAACTCAAATGCAGTATTTGTGCAATGTTTCATTCCGTTATCTGCATTGGTTTCAAATGTTATATATTATAAAGTGAACGAATCAGACGGAATTCAAAATTGAGTTATATGGAAAGTTTTTTTGATCCGTATTATCAGGATGTGAAGAAAATGTTATATACCCAATGTCATTGAAATCGGTCGAGTAGTTCCTGAGATATGGTTTTTGACCCATAAGTGGGCGACACCATGCCCATTCTCCATTTTGTAAAAAAATCTGAGTGCAGCTTCTTTCTGCCATTTCTCCTGTAAACTTTAGTGTTTCTGACGTTTACCGTTAGTGACTGACTTACAAACTACTGTTATGTGAAGAAAACTATATGGCGAGAAAATAAAAACGAGCTCATTTGCTTGTAGCAGTATCCTACTAAGCAAGAAAAGAAACCGTTAATCTGTATCATAACACTTCCTATGACTTTTTTCAATTGTTAATTTTCTATTGTTTACTGTGGTATATTCAACAACAAGTTGAATTCAAATTCTTGCATTTAAGATATGATTACCTGCTGTCAAAACCTTGCCACTGTTGTCAAAATTACGTATGAAGTCAAGTAAGTTTACACGCCAACTCCATGCAAATCTATTCATTCATCGTATATGTATTGTGGTAATTAAGTGTTTACTGTGCTAATAGATCCCAATTAATCCACTAAATGCCTCAAAATCAAATTCAACGCAAGCATACACGATTCTGTGTGCTGCATGAGACGTCAATATCTAGTATTTATATATGCAAGTATTTATAATATATATGTATTTTAATGCTCATTTACTAAAAGTTATTTATTTCATATCGAACTGCATTGGAAATTGTTAATTTTGAGCTTAACACTTTTCCTAGCTTTGAAATTGTTTACAAAATAAAGCTGCTTAAAGGTTTAGCTTTATATGTTTCATGTAGCTATGTAGTAACTAATATATAAATATAATTATCTCTAAATTTATATTTAGATTTATTAATATTGTTTCGCTAACATCACGAATTGTTGGGATTTTAATTACCTGTCGACGGTGAGTATATGACCATCACGCACACGCACCCAGGACACTGATTTGTTGCCGAGCTGCTTCACCTTAAGATAATGCAATGAAAGTGAAAGAAAATTAGAAAACATGTTAGTGCGTTTGACTGACAATTTGTACATCGTGAATGTATGATAAGAAATATTATGTTAAAGATAAAAGGTTAAAAGTCAAATGTCAAAAATTATAAATTTTTGCTTCGTAAAAGGTAAAATTCGCCAGAATAGCTTTTCAAAATAGCTTCTTAGTGTAAAAGTAATACTTTTTTAATGACAAAATAAAAAAATAACAAATATTTTCGGATAAAACTTAAGAATTTCTATGAGCTTACAAAATACCTTCTTTTTATTTTGTCTAGATACTTAACATATCTAGGACTCTAGTTGAACTCCTCTCTCTATATCTCATAATATAAGTTCAATTTGAAAGTAACTTCAAATAATCTCTACCAAAATATATTTCTAATTTTTTATCAAGGTATTTAAAGGGTGATTTTTTAAGAGCTTGATAACTTTTTTTAAAAAAAAAACGCATAAAATTTGCAAAATCTCATCGGTTCTTTATTTGAAACGTTAGATTGGTTCATGACATTTACTTTTTGAAGATAATTTCATTTAAATGTTGACCGCGGCTGCGTCTTAGGTGGTCCATTCGGAAAGTCCAATTTTGGGCAACTTTTTCGAGCATTTCGGCCGGAATAGCCCGAATTTCTTCGGAAATGTTGTCTTCCAAAGCTGGAATAGTTGCTGGCTTATTTCTGTAGACTTTAGACTTGACGTAGCCCCACAAAAAATAGTCTAAAGGCGTTAAATCGCATGATCTTGGTGGCCAACTTACGGGTCCATTTCTTGAGATGAATTGTTCTCCGAAGTTTTCCCTCAAAATGGCCATAGAATCGCGAGCTGTGTGGCATGTAGAGCCATCTTGTTGAAACCACATGTCAACCAAGTTCAGTTCTTCCATTTTTGGCAACAAAAAGTTTGTTAGCATCGAACGATAGCGATCGCCATTCACCGTAACGTTGCGTCCAACAGCATCTTTGAAAAAATACGGTCCAATGATTCCACCAGCGTACAAACCACACCAAACAGTGCATTTTTCGGGATGCATGGGCAGTTCTTGAACGGCTTCTGGTTGCTCTTCACCCCAAATGCGGCAATTTTGCTTATTTACGTAGCCATTCAACCAGAAATGAGCCCCATCGCTGAACAAAATTTGTCGATAAAAAAATTTCGAACCGAACACTGATTTTGGTAATAAAATTCAATGATTTGCAAGCGTTGCTCGTTAGTAAGTCTATTCATGATGAAATGTCAAAGCATACTGAGCATCTTTCTCTTTGACACCATGTCTGAAATCCCACGTGATCTGTCAAATACTAATGCATGAAAATCCTAACCTCAAAAAAATCACCCTTTATAATATTTTCTTACAAGGAAATATGTTGTCTGTGTTTTTGCAGGAGAAACAATTGGAATAAAAATTATATCCTCTAACCATTTCCAAGTGTTGTACCGAACCTTTTCTCGTCCTTGCTATTTAAAGCCACTTCAGCATAACTTTATGTGAGTAATAATTGCCTAAAAAAAATTTATTTCGAATTTGACTCGGTCTGTATTCGAACCCATAATTCTTGGGTGCTAATAATACACTGAACCTACTTTACTTTACTCCTTGATGGCATCCTAACATAATATCAAATAAAAGTCATTATTAAATCATCATATGAAATTTTCCTAAATTCGACTTATGCGCATTTCAAAGTTAACACAAATTTCTTACTAAAATATAAACACTACTTAGGCATCAGTGCGAATATTAAAGTGCTGGCATTGTTTTATGCTCAATACGTTAACACTAACAAAAAGGCAATTTCGAAATAATTTTCGTGCACTCATGAAACACGCCCACTCTGCACATACCATATATGTATGTATATGTATTTTATATACTGTATTGTTTTTAATGGACTGTTGGTTTCATGAGAGTTCACTGGATACTCAATTAACTAGCTGTTGACTAAAATCACACATATGTATGTATGTAACGACCCATTGTAAGCCACACCTGCGCGCATACAGATATACATATGTATATACATATTAATATACACATATATGTACATTTATATGTATGTGTGGGTGTACTAGCTTGTATAGTTCTATGTTATTGCGTGTTACTTGTAAATTATTACAGGTGCTGTTGCATATGCTATAATTCACACACACAACAACAGTAACAGCAGTAGCAGCAATAATAATAACAACAACAACTACAATAATAATAATAATAGCAGCAATATTCCCTGCATTTACTTTGCTTCGTCGCTCCTATCCTAGTATCGATTCATTATTTGCTGCCAGCGAACCCATAATTTACAACAGCTCTCCACCTCATCTGATGTTGTATATGTACGTTGTGGCATCTATGCCTATACAACCATACATATAAACCTACATTGAAGTTAATCTCCTTTGGCTTAACTGAACTTTGATCCCTGTTTTGTACATTTGACGTCGAAGTAAATTACTGGTTTCGGATTTTACATAATTTGTCAACGAGCGTAACAGTGATTTACTGTTATCTGTATGCAGTAGACCTTAGGCCGCAATGAAATGACCAATAATGATAGGTTACACTTTTTGTTTTGAGCTTTTCATGCGATACCGTATATTATATATATAAGTAGTTATTACATAATCACACCAATCAAATATGCATTAATGAGCTGAAATTATTTTACATACACAAAAAAGAATTATTCATGCCGTAAAGCACATTAAGCAGTGCAATTAGTGTTCAGTGTTAAAGATATGGCAACAACACTAATTACATGTCATTATTTCACAATTGAATCCTTATTCCCGCTTATAATGAGCAAAAGTCACTAAAATACTGTATACTTATTTGCATAAATGTCAATGGCGAGTGAACAACGCATACAAGTGTCGTGCTATTTAACGGTATAAGGGTTTTAGAATGTTACGCAAAGCATATGTAGTTTTAAATACTGCACTCTCTTCTAAGCATTTGCATCCATTTAAATACAAACGCCTGCAACGCACTTTGCAATGCATACAACAATAAAACTTGGAAAATAGTGTAAGGTAAACCAACAGGAAAATGTAATTAAAAGCTTAAATTGCGTTAAATGCGCTAGCAAGATTGGGTGTACCGCAAAAACATCGCTTTGAAGTAGACCCTGTAGGAATTATGTTCTTGCGAAAAAAATATTTACTTTTTTTTTAATCTAACACATTTGCTCCATTATATATAGTTCAGATAAACTATATATTAGGTTGGCAAATATCTCCCTTCCGCCTTTTTGACTTTTGAATTTCGCGGCTATAAATAAAGCGCAACACGTATCTGGCAATGCTATACATTTTTGAAAGGTCTTGACATAACCTACAAAACGACGCTATGCATGATTAGTTTGGATAGTGCGTTCAACAGTTATAGACATGGATAATATGATACGAAACTCTTCTCTTTTGCTTGTTGAGAGAGCCCATGAACTCATTTTTGATGTTGGCAACAAAGCCAGATCATGGGCTACTGAACAGCTGACAGTCAAAATGACGAGCTACCACTAAGAATCCCGCAAAAATAAATGATTAAATGGTTCGTTTTTGTACGATAAGTTTTTTGTGATTTTTGAATTACTATTAACTTTTATTTAAATGGAGTTAATATGTGTATATTATTTAAGAAACGGTGTCTATTTGTACAAAAGTAATATACGTTCTTTAGCAGTGTTAAATGCCATTTACGTAAATACATATCTGGGTACAAATTTTCTCCTTAAACTTTTCGAGAATATTTTAAGGTGTTTATTTGTTTATAAAATATAAATAAATATATGTTACTAAATTAAACTAAGCTAAATTTTTGTTTATGTTGACTTATAATATGTACGATTTTTAATTATTATAATATATTATTATTTTTATGTGTAGATGTTTATTGTTTATCTTAAAATATATATTTATAAGTGTATGTGTTGGCGTAATATTGGTTAAGAAGTCTCTATTAAGCGTAAATTGCAAACCAATAAATACCCAAGAAATCGAATAAAAATCTCCTAACTTATGTTTTCCCGCAATGGCACCACTGCCAAATGTTATAAAAAATGCGGACTTTGACAGCTCTCTCACGAATGAAAGAGTTTCGTATCATGTTATCTTTGGTTATAGACGTGTAAACTTGGTGAGTGAAGTAACGCCGAAATTCGTACTATTTTAAATTTTTCCTTCGTTAAAGAGAAATCCGCTAGAGAAACTTTCCGTGAGATTAATGGTGTTTTGGGGGATGGTACTCTATCACTTCGAACTGCGGAGGAATGGTTTCGACGATTCAGAACGGGTGAAAACGACAGCATGCGATAAGCCAACCGTAAGACCTGTGACAACGAATACCGATCAAATCATGGAAAACATCGTGCTAGACCGGTATGTGGCATCTCGTGACATCGCCCAGGAGATGGGAGTTAGTCACCAAACCATTTCAAACCATCTGCAGAAGGCAGGACACACAAATCGACCGAATCAACGCCTGAGAATCGTCCCAAACAGTAGCCAAACCAGGATTGACGGCCAGGAAGGTTTTGCTGTGTGTTTGGTGGGATTGGAAGAGAATCATCCACTATGAGCTGCTCCCATATGGCCAGACGCTTAATTCTACCATCTACTGCGAAGAACTGGACCGCTTGAAGCAGGCGATCGACCAGAAGCGTCCAGAATTGGCCAACAGGAAAGCCAATAGGACAACGCCTGGTCACACACTTCGTTAATGACTCGTCAGAAGCTACGCCAGCTCGGATGGGAGGTTTTATTGCATCCACCGTATAGCCCGGACATAGCGCCAAGTGATTACTACCTGTTCCTGTCTATGGCGAACGCCCTTGGTGGAACAAAATCGAGCTCAAAAGAGGCTTGTGAAAAGTGGCTGTCCGAGTTCTTCGCAAATAAGAAGGCGAAAGATATTTGCCAACCAATATATATAAACAGGATATTTTAGATCATTTTCTAAAATTTCACAGTAGTTAGGAAGGTGATAGCACATAATTTCAGTGTTAGAGAGCGTGAGTGATGTGAGGAAGAAAAAAAGAGATGGCAGGAATACAAACTTGCTTAGCTGTTGGTTGCCTTGGTACTCCTCAGAAACAATAACTCACTGGGATAATCTTCAATGCTATGAAACAAAACAGGGCTGATTTGGAATAATAGATTTGTTGATGGTTAAAAAAAATGCAATTTTTTTATGAACATCATATTTGATATAGAGACGATGTATTCCAAAGGTAAAAATGGATTTTGAAATATACAAATTAGTTAAAAATTGATACTTAATAGATCTTTTCAAAATAAGTAGAGCGCGCCATCTGTAATATCGGTATGTAAAACTAAATTCCATCTTTTGTCGGCACATCATGTGATTGGTGAATTATTTCGATAATTAACATGTTATATAGATTCTAAAAAAAATATTTTCTAACCCGAAATTCTCCATGTTATATTTTCTACATATAAAATGTTTTCATAGACATTTTCGGAAACTCTATTTAACCGTTAGTTTCTCATTTTTTATCCGACTATATGAATGTGAATTATTTATACAGGTCGTGTGCGAATGACCTGTGTATATATGTATGACGATCCACTCCCTATTGTATTTCTCATTGATGATTGTGCTGAATTTCCAGTAGGTTTCATATTCACCAACAATGCATCATAGAAAGGCACAAGTGGGTAACGAACGCTTGCAATAGCACTCAAAATTTAAATTTCGAACAAGAGCTACATATATGCATTTTCTAAACTCACTATGCAATTAAACAATCACTGCCGCTGCATGCAAGTTATACCCACTACCAACGCCTGTACAACCCGGCCATAAACGTTTGAAGGTAGGCTGAATGCTCCTATTCATGGTAAGCCTTCAACTAAATATGCCTAATTGTTGTTGCAACAGCTACACAACGCACACTCACGCATACACATACATATTACTACTCATGTAACTGTACACCCATGGCAGTGAGCTTGTGGCATTTGCCTGGTTTCTGTGTTGTTTGTGCGTTTACCGCTGCCAGCGCATCACTTGCCATTGTAATCACTTTGTCTAATTAGCGGCTGCAAAAGTGGCTAAAATTGTTAATTTGGATAATACTAATCGAAATTAGCCTATTCTAACGTGAACGCATGCATATTCAATGTTGGCACAGATAGTGCTGGGCGTGTGTAGCAAGGCTTGTACCAACAAACCGTTACAAACACAGTTACAGCAAACAATACCGCATTCGAAAATTGGCTTAATTGATGTGGATTTGTATGCGTAGAATGAGGCCATCATTTTAACTACTCCGATTCGAATTATACAATAGCACAAATGATGTCTTTTAAATTGGAAATGTTGAGCGCTAAACTATTTAGGGCTATTCTTTGTTACACATCACATTGGGCTAATCACATAACTGTGGCGCAGTAGCAATTTAACAGTTGCATTTTGCATAGTTAAATGATATTAAAGTAGAGTTTTTGTTGTATTGAAACATGGAGAGTTCGAGAACTGTGCCCTGGAAGTGCAAAATATAAGTAACTTTGGTTTCCATTGTATTTGCGTATTCATTAATAAAATAAATAACAGAATTTCGGTGTTTTCTTACTGTAAAGTTTTTAATTGTGCCTTATATTAACAAAATTGGCAAAATTTTCAGCTTCTTCTTCTTGACTGGCGTAAACACCGCTTACGCGGTTACAGCCGAGTCCACATCAGCGCACCATTTATTCCTCGTTTTGGCAGTTTGGCGCCAATTAGTAATGCCTTGTCAAACCAGGTCATTCTCCACCTGGTCCTTCGAACGGAGTGGAGGTATCCCTCTTCCTCGGCTTCCACCAGCGGGTACTGCGTCGCGCACTTTCAGAGCTGGGGCGCTTTCATCCATTCGAACAACATGACCTTGCCAACGTAGCCGCTGTCTTTTTATCCGCTGAAGTATGTCAATGTCGTCGTAAAAATCGTACAGCTCATCGTTCCATCGTCTGCGGTGTTCACCGTTGCCAATGTTTAAGGGACCATAAATCTTCCGCAAAACCTTTCTCTCGAAAACTCCTGGTGTCGCCTCATCGAATGTTGACATCGTCCACGCTTCTGCACCATAAAGTAGGACGAGAATGATGAGGGACTTGTAGAGTTTGGTTTTTGTTCGTCGAGAGAGGACTTTACTTTTCAATTGCCTCCTCAGTCCATAGTAGCACCTGTTGGCAAGAGAGATTCTGCGTTAGATTTCGAGGCTGAAATTATTATCTTACACAGCCGTATTAGTTTTGCAGAGATACCAAATTCAGACATCGCGGCATAACGGCAACTTCTTTTCGTGCTGTCGAAAGCAGCTTTAAAATCGACAAAGAGATTGTGTGTGTCGATTCTCTTTTCACGGGTATTTTCCAAGATTTGGGGCATGGTGAAAATCTGGTCAGTTGTAGATTTTCCAGGTCTAAAGCCATACTGATAATTCCAATCAGTTTGTTGCCGGTGGTCTTAATTCTTTCACACAGTACTCTCGATAGAATCTTATAAGCGATGTTGAAGAGACTTATACCACGGTAATTGGCGCGGATTGTGGGGTCTCCCTTTTTATGGATTGGGCAGAGCACACTGAAATTCCAATCGTCAAGCATGCTTTCTTCCGACCATATTCCGCATAGAAGCTGATGCATGCACCTTATCAGTTCTTCGCCGCCGTATTTGAATAGCTCGGCAGGCAATCCATCGGCCCCGCCGCTTTGTTGTTCTTCAAGCGGTAGTTTCGTAGAATTTTCAGTTACTGTTATTTAATATAGAATTTTTCATGTTTTTGTATTGCTCTCCTGGAGACTGCGTGATCTGTAAAACATATGTAAGACCAATTTGTCCGACAAGCACCACTTGAGTAGCTCATTTAGTATTACAGTATTTTCTCGACAAACCAAAATAAACACTAGACTTTGTGCCTGTCATGATCTCAAATGCCAGCCACAACCTTTTACTTTAAAATCTATATTCTTTAATTTTTTACGTTTTCTATAACTTTTATACACAAATACAACTCCAAAAATTTTTAGAACCTCCATATAGATAATACCATCAAATAGACCAAATTATTTCCATGTAATATTCAACTAATTTCGAAAATCTCATTCAAATTCGCATGAATAAAATCCAATTAACGAAATCATTTACTTTTCAACATTACAGCACATTAAATCACTGCTACACAAAAACCCTGTCACCCGCTGCCTACACACTTCGTCAATGCTATTCAAATATAAATTTGGCACTTCCTACTTGACCCCGCTGCAAACACCATCGCTATGATAATAACTGCTGCTGCTTGTCAGATGAATTTAAACAAATTGAAGTTTCGACAAATTGAAACGCATGTTTTTAATTAAGAACTTTTCGAAAATCGAATCGATTTCACTAATACCACCAAAAAAGAAAGGGATGCCGCCATTAAAACAAATTCCCAGGTTGTTTGCACGTACAGTTATATATATATCTACCAACTATGTTGTATGTGGGCAGTGTAAGTGTGTGTGTTTGTAGTTGTAGTTGCTGCGATGCGACACTCCAATTACGCGAACAAAAGGATATGCAAATCACCTGCTACGCTGAACTTTATATACGAATGACAGTAGTGAATGGGAAATATTGTTAGCAACTGGAGGTAGCAGCCGTTAGCAGCTACAAATTTCATTAATTAAGTCGACGTCTCCGTGCTCGCCCAATAACCATTCACCCAAAATTTAACAACGTTGTGGGTTCAAGCAGCAGATGGCACGAGAGACAACCGAATTTGGCGTTAAATGTAAATGAGTTTTTGAATACAAAGGAGACGCTTTTCAATGGGCGAATACTTGGAAGCGCATATCGTAGTGAGCTAGCATGAATGGTGATTTGAATTTTGTTAAGATTTGAGAGCAGTAATGTGATAACAAATAGTTTTCAAAGACTGTGGTTCTATGGAGTTTCGTAAACTCTTGTATGGCATTGAAAGTCAGTGCTTTGAAGTCAAAGAGCTTGCATCGCTAAATGTCAAAAGTCGTGAAATTATCTCATTTAAATACCAACAGCTAAATTTTGTGTTTGCAAGTCGTCAACAAAAAATTTAATAAAATAAATTAAAATCAACGTCGGAAATCAATGGCCGGATCATTATGTGACATTATGAAAGCTCTGCTATTCATTAACTCTTATAATTAAAGCATTCAAAGCTTCAAAAATATTTCCCAGGAAAAATTATTTGTTTGTTCAAGAATAATATTTCACACAAATTTAATTTTTGTTCTCGCACTATATTTATATATATTTGTAAGCAACGCTGTTGACTTTATGCCGTTAATACCCGGCAATAATCTTTTGTAATTATGAAACTCATCATCAGGTAATCCGAGCGCTTAAACGTAGTCTTATTAATTTTCTACGCTACACTACAACAACAAGCGCTCTCACTTTCATTCTCAATGGCATACGCTTTGGCATCATCATCATCACAGCGCTACCGTGAAGGCCACTTCTGCCTAATTAAATTTGTTTGGCCTGTCTACGATGCCACAGCAACATATACAATTTTTTGTTTTTACCTCTCGTTTCACCTTTACTCTCATCGGCTTGTGCTTTGCAACAATCTCGTTAGCCGCAAAAATATTGTTTTCTTTTTCTGTTTTATTCCCTCTACAGCTACGCTAAACTTAGTTGGGTATTTCATTATTTTTTAACAGCAACCAAATGACACTTAAGCTTCCATTTTCGTGATTTTGAGCTTCAGTTTTTTTTAACGGTGAATCATTTTTATACCCACGGCATGTACTTACAACGAATTTGGCTGGTAAATTAAATATGAAATACAGCGGCATTTCAGAGCCAAGTGTAGTTGTTGAATTAGTGACGTCATACTAGCGTGAATAGTGCAACTTGATACTAAAGTTGTGATTTAAGAGATTTTATATTTTGACTTTATGATTTTTTTTTTTGGTTAAGAGATTGTTATAAAATATTACAGTTTGTGCTTGAAAATAATGTGTACATGCCTTGGGTACAACTAGTTTCATTCGAAGTAAATACTTCCTTTAATTTTGCTTTGCCGTTTAACTCCCCGCAAGTGATTCTTATCATCATTTACTAAATTTACTGAATTCAGAGTGGAATATTATAATAATCACATTGACCTTGCTTCTAATTATAAGCTAAGCACATGCTTTTAATTTATACTCGTAATTTTAAACTCCTAAGGTAATTTAAGATGGCCAATTGTGAAAAGGTGCGATGTGCTTGTCTGTTTACAAAAATATCACAGCCATCAATTAAAAATATTTATTGAGTCTGAGTTTTGAATTTCATTTTAATTTTTTCACTGTTTATTTATTTTTGGTTTCAGTTTATAAAAGCAAAATTAATGCCGATAGGAACATTAAGAAGAACAATTGGGATCAGATTCTCAATTTATATTTATTATTAATTTCGATAAAATAATTAATATTACTCTGAAATAGTTGAGTTTGCATGTACCTCTTAATTTTAGTAAGCATATGCATTTAAAATGATGATGTAGTGACACAAAACGATTCTTCTTAAACTCGTGATATATCTATCTGAAGAAAAAGTAAAATTTACTCAAAGACTGGGTCACCGATTTTATTTAGGCTCAACCCATGGCGGATTTGTCAAGATGTCTTTTATTATCTGATACGACAACATCCTTTAGCTGTTCGCTACGTTTTTGTGTCTTATTAGTCAAAGTATGTTTTTGACTAATCCGGTTTGGGTTGAGCCTTAGACAGCGCAAATTCATTAAACGATCGAGAGATATGAAGTGTAGGCAGCGCCATCTGACGCCAATGTAAGATAGTTATTCAGTTAGGGCTTCTCTTTTTTTAAACGAATAAAATATTTTATTTTTTTACCTCTGCCTTTAACCTAATATCTGCTACTTCTATACAAATAAATCTCGAACGGCCATTTCGTAGTCCTGGAAATAAATATGGATATATTTACTCTGTCAATCGTGGTGACTTGATTGACGTCAATGAAAGACATAAAGCATTTGTCAAACACCTACAGACGTGAGTGCGCATAAAACTAAATTTGCATCATACTTGAACTGTCCACTAACATGAAATATATTGGTAGTTATAAATAACTACAGGCAGCAAATCCTACATCTACACTTACATAAGTATAAATATATAAATTTATTGCCCTTTGTATTGGAAATAAATACTCGGTCAAGTAGGCACGCAACGAACGCAAATACAAAACGAAGACAAGAACAAAGCATAGCTAAATATAGAAAAAGGTGAAACGAAAGACGCTGCATAGAAAATCAAGTAAATATAATAGGTAAATAGCTGAGACCAGGTGGCACACGACACAACAAATACTGGCCAATAAAATAAAAAACAAAAACTCACTAAAAAGGAGGAAATGAAAAGGAAAAAGGTAGATAGTGTAAATCTAATGATGCGTAGTGAGGAATTTCTTTTACGTCCGCAAGGCAACGCTGAGACACGCACATCGCTGACCCCACCCGGGCGTATGAGCAACCAAGTTATAAACCCTTCTTTCCTTTCGAATTGCCTTTTTTCCAACTCCAACACTTACCCGACACGGCAAATACGCGTGCGTACCAATCTGCGCGGTTACATTTGTTGAAGCATAACCCTCCAAGTAGGGCTCTACGAAGGCAGCCACTGTCGCCACGGATGTGACACCCACTGTGACGCCGCTGCTGATGCTGCTGCTGCTGCTACTGCTGATTAAGACGGAGGGAGAAGCGTTATATTGTGGCGTCAAATCGACAACTTCGGCATGGAGGGGTACTGAAATACGAAAAGAAAAGCAAATGAAACAGTGTAAGTTAAAATGTGTGTAAAAATGTTTCAGCTGAAAAATGCTATTTAAGTAACATTAGTTGTTTGTATTCGTTACTGTAATGACGCCTCTAACAACTTTGTGACTTTTTAATTGTGTTACTCAAAACCAAAAGTTGCAATCATCCATCAAACTGGCAGCCGCGAGGCGCTGTCAATACCGTGCCTTGCCGCAAATAACACATTGTCGTGGCAATTTTCAGCAAGCGTTAAAATATATACCCACACCCAGAGGCGGTCTACTAATACAGTTTCAAATCTCCATAGGTGCATCACTAACGACATACATACACTTAACTGTTTGGGAAAATTAATTTATGGCATCGGAAGTGAAGAAGAATGACAGTTTGAAAATACTTTCGCGCAGACATACAGTAGAAATTGACTCAACTTTTATGAGCTCACAGCACATTCTGTGCAGGTTTTGTAATGACATGGCAATTAGCTTTATGGTGGTTATTAAGACAAAAAAAAGTGGCACAGTGAGTTGTTTCTTTATTTTGATTTATTCAATTTTATTTAACAAAAAATTAAAACTAATTTTAAATTTATAAACGAAATACTATTTCAATTACTTCAGTACCAAGAAATAGTAATTGAGCTCTGAAACAGTTAATAGTGAAAAATTATTATCGATTGAAAAACAAAAGGACCGCTTTCAATTAGCATTGTTCGTCAGAAAATTTTATGTGAGACTATTTCAGTTTCAGTTTTTCAGTACCTGAAGACCACAAGCTAGTAGCTAAATCAAGGACAATTAAATTTATTTTGAAAAAAAAAACGTTTGAATTTATAAATCAAATTTCTTTTTGTTTACCGTTTTTCTATAATATTCTGATCTTTTAAGTAATCTGCAATCATTATTAGATCCAAGATGGTCAAAATATATATGGATAAAGTTTTTATTAGCCATTTTGCAAATCGATAGAATTTAAAATTTTGGTTTGTTCAAATTTTTATCTGTCAAAATGGGGTCCCGCTATTACCTACTACCCTTTTTTGAAAAAAAAAAACAAACTATTGTGAATGAAAAAAGCGATGAATAGCCAATACCTCTATTTCAATATACCCAACATATTTATGTTGGCCATTTCCATACAAAATAAGCTAATAGACGTTTCTGACTTCAATAATTATAAATTTTTTAAAAGGACTGAAAATATCAATACATTTTTTTAAATTTATCGCGACTATAAATAAGTACATAATTAAACTGCGACCATTTTTTAAGCATAGCAGTAAGGTTACACGCCGAAAAGCAGGCTACAAAAAAAAAATGGAGAATCATTATAGTAATTAAAGAGAGCCGACAAAAGTATGCTGCGAATAACAAACTTTCTAACGGCAAATACGGTGATATGCGGCAAGCAAGAAAGCTTACTCACAGTGTTAACTTAAATAGTCTAATGATGTTTCGATTTTTTTCATGCATTGAAACAATTTTTAAAATCTCCTCAAATATACAGTAGTTTTTCGAAATAAAGAACACATTAATTGTCATGCCTGTTCCTTATATCGAATTTTTCTTTAATTTGACTTAGACATATGTTTTTCAATAAAAATTAGTTAAATATCCGAAAAATGCAGTTTAATAAATTGTTTTATTCAATTATTTGTTAAAAAAAGTAAAATCATAACAGAACAATTCAAATGATGCCTTAAAAGAAGTACTGTGCTTATAAGTGCAAATTCACATTATATGAAATCAATCTCTCGCAACATGTTGCACAGAGTATTATAGTTTTGTTCACATAACGGTTGTTTGTGTCACCAAGAAATAAAAGAGTTAGATATGGGGAGTTAAATGATCAGGATGGCAAGTGGAGTTGAAATCCGGATGTCTGTCCGTCCGTCTGTCTGTCTGTCCGTGCAAGCGATAACTTGACTAAAAATTAAGATAACTTAATGAAAATTGTCCATTGCCACGCCTACAAAATGGCGAAAACCGAAAACCTATACAGTGTCATAACTAAGCCATAAATAAAGTTATGAAAATTTGGAACATAGGACCGCATTAGGGACGGGCACATTTGGATGTAATTTTTTTTAAGTGGGCGTGACCCCGGCCCCAAATAGGTTTTTTGTATATAACTCGCAAACCAATAAAGCTATATAAATAAACCAAACTTTCTGCAGTCGTTTCTTTTAGCCATTTCCGTTTACAGTCCAAAAATGAAAGAAATCGGATAATAACCACGCTCACCTCCCATACAAAGGTTATGTTGAAAATGACTAAAAGGGCGTTAGCTCACTAACGAAAAACGTCAGAAACACTAAATTTTACAGAAGAAATAGCAGAAAGAAGCAGCACTCAGATTTTTTTACAAAATGGAAAATGGGCGTGGCATCGCCCACTTATGGGTCAAAAACCATATCTCAGGAACTACTCGACAGATTTCAATGACATTCGGTATATAATATTTTCTTGACGGTTAACAACCACGACTACCTTCCATATAACTCAATTTTGAATTCCATCTGATTCCTTCACTTTATAAGATATACATAAAGAATCAATGAAGACAGCGAAATAAAAGTTTACATAAATACTGTATATGATCCGTATCACTAGTGAAAAAATTGTCGAAATCGGACTATAACTTTTCAATTCCCCGGATATCGAATATGAAGAACGCAGTGCCTTATGGTAATTTTTCACCGAAAATATCGGTAAATCTCTCAGATATCTTAATTTAATTCAGATGAATTCTTTTTCTTCTTATAGTGAGTCTCTGTATCAGAAATGGTTAAAATCAGGTCATAACTTCCCCTAGCTCTCATATAGCTAATTATAGGTAATATAAAATTAAGTGAGCGTATAGTCTTCGATATATTGTATCTTGGTGATGAAAACGAGTGAAATCGGTTCAGGAATTACCTCAGTCCCCATATACTATTTATGATGATTTTCGTTATTATTATTGAACTTTATGCCGAATATATGGGTCGAATTGTGTTATCTTTATAAAATTACATCAATTTATTAGAATATAAAAAGTTCGGTTACACCCGAACTTAGCCTTTCCTTACTTGTTTTGTACTATCTTTTGAAAGTTATATTTTTGATTCTGTTTTAACACGATTTTATTTAATTTTTACCTCTCTAGACATATGTAGAGTCTTCTTCATGTTGTTTGTTAAACCGAGTACTTACAAATCCCCGATGTTCGTTATTTAAGGTACTCAATGTAAAAAAATTAGCTTGTTCGTTATAAGCGGTTTTCG
Organism: Zeugodacus tau; assembly: GCA_031772095.1. Lineage (NCBI taxonomy): Eukaryota > Metazoa > Arthropoda > Insecta > Diptera > Tephritidae > Zeugodacus > Zeugodacus tau. The sequence goes on along the minus strand of CM062649.1, from coordinate 15,881,533 downwards.
TTAAAACGAATATTCGTTATTTCGGAAAACTACTGTACATACATTGCTATTATTTATCAACTTTATTGTTTTACTACTGAGTATCTATATATTAATTATATTTATTAACATCATTAATTAGCTAAATGTTTATTAGTTGATATCATAATTAGAAAGTCACAAGCCCGTATTTAATTGCACATGTATGTATATATATATACTTACAGAACTGACATAATTCCCTAATTACTCTGTCCAATAATAATAGGGTTTTATTACAATATTATTATTTTAAGTACAGGAATATATGTGTGTGGATTCACATGCATTTAATATGGCCATAATACAACGATTTACATTTACAATATATTGTAATTAATTTACAATACTTAATCAATGGATATTGTCATCGAGGCATGTGTAATATCATGTGTATTTGTCATAAATCGTATAAATTAGTCGTAGTGTATTTAATGGCTTTTCATTAGCTTAATAAGAAATCTAAAGAAAACTCAATAATCAATCTGTTTTTGATATAATATGACTGGATTTCCATACATTAAATTTCCAACGAAATATTGCCAATAAGCACTGAGATAGCATATAAAATTGTTCATTTAGTATTTTATTGAACTCTGAAAACATATTGCAGATACACGCATGTAAACAGGTTTTTTTTAATTTTGAAATTCCACTTAACCAGCTTAAAAAGTATATGAGGAAGAAATAGCAATTTTGCACGGTCCTCGGTAAGTCAAATAAATTATGCATTTCATTTATGCTTTTACAAGAACAAAAAATTAGAGTGTGCATACATATGTATACATGAGCCAGGCGAACGCAAAGGGAAATGCGGCCAAGAGACGCGCACACAAAAAAGTCCAATTAAAACGTTGAGTGTAGCGTAAAGTCATTTGAATTTGCAACGTTACAAACGGCATTTTAATTGGATGCCTTATAGTATGCGACACTTTTTACCAAATATTTGCTGAACTGTATGCGTGAGTGTGGGTGCGTACAACAACAACAAATCGTTTAATATAAGTATAAGAGAAACGAGTTGTTTCATATTGATTATTGCTATGGTATACGCTGCTGATAGGTTCTTTTTTATTAAATACTACTTCAGCAGGGTTGCCATTTTGGGGTGCAAATGATAATATAGGCAAAAATGAAATTTTTTCAAAAAGATTTTTGGAACAAAACAAAAAATAATTTCTCATATTTCCTGTAAAGTTTTTCTACAGTCTCCAACTTTCCAACCTTTTTTATATTCAAACTAGTAAAAACTAAAACTAAAAATGCCAACACTGTTTAACAAAAAGCACCAAGTAAAGATTTTAGCTGTACCCTTTTAGTGATCACAAGCGTTTGAAAAAAGCGACAATATTAATTGGTCAATACCAATCATCAGACACGTACACAAACAAAGCAAAATACATATTCAACCTACGCTACCTCCCTACTCGTCCGACCAGTCCGCAACGATGAGACAGCAGCAAAAATGCTGAAAGTTCAGAAAAAGCACAGCATTTTTTTCAGTAAGGCAAGCTAACAGCATCGCACGTGTGATAGCCATTGTCTGGCGGCAGAAATGCGTTTAATGACCATTCAAAAAGATGGCTGCTGCTGACAGCCATGCACAAGCACGCACACACGTACACTACCCAAGCATACAAAAATCAGGCAAAAATAAAAATAAAAAAGATTTTCACCATAAAAAGCTTGATTGAACAAAAACCATAAATACAATGAATACGCTGATGCAGTCACAATGACTTCGTACATGTTTTTAACCAACCATTTGTTGTCGAAATTAATCAATTTCAATGTCGAAATTATAATTACTGTGGCATTGTCGGCGCACCGATGATTCGGTACATTTCACCAGTTTCATTCTTTGCCATTAAATATGGCACGATAATTTATATTGCGCAAGTGTGGGGAAGACAAAAAATCATGCATGACTTTAGGAATTAACACACTGACGAATATTCTGGGTCACACTGCACCGAGAGTTCTATAAACGTTTTTATATTTTTGTGTGTGAAAATTTAAATATATGTACTGATTTGTTTGCCTCTTATCCGCATATTTAATCCAATGCAATATGTAAGTATTAAGCTTCAAAGTGTTGATTCGTATTTAACTATAAAGCTTTTTTGTAGCTTTTAAAACTCTAACATATTCAACATTTAATTTCATAATTTTTCCTCTTTATTCTTCCAGCTTTTTTGACCACCTCTCATCATATTATAGTACACATTCATATCCGTGTACAGATAAACATATCTGCGTGTGCGTGCGTATGATTTATTTATGAGCATAAATACATATTAATGTGGAAAATTTGAATTTATATTGAATAAGTCAAGGTAAGCCGCATTGAGCGAATTAATTAAATTTTATGCTGCACCTTTGGCCAATGATGTCAAAGCATTTATAGCAGAGTAAGAGTTGTTGGCAGCTGATTTCATATTGGTGAAATACATAAATAAATTTCAAGCAGGAAGCAAGGTTTTCCATATGAAATGAATGCAGTTTTAGATGGAACTACTGCTGGACTAGTCGTTGAGTTGAGGAAAGCTTAGAAAATTGTCTAAGCTTTAAAGTCGAGAATGAATATTTTATTTTAATCGGATACCTAAATATATATTAACTAACTGCAGTACTGGAATTTTTTCGTAAAGAAATATAAAAACTCAAAGAGGTATTTCTCAAGTTCAGAAATGTGAAAGCTTTCCTTTGGAATATCAGATGAGAGCTTTTCGCTCCTGATAATATGTTTTAGAATATATATTATAGTATTTATGTCAAAAATACGATTCAATGAAACATTTTGCGACTTCAGCAAGTTCAAAGTTTTCCACTAAAGCTTAAATTGGGACTCTAAAAATGAAAGCTTTCTGCTTTTAAAAGCTCTTCTTTGGATATATTTGTAAGTTGTCGACTAACCGAATTAACCGGATAGGGCATTATTCGATTAATAATATGCGGTCTGCAGTATCCGGATAGTCGTAAGTTGTCAACTATTCGATTAACCGCTCATTTTCGACTATTCGTGTCGACTAAAGTTAAAGTTCATTAAATTTATATTTTTATTGAAAAAAGTGAAACTCACGAAGAATGCTAACAATTGACATTTTCACATATAAAAACAAACAAAAATCAAAGGCTACTCGGATTTCAAACAATTTACTTTTATTCAAAAACTTGCAACAGAGCAACTATTCGAATAATCGTAGTAGAATGAGAATGCGAATAGTCGCAATGTTACAGGTTATTCGAATAATTTTAAGAGCACTAATGTAGACCCTCAATTGTAGAGGATTACACAGGCTAAGTCAAGTGTCTAACGAATGTCTGAGCTCCAAATTATTATTATTAAAACAGCAATTTTCACTGTTGGGTTTACTCTTAATATGTCATGCATAATACATACATAAATTAGACCATACTACCTCACATAGTCGCAAAGCTACGCACCTGTGAGTTGGCACGTTGGCTTCTTACGCCCCATCAGTTGCGCTAAGTGCACCTCCTGTTGAGCCTATTTGTCAATTTTTAATGAACTTAGCCGAATTGCTCAAAAGCACACGCATTATAATCCATATAGACTCGTATATATATATTAGTGCTTTTAAGGCAGTGAAGGCAAGGTAACATATAAAATAAATATGTGTACATATGTCATAGCAGAATTTGTAAAGCATTTGTGCGTTTTAAATTCATAACATTTTGTATTTATTTTTCTTTTTTCTGCTCCTGCTTCTGAGAATTCATCAGAGGGCTATATGAATGCAGAAAAATTGTTGACGAAATTTTTTTGGACTGTAAACACTGCAGACAAACATGTGTAGTATACAGTAGATATATATATATTATGTAAGTGGAGATTACGTAATCGCTGTCACAGCTGGAGTTAAGGTTAAACGCATAAATAAAAAGTTGAACAAAGGTGACATCACTTTGTGCGCATAAAAATAAGCTGGAGGCAGGTAAAAGACAAATTTCAACAGACAGTGCGTTAAATATAAGTACTTAATATGAGGAGTGTGTATATAGATATGTGCATACAAGTACATAAATGTGATTTATGCGGGATTAGTAAATTTTTTTGTTTAAATTTTTTAATTTATTTATTTTAAGTAAAGTCAAAAAGTACATAATTAATTCAATATATGAAAGGAAAATTTTCAAGTAAAAAATCTTGTTTGCTATTTCTTGTTATTTACTCTGTACATTAATGCTCGGAAAGCTATTACGCGTGTTTGAAGAGTAGCATTGAGGAAGTGCCGCATTTTACTTTATTAAAATAGCAACAAATTCGGTGTTCTTATATTTGCTATAGAGGCGCTGACTACTCAGCTATCAGTTCAATCTGTACGGCTTGTAGCAAGTTATTGTTCGCAGCTAATTTGGATTTTTTAAATCGCAATATCATCTTCGCATAATTAACTTTTTGAACATTATAATAAATTCAGAGTCTATAATAATTTAATAGTAGGGTGGTCCTACCGTACATAATATTTAACTGCAAAATATCGCGTGGGAAGATATCGAATGACATTTGACAGCATCTATAAGTGTTTCAGAAAAGTGAAAAAGTTGTTTCTTTGATAATGTAAACAGATTTTTGTTATACTTTCACAACTCAAATATATAACAAGTTTTCTTAGTCTGTTTTTATGCAGCAGTTGGATGTTCTGAGTATTTATCCCTAGCATGAATATAACCGAAGACTTGTCATATTCTACTAGAGAATAGAATATTATTTGAAAAGACTTTTAGTTCACAATATAAATCAGGTTCTACGTAGTGATAGTGTGGAGTTAGTATCATTTTGCTATAATAATTATAGGATGGTAATGCTATGTAACTTCTATTGAATTTAAAATAAGTAGGAACACAAATGTTAGGTTGTCAAATATCTCCGATTTTTTATCTTTATTCAATGCTTTATAAAAATAATGACAGTTATCGGATTTAGTTCAAATATGCACCGTTTCGATAATCTGTTTCCATCTAGACGGCAACTTCATTATACCCCCTCGTAGAAGCCTCTTTCTTTATTTGCGAAGAACTTGGACAGCCACTTATCACAAGACTCTTTTGAGTTCAACTTTACACCATCAAGGGCGCTCGCCATGGACAGGAACAGGTGGTAATCACTTGGCGCTATGTCCGGGCTATATGGTGGGTGCGACAAAACCTCCCATTCCGAGCTCCCGTAGCTTCTGACGAGTCATAAACCAAGTGTGTGGTCTGGCGTTGTCCTAGTGGCCTTCCTGTTGGCCAATTCTAGACGCTTTAGGTCGATCGCCTGCTTCAAGCGATTCAATTGTTCGCAGTAGGTGGTTGAATTAAGCGTCTGGCCATATGGGAGCAGCTCATAGGGGACGATTCCCATCCAATCCCACCAAAAACACAGCAAAACCTTCTTGGCCGTCAATCCCGGCTTTGCCACTGTTTGGGACGAGCCAGCCTTCTGCAGATGGTTTAAACTGGTTTGGTGACGAATTCCCATCTCCTGGGCGATGTCACGAGATGCCACATGCCGGTCTAACTCGAAATTTTCCATGATTTGATCGGTATTCGTTGTCACAGGTCTTCTGGCGGATGGCTTATCCATGGTGTCGTTTTCACCCGCTCTGAATGGTCGAAACCATTCCTCCGCAGTTCGAAGTGTTAGAGTACCATCCCCCAAAACACAATTAATCTCACGGAACGTTTCTCTAGCGGATTTGCCTTTAACGAAGTAATACTTTGAAATAGCGCGAATTTCGGCGTTAGTGAACTCCATGTTTACACGTCTAAAACTGTTGAACGCAATACAAACTAATCATGCATAGCGTCGTTTTCTGGGTTATGTCAAGACCTTTCAAAGATGTATAGTATTGCCAGATACGAGGTCTGTAGCACTTTATATGTACATAGCCGCGAAATTCAAATGACAAAAAGGCGGAAGGGAGAAATTTGATTTTTCAATATCTTTAGACCCACCCTAGTGTCAAAATATATGTAGCAATTTAAGAATAAATTTCCCAAGACAGCTACCGCACTCAATTTGAATTTAAAACAAGTAAGGAAGGGCTAAGTTCGGGTGTAACCGAACATTTTATACTCTCGCAATTTATTTATTTAACTTTATTTATATTACATAATACACAATTTGACCCACATATTCGTCACATATATTGTATAAAGTCCATTGAAAGTTGGAAACCATAATATTAGGTTAGAAGCACCAAGGTCCTCATGTTCGATATATGGGGCCTTGAAAACCTATGGTCCGATTTCGGCGATTTTTAGAATGGGGCTGCCACACTATTAACATAGTATTTGTGCAAAGTTCTGCACCGATATCTTCACTAGTACTTACTTTATATATTGTAAAGTAAACGATTCAGATCGTCTTCAAAGTTCTGGTATATAGGAAGTAGGCGTGGTTGTGAAGCGATTTGGCCTATTTTCACAACATATCATTGGGATGTAAGGAAACTATTACAAACCAAGTTTCATTGAAATCGGTCGAGTAGTTCCTGAGATATGGTTTTTGACCCATAAGTGGGCGACGCCACGCCCATTTTTCATTTTGTAAAAAAATCTGAGTGTAGCTTCCATCTGCCATTTCTTATGTGAAATTTAGTGTTTCTGACGTTTTTCGTTAGTGAGTTAACCGACTTTTAGTAATTTTCAACCTAACTTTTGTATGGGAGGTGGGCGTGGTTCTGATCCGATTTCTTTCATTTTTGGACTGTATTAGGAAGTGGCTAAAAAAAACGACTGCAGAAAGTTTGGTTTATATAGCTCAATTGGTTTGCGAGATATGTACAAAAACTTAGTAGGGGGCAGGGCCACGCCCACTTCAAAAAATTACATCCAAATATGCCCCTTCATAGTGCGATCCTTCATACCAAATTTTATTTCCATAGCTTTATTTATGGCTTAGTTATGGCACTTTATGTGTTTTCGGTTTCGCCATTTTGTGGGCGTGGCAGTGGTCCGATTTTGCTCATTTTCGAAAGCAACCTTCCTATGGTGCCAAGAAATAAGTGTGCCAAGTTTCATCAAGATATCTTAATTTTTACTCAAGTTACAGCTTGCACAGACGGACGGACGGACGGACGGACGGACGGACGGACGGACGGACGGACGGACAGACAGACATTCGGATTTGAACTCCACTCTTCACCCTGATCACTTTGGTATATATAACCCTATATCTAACTCGTTTAGTTTTGGGTGTTACAAACAACCGTTATGTGAACAAAACTATAATACTCTCTTTAGCAACATTTGTTGCGAGAGTATAAAAATATGCCAACTAATTAAACTAATAACAAATTTCCGCGCGGACAATCAACGTCAAAGGAAACTGAATTTCACTAATAATGAAATTGCCGCAGGTGGAGATTTCAAAATGTGGAGATTTCAAAGCCATCGCTAATTGCTTTTGATTAGTATGAATGGCTACAAACACCGGAGGGTAATACATATATATATGTATATCTTTATGTATATACATTTATATACTATTTACTTGAAGTAACTACAAATGTGTTTACGTATGTGGGCACAGTTCATCTGAAATTCTTATGCGACAAACAGTTTTGCTCACAACGACAAAGTACAATCGTTAACGGTATTATGTTGAAAGCGTATAGCGGAAAGTGAAAGGCGAAAAGGTGAAATAAGGTTAAGTGAAAATTGCAAATTTGCCAAAAGGCCAAAATGGCAAGCGAAAGCTCGAGGCCGTAAAGCTTTGCAAATGAAGCGTGCGCAAAGACAAAGCAACTAAGCAAAAAGCGAGTCATAGCAAAAACAAAACAGAGTAACAAATATCAGAATAAAGTGTAGAAAAAATCCCAGCGCCATCACTGATAAATCAGCGTTAACAACATGCCAGCTACAAACGGCTGCCGCCTGCTGACATCCGTTCGGCTGGCAAGTTGATACCGCCCATACAACATTGTTTACCCAACAGTTTCGCACAGGAAATTTGCATATCATCAGGCGTGTTACCAAACACCATTAGCCATGTTGCCGCAATCAGCCGACGTACGCGCGTTCACAACAAACACCCACCCACACACATACATGCACATCCATTGACTATGTATGAAGTATAGAGTGTCGGTGAATGGGTGGGCCGACAAACAGCGTGTTTGGGCAATCAATAGCGCGTCAATAGAAAGGCAAAGCGCCGCTGCTGATGGGCAACCTTCACGTTTGTGGAGGCTTGTATGGCGTTAGAGTGTATGTTTGTGTGAATTGTGCGTGTGTTGGGTGTATTGTTATATTTACGTCACATCACAACCAATCTCATTCTAATATCATCAAAAAGCAAAACTAAATAAAAAAGAAAGATAGCAACGTCAGTTAGTATCGACTGAGGCAGGCGCGGCTATATTTTTCGTAGCTTTAAGACTAAAATGGGCGCCAACATATACAAGCATACACTCAAATACATATGTATATATGAGTGAACAGTGGCTTGTCTAAGAAATTTCTTTGGGTGGCTAAACGTAAAAGCTTTTAATGAAATATATATTCAATTTGTGTAATAGCTGATATATCAGAATGATGAAAACTTTATAAAAAAGTAGTAAATATATTTTTTTATTACAATTTTCGGACCAGTCCTAACTGTATTATAAAAAAATCTTGATTTTACAAAACTTTACACCTCCAACAAACCCTCACGGCACCGCCTGTGCAGAGTGTATTTGAATTGAATTTGCATATATATACATACGCACACACATATACGAATGTAAATACTTGACATTTTCAATTCACCGCTGCCTTGCCACTATGCCGTTGCGCTGTAAGCCCACAGGGTCACAACACAAATCACATCGTTTCAATTTTGATACAAATTTATTACATAACAGGCAACAACACGCATACACACGCTCAACACTACAACACCAACAAAATAACGCCGAAAGAATGCGAAACGGAAATCAATAAAATCAAGAATAGTATAAAAAGCTGATACAAGTATTTATAAGTCTTCAAACAAGCAAGCAGCGTCAGTGGCAGGAAAAGCACCGAAGTTTATTGTTCAGGAATTGATTGCGTCAAAAATCATGTCTGTCACCTACACCTCCCCCCTAGTGCATTGCACAAAACATCCCCTTATGTTTTGTTTCGTAAATTTCTGCTTTTAAACTTACAATGTACGCTGATTGGCCATTATTATTTTCGTGTACGATGCTACTTTCCCTTTGTCGTTTTTTGTTTGCCATCAAGTTTTACAAGAAAGTAAAATGTCTGACAAATCACTTTGATTCATTTTATATTCGTGTGCTTTTGTGTGTGTAGTCACAATTGTGGAGAAGTTAAATAGAAATTCTTGTTATAAGGAAGGCAGTCATTGCTGTTGTTGTTTAAGGCTATAGAAAATTAGAAAGACAGGATTTGTAAGAAATATGATATCCTCAATTACACTGGAATTAAAAGAAATGCCTTATTGAGTTACATGCTTCTTCCTAAATATGTATATATATCAAGTCACCAGCACTCATGCTCTACAGTTGTTCGTGTCACCCAGAAATAAATGAGAAATAAATGAGATATATATAAATGATCACGATGACGAGTGGAGTTCAAATCCGAATGTCTGTTCTTCCGTCTGTTCCTGCAAGCGATAACTTGAGTTAAAATTGAGATATCGTAATGAAATTTGATACAAATATTCCTTGGTACCATGAGAAGGTTGGTATTGCAAATTGGTGAAATCGGGCCACAGCCACGCCCACAATATGGCGAAAACAGAAAACATAGCAAGTGCCTTAAGTAAAGCTATAAAAAATTTGGTACAAATGATCACACTAGGTTGGGGTAGATGTATTTTTTTTCGGAAAGTGGACGTGGTCCCGCCCCTACTAAAGTTTTTGCACATATCTCGTAAACTACTAAAGCTCTATCAACCAAACTCTCTCTTCCTTATAGAGTCTAAAAATGCAGGAAATCGGATTATAACCATGGCCACCTCCCCTACAAAGGTTATCTTGGAAACTAATTAAAATGCTTTAATTCAGTAAGTAAAAACCACCAGAAACCTTAAATTTCATTATAACAAGTAAGGAAGGGCTAAGTTCGGGTTTTTTATTTTATACTCTCGCCATTTATTTATTTAACTTTATTTATATTATATAATATACAATTTGACCCACATATTCCTCAAAGGTCTGGTATATAGGAAGTAGGCGTGGTTGTGAAGCGATTTGGCCTATTTTCACAATATATCATTGGGATGTAAGGAAACTATTACAAACCAAGTTTCATTGAAATCGGTTGAGTAGTTCCTGAGATATGGTTTTTGACCCATAAGTGGGCGACGCCACGCCCATTTTTCATTTTGTAAAAAAATCTGAATGTAGCTTCCATCTGCCACTTCTTATGTGAAATTTAGTGTTTCTGACGTTTTTCGTTAGTAAGTTAACCCACTTTTAGTAATTTTCAACCTAACTTTTGTATGGGAGATGGGCGTGGTTATGATCCGATTTCTTTCATTTTTGGACTGTATTAGGAAGTGGCTAAAAAAAACGACTGCAGAAAGCTTGGTTTATATAGCTCTATTGGTTTGCGAGATATGTACAAAAATCTTAGTAGGGGGCGGGGCCATGCCCACTTCCCCAAAAAAATTATATCCAAATATGCCCCTTCATAGTACGATCCTTCACACCAAATTTTATTTCCATAGCTTTATTTATGGCTTAGTTATAGCACTATATGTGTTTTCGGTTTTCCGATTTTGTGGTCCGATTTTGCTCATTTTCGAAAGCAACCTTCCTATGGTGCCAAGAAATAAGTGTGCCAAGTTTCATCAAGATATCTTAATTTCAGCTTGCACAGACGGACGGACGGACAGACAGACATTCGGATTTGAACTCCACTCTTCACCCTGATCACTTTGGTATATATAACCCTATATCTAACTCGTTTAGTTTTGGGTGTTACAAACAACCGTTATGTGAACACAACTATAATACTCTCTTTAGCAACATTTGTTGCGAGAGTATAAAAATGGAATAGAAGGGCTACTCTTAAATTAATATACAAAATTCTAAATGGGTGTGGGTCTGCCCACTTATGGGTCAAAAACCGTATCTCAGAAACTACTCAACCAATATCAATGAAATTTGGTTTGTAATATTTTCCTTGCATCCCAATGATACGTTGTGAAAATAGTCCAAATCGGTTCACAACTACGCCTTTTTCCCATATACCAGAACTGTGAAGTCGGTCTGTATAGTTTACTTTTCAATATATAAAGTTAGTACTAGTGAAAAACTTTAGAAAAATACTGCATTTATATTGTGCCCCTTCTAAAAATCACCGAAATCGGACCATAGTCTTTAAGGCTCCATATATCGAACATGAGGACCTCGGTGCTTCTAACAAATTTTTTATCGAAAATATAGGTAAGTCTCTCAGATATTTTGAAGAAATTCAGAGGGAATATTTTTCTTCTAATAAATGAGAGAAATCGGGTCATAACCTCCCCTAGCTCCCATATACCTAATAATAGGGTTTTCAAACTTTCAATGGACTTTATACCATATATATGTCGAATACGTGTGTCGGCTTGTATGTTATATTAATAAAATTAAATAAATAAATTGCGAGAGTATAAAATGTTCGGTTACACCCGAACATAGACCCTCCTTACTAGTTTTTTTATTCCTTTTTTCGAATCGATTTTGATATGCCAATTGTGGGAAGACCATAAATTCTACAAGTTATTGGAGTTTGTACCTAATTTTTCATATATGCGTATGTATTTGTGTTAGCGTTGCAACAATGGCCAGTTAACTGTTATTAATGTAGTGAATTATCAAAAAAAAAAACATTAATCCTTTTTTAAAATGTTAGCGAAAAACTAAATAAGTTAAGAGCGTTTAGTAAGTAACATGAGTTAATTAAATGTAATTTCAACGTTAATGTACTGTAAACCCACAAAATTCCAATCTAATTGAAATTTATTCAAATTCTGCTACTATTTAATTAGTCAAGTAAACATGTTAGTGAACTCTGTTTTGCCCATAAAAATGTTAAATTTATTAATGAAACAAATTTTTCGAATTCAGTTTCAATATATCAAACACCAAAACAATATAAAATACAACGTATGTGTGACATTTGCACTGACGTTAAATATTTTCTAAGCGCTTACACCAAAGCCGCAGCATATCACTCAAATGCAACATCAACGGCACTGCGGTTCGATTGTGGTGAATTATCATGCAACCAAAAAAGTTAAAAAAAAGAACTATGTATTCAAAAACTATGTAAACACTTGCACACTTATTTAATTTTGTGTAAATTGTAAATTGTAAATTTTGATAAAAAGACAGCCGCGGCCGCAAATGAAGCTAAATGGCGCGACCGCATTGGCCGCAACACGTACAGCATGTGCACATATGTATGAATTAAATCGGTGTGTGCCGCAAAAACGTGCAAATGCTGCCACGCCGCACATTAGCAACTCATTTGCTGCGTAAACTGCGGCAACCGCAAAAGGTGAAGGAAAAAATAAAATGAAACAACAAATAAATAAATAAATAAAGGGCGAACTATTGCAATGCCATCAACGGCTTCGTACATATATTTTTGCAATTGCAATACTCGCATTTGTGCATTTATAATTCTTTTTTGCAAATAACTTGCGGCCGAGAAGTCAATAATGTATAGCTTATGACTTTTTTCGTCTAAAGCTGTAAAAAAAACTATGGTGTTTGTGTGTTTATATTACTACATAATTGTAGCAGCAGCCAATGCACAACATTTCATTCAACCTTTTGTTCAGAAATTTGACTTCCAACTGCTTTGAGAGAGATGTCTATGTCAAAGTCCCAAAATCTGTTTAAATATTTTTTAAGGTGGTCAAAAAATTGTATGATTTTAATGGTTTTTAAATGTTAAGAAAAGCTTTCTAGAGTACAAATATTTAATCTTTTATCCTTTCAAAATGATCGTTCAGGATAATTTTTTGTATGCTGCCTTCGACACGAGGTCACAAACTGCTCTATTTATTTATATATTTATATATTACTCATGAACTATTTATTGCAAACAAATAAATTTAAGTGATTTTTATACTCTCGCAACAAATGTTGCTAAGAGAGTATTATAGTTTTGTTCACATAACGGTTGTTTGTAAGTCATAAAACTAAACGAGTTAGATATATCAGGGTGAAGAGTGGAGTTCAAATCCGAATGGATGTCTGTCCGTCCGTCCGTCCGTGCAACGGATAACTTGAGTAAAAATTGAGATATCTTAACGAAACTTGGAACACGTATTCCTTGGCACCCTCAGGAGGTTGCTTTCGAAAATAGGCAAAATCGGACCATTGCCACGCCCACAAAATGGCGGTTGGTTGATAACCAAAAACACATAAAGTGTCATAACTAAGCCATAAATAAAGTTATAAAAGTTAAATTTGGAATAAAGGATCGCACGAGGAAGGGGCATATTTGGATGTAATTTTCTTATGGAAGTGGGCGTGGCCCCGCCCCCAAAACGGTTATTTGTATGTATCTCGCAAACCAATAAAGCTATATAAACGGATAATAACCACACCCACCTCCCATACAAAGGTTAGGTTGAAAATGACTAAAAGTGGGTTTATTCACTAACGAAAAACGTCAGAAACCTTAAATTTCACAGAAATAATAGCAGAAGGAAGCTGCACTGAGATTTTTTTACAAAATGGAAAATAGGCGTGGCATCGCCCGCTTATGGGTCAAAAACCATATCTCAGAAAGTGTTCGACAAATTTCAATGAAATACGGTATATAATATTTTCTTGACACCCTGTTGACACGTGTGGAAAATGGACGAAATCGGTTCTCAACCACGACAACTTCCCATATAACGAATTTTCGAATTCCATCTTATTCCTTCACTTTATAATATATACATAAAGAACCAATGAAGATAGCAAAATAAAACTTTACACAAATACTGTATATAATCTGTGGCATCACTTGTGAAAAATTTGTCGAAATCGGACTATAAATTTTCAATCCCCGGATATCGAATATGAAGTCTCTGTACCAGACAAGGTTAAAATCGGGTCATAACTTCCCTTATATATGAATATATGAGAATACCTAATTATAGGATTTTCAAAAATATGAAGAGCTTAATAGCTTATAAATCGGTTAATATGTGAAATATATTTATGCCGAATATATGGGTCAAATTGTGTGTTTTCTTAATAAAAATATAGCAATAAATTGCGAGAGTATAAAATGTTCGGTTGCGCCCGAACTTAGCCTTTCCTTACTTGTTTAAGATATTATCTCCCTTCCGCCTTTGCATGATTAGTTTGGTTAATGCGTTCAACAGACATTGCGACATGTGGCATCTCGTGACATCGCCTAGGAGATGAGAGTTAGTCACCACACCATTTTAAACCATCTGCAGAAGGCTGGATACACAGAATAGCTTCATGTTTGGGTGCCGCCAGTTTTGACGGAAAAAAACCTTCTGGACCGAATCAACGCCTGCGATATGCTGCTGAAACGGAACGAACTCGACCCATTTTTGAAGCGAATGGTGACTGGCGACGAAAAATGGATCACATACGACAATATAAAGCGAAAACGGGCGTGGTCGCAGGCTGGTGAACAGGTTTAATTCAAACGAATTGAATGTTACGTATACGCCGTGTAAATCATGCATACATTCCAGCATATTTCTTCTAAATTTTTGCTGCGATTTTATATTTCATGGAATTCAAATTAAATGCGAAGATTTAAATAAATATATTTTTGGCCTTAACTTGAGTAACTAAATTGTTTATGAGGCAATTCTAATAAGAGTAAATAATATTATTAATATTTAATATTTTTTTTTTCAAATTTCTATCACCTTTTATTTACCAAAGTCTCAATGCAGCAAGTGACAAGCTAATTTTTTTTTAATTTTCTACATTAAAAAAAACAAAATTTGACCAAAAAGTAGGCGGTCACGCAGAAAACACAGAAATCTGAAACTTGAATAGCAGAAGTAGTGAAAATAATCAATAAAAATGCATTAATCTTATTATAGTAATGATGTGAGTAGTCTTCAAACAAATAAATGGGAGACTTTAAGACTGTCTTTCGTTATTTATATATAATATTGTTTTCAAACAAGAATTTATTCATACAACTTCCTCTCAACCACAGCAACTACACGAGTGTATAATGAGAAACCAGTTATAATATTTATCTTACCGTAATGATGGTTGTCTTCTACGAATTAAAGGTTACCGCCCTTTTCGTTATGAGTTGAATTAATTTCATAAAACAAATGCTAAATTAAGTAAAGATAAAACAACAATTTAATACAAATTAATATAAGTATTTCTTCCGAATCACTGTAAGAAAAATGTGTCTCCGTGAATGACTTAAGAAATTCCTGATAATATTGGAGCTACATACTTCCTACGCACTAATATCAGAGAAAAGTCAATGAGGAAACTTCACTTTCGATATAATTTAAAGAGCACAGCTAGCTAACGCCCTGACTACAGCTTGCGCTAATATTATCCACATTTTATCACCTGGCAGTAAAGTTTTCATTCGTCGCCACTCTATGCAAATGCGAAGCGTAAACCCGCTTTTATATGCATTATTGTCTAATTTTTGCGTTGCCCAAACTGAAATGTCATGTAAGAGTTGACATAGCGCCGCACAAGCGTACATACACGTATATCCGACGTGTACGACGTGGCTTGCCTGCGCCGGGCGCTCGTAAATTCTTTTAAAGAAATAAAAATTCCTTAGCGTACGCTCACTAGCGTTCACACTCACCAATTACTATACACACGCACACACACCTCTACATGAAGAGAAACACATACTCATACATTAACCCGCTATGTACCCACATGTGGTTGTTGTTCGCTTTTGTCATGGCTGCTAAATTGTGCCACTCACTCACGTGGTTTGTTGCCACCAGGTTGTCAGCGACAAATGCTGTCTTATTTGTTGTCATTCGGCGTGCCACCCACATTTATTGTTGTTGTTTTTGTTGTTTTAGCGATTTTTTTTGTTGCTACAAGCATGTTTGTTTGTTATGTCACTGCTATGCTACTGCGCTGTTTGTTGTTGCTCATGTCATACGCGACATTTTGGGGTATGTCGCTGCGGTGTGCTGCTGCTGCAAGTGGCACAATTTGTTAGTAGCATGTAAAATTCGGTTTTGTGGATTTTATGGTTGTTAGAAAGGATTTAATGATGCACATGAAAAAATTACGTGTTATAATGTTTCAACTTTTTTCACACCGTTATTTGCATACAACCACAGGCAGCACACTATGTAGGCGTTGTGTGCACAAAGTATTTGCCTCTCGACGGTGAATGGGATTTATATGTTCCATGTCCTTACGTGTACAGATATGTATACATATAAATATTATATATTATATGTATATAAAGAGAAAGAGTAAGACTTCAGCTTTTAAATAAATACCTAAAAAGGTATATATACGAAGTATGAACTGTAATTTTCTTAGTTTAGGTTGCTCTTAATTCCGCGAAGTTGAATTTTGTAGCGTAGTAAGTGCTTATATTAAAATGAAATCTGATAGTAAATCCATGGAAAACTTTTAAATTTAATAGCACTTTTACAGTAAAGCATATTTTCGACAATTCAGCACGGTACACAAGTTTTTGTTCGAGAACAACACCTGCTTAATATTCATGAATGAGAAAGTTTTATACTTTTTTTCGGTGTATCAACTGCAAGAAGTTCTGTTGCCTACTTTCTTGTTTATAAGTTAGTATATTATATTTTAGATAACCTAAAAGCCTTTACTCGCTGTGAGTCATTAACACCGGTGAGTAAAATCAAAATTCTAATTTTTGCTTAAAAAAAATTTGAATTGAAAATTTTTATTAAATATCATTCATTTAAAATAATACCACAAAACCAAAAATAATAAATATTTACACCTCAAATCCTTAAGTGTCTCTAGATACAAGTAGCTTAGCATCTGAAGAGTTTTCAAAATGCGGTAAAAAGAAAAGTGAAAAATAAACATCGAAACAAAATAACAGTGCCACAAAACGAGAAGCCAATGAATTATTAAAAGTCCAATTGGATAGCGCACAACATATTCTGACTACTTTTGCTTTACAGCACATCACATCCGTCTTCCATGTGCTGGTAGACCATAAATTTACAACGTCATTTGGCAGACAACTAAAAATGAGTTGGAGCAAGCACTGAGTTGACTTTGAGTTGAATGAAACAGATGCAATGTGAAGGCCCAAAGCAACTGACCGCAAACGAATGAAGTGGCTGGCGAAAGTGACGTGCTGTTGAAAGTGTAAAAGAAGTTGCAAAAGCTGAAAGTAAAAACTGATGGCATGCTTGGTGAACGAACTGAAAGCCAAAGACGAGTAGAGATATTTTTTTTTAACTTGCAGTATATCTATATATATAAAAAGAAGTTACATTTCCTTGGTAATCTTATAACTCAAGAACGGGCTCACCTATCCAAACCAAATTGTTAGGCTTTGTTTGGACTGTTCAGTAGATGGTTTGTGTTTTGAAATTTTAAGAATCGGATACCAGGGTCTCGAGAAATAGGCCAAAACGTGGACCCGGGTAACCCTAGGATGTGTTTGTACAATATGGGTAGCAAATGGAAGCTGTTGATGATATCTATAGGATAGAGTATTTTTGATGACGTTCCGTGACTAGGGTCTCGAGATATCGGCCAAAATGTTTCAAAAATTTCACCACATATGTAGGTATGTATGTAGCAAGCAATCAATCGGATACCAGGCAATCAATCGGATACCAGGGTCTCGAGAAATAGGCCAAAACGTGGACCCGGGTAACCCTAGGATGTGTTTGTACAATATGGGTAGCAAATGGAAGCTGTTGATGATTTCTATAGTGTAGAGTATTTTTGATGCCACTCCGTGACTAGGGTCTCGAGATATCGGCCAAAATGTTTCAAAAATTTCACCACACATGTAGGTACGTATGTAGCAGGCAATCAATCGGATACCAATGTCTCGAGAAATAGGCCAAAACTTGGACCCGGGTAACCCTAGGATGTGTTTGTACAATATGGGTAGCAAATGGAAGCTGTTGATGATTTCTATAGTATAGAGTATTTTTGATGCCGCTCCGTGACTAGGGTCTCGAGATATCGGCCAAAATGTTTCAAAAATTTCACCACACATGTAGGTACGTATGTAGCAGGCAATCAATCGGATACCAGGGTCTCGAGAAATAGGCCAAAACGTGGACCCGGGTAACCTTAGGATGTGTTTGTACAATATGGGTAGCAAATGGAAGCTGTTGATGATTTCTATAGTATAGAGTATTTTTGATGCTGCTCCGTGACTAGGGTCTCGAGATATCGGCCAAAATGTTTCAAAAAATTCACCACACATATGTTACATTTTTGTTTATTTAACTCGTACCTACTTGGAAAGCTGAAAAGCGCTCATATTAGCATACATACATCAATAATAGTTTAATCATTTACTAAACGATTTGTTACCTACTTAGCTACGCTCTTTCGCTCTCAAAATTTATGAACTTTCGTCTTAACTACCATACTTATTATTCCCACCTACAAACTAACTGCATTATATTTATATCAACATGTAGGTATGTATGTAGCAGGCAAATCGACAAACAAAGTAGGCTTTGAAAAGATATCGAACTATATTACGGTGCATTTATTTTGCATAAAGAAATACATGAATATTTTGTTTTTTGTAGGTATATAGAACTTTGACTCTTAGCATTAAAAAAATTCAAATTAGGAGAATATATGATATTGGAGTGTAAACATCGCCGGAGCGTTTTCTTTGGCCCCATACGTTCAGTAGTGTCCGAAATTACCGCGGTGCAAAATTATTAGTTATTATATATATTTTTATTTTTATTTTTTATTTTTTATTGAAGTTTGTGTGAATTTGTGAAAAAAATAAATATAGCTCAAAGCGAATTTCCAACTAGGCCAAAACATGGCAATGAGGCAATGAATTATCCAACTGAATTTTTAAATTCATTAGAACCGGCTGGTATGCCACCGCATTGCTTGAATCTGAAAGTGGAATTATTGCGAAATATTAATCCACCAAAACTGTGTAATGGCACCAGATTGGCAGTGAAAAATTTATTGCCAAATTTGATTGGAGCTACGATCTTAACTGGTAAATCAAAAGGAGAAGTTCGTTTAATACCGCGTATCCCTATGATTCCAACTGATATGCCATTTGAATTCAAACGATTACAATATCCTGTGCGTTTATCATTTGCGATGTCTATCAACAAAGCTCAAGGGCAAACACTTAACGTTTGTGGTGTGAATTTGGAGGAATCATGTTTTTCACATGGACAACTTTATGTTGCCTGTTCCAGAGTCGGTACCCCCAGCCGTTTGTTTATTCATGATCAAAATGGAAAAACAAAAAATATTGTTTATCCAAATGTTTTGGATAGCTAGCAAATAATTAAATATATTTTTTTTTATAAATTAGTTATATTTTATATTTCACTTTATACGTAGCGAAGCATGTACCGGGCCGCTATAAATATTATATGTATTCATTGTATTGCTTTCAAAAAATCATAAAGTTCTGCTTATCTGTAACACCACATTCATTGACTGTTAGGCGGTACAAAGTTCGCCGGGTCAGCTAGTAATATATAAAGATATAATATTTTTGTTGCTATGCAGCTTGTTAGCTAATTGCAAAGTAGTTTTAGTTTTCAACGAAAAAAAAATTGATTTTGTAGCTATAATTCTTTGAAACCAACAGCTTTACCGAGAGTGTAAGCTCCTTTTAATTCTTACGATTTCATTTACAAACCAATCAGAAATAACTTAACTGATTAAAAAAGCTGTCAAATTATTTTGAAAGCCAAAAGGAGCTTTCATAAGTGTAAGCTCCTTTTAAATCGATTTCATTTATAAACCAATCAGAAATAAATCAACTGATTAAAAAAATAATTTAGCTGTTTCGTTTTTATTTTTTGCTAAAGCTCTGAAAGATGCACGAACTTTCAAATATTGCTTAAAGCTTCTGAGATGCCTTAAAATAAACACCATATATATTTTTCGTACCTACATACCAACTAATAAAGGCAACTTCAAGCAAAAGCTCCAAAATTTGATTTACACTCACATAACTGAAATCTTTGCAGTTTTAAAGCACCAGCTGCGTTGCTCTAAGCCTAAAAGCACAGTTGCCTCTACTTGTTTGATATAACTTTTTGATTTCACTTCATTTTTTCTTAAATACAAGCAGTTAACAGCAGGCAGGCCTACTGACAACAGAAGTTTTCGTTAGCAAAAAAAGAAAATATTTTGAATAGCATTACTTCTATGAGCTGAACTTTTGCAGCCAGTCTCTCAATCTGCCATTGAGCGGGAGCGCACGCGATGACGACAGTGTCATAAATAAATTATATTAAAGAAATTTTTAACTTTTTGCACTTATTTATAGCTTGCTTGCACCAACAAAGTGACCACACCCACAACTGTCGCGCACAATCATCGCCGGTGTTTGAGTAGAGTTTTGGTTGGGAGTCTCGTTATTTTCTACTTATTACAATTCATACTGCCGCTTTCGCACATTTTTCACTGCAACTGACAATGTGTACCTCACTCTTTCTCTCGTTCTCGCTCTACCGTGTGCCGTTTAGCCTTTTCTACTTTGCTATTGTTTTGTTTTTGTAAGTAACTGCCTGGCAGCGTGCTTTGTTTTATCTTCGCTTGTATTATAATATACGTATGTATAAGCACTGCATGGTGCGTTTATATATTTTTCATTTTCGGTTGCCAAAACTGACCTAAATTGCAATTTACAACGCTGCTGCCTGCGTTTGTTTACATAAAAGTTTGCCACAACTTTTCTGCACAATTTTGCTTTAGCTTCAGCTTCAGTTGCACCTTCCGCCACTGCCATAGCCACAATCGTTGCGACGACTTCTATGTGGAGCTGTCGCTTTTGCTACTCTTTTAGGTTTAGTTAGTTCTTTGCTGCGTTTCATATTTGCTTATTTTCGGTTGTGAAAGTTTCATTTTGTTGCTGCCAAAAGTCGCCTTTTCTGCGCTCTTACAAGTGACCTGCGTGCTGACCTCATCGTTGTGGCTGCGTTTCGTTACAGAATGACTGCCTCATGCCTCTCATCCCGACTTAGTTGCATGAGAATGGTTGGCAAGTGGCGCGCACTCGTATTGCTCTAAGCGCTTGCCGTCAAGTCTTTAAGCCCTTGCAACGGTAAATAGAACTAATTGAAGCAAAGTGATTTAAATGGAAACGTCATAATCTTTCTTTTCTCTCGCATTTAATTGAAATGGAAAACAACATTTAATTGGCTATGAAAAAATGCGACTGGGTGAATTTTTCACATCATCGCATTGTTGGTATTGTTGTGTAAGTCAAGTAGTTTGTGTACTAGAGTTGCAACCGCTTTCACTTGTGGGTTTCCACAAGCGGTTGAAAGAGAATAAATAACGATAAGACGTTTGAGTGAATAATTCGTTCAGTAAAAACTGCTTTTAAAGAGACAGGTTTTTCGTAATACTACATATTTTTATACAATAAAGATTGTTGTGAATAAGAATAAGAGTTGGCAGGTTCGAAATTGATTCTAACAAGATCTGTGCGGATAATAACTTAAGGACTAGGGCCTCGCGAACGTTAGCTATATATCCTAATACTTCAGCTAGCGTTTCGTTTATAATAGCTTTTAGCAGTAAGTTGATATTGCAGATGGACAAAAAGTCCATCACAAAGGTAATGCTCGTAAATTTTATGAAAAAATTAAGCGATTTAACGAAGGAGCATCCTCATGAGAAATTCGAATAACAATCACCCGCCTGAAGAACAACAAAGCGGCGGGGGCCGATAGATTACCGGCCGAGCAATTCATACACGGCGGCGAAGAACTGATAAGGTGCATGCATCAGCTTCTTTGCAAAATATGGTCGGAAGAAAGCATGCCTGACGATTGGAACCTCAGTGTGCTCTGCCCAATCCATAAAAAGGGAGATCCCACAATCTGTGCCAATTACAGTGGGATAAGCCTCCTAAATATCGCCTATAAGGTTCTAACGAACGTACTGTGTGAAAGACTAAAGCCCACCGTCAACAAACTGATTGGACCTTATCAGTGTGGCTTTAAACCTGGAAAATCCACAATTGACCAGATAGTCACCATACGCCAAATCTTCGAGAAGACCCGGGAAAAGAGGATCGACACACACCACATTTTTGTCGAATTTAAAGCTACTTTCGACAGCATGAAAAGGAGCTGCCTTTACGCCACGATGTCTGAATTTGGTATTCCCGCAATACTAATACGGCTATGTAAGTTGACGTTGAGCAACACCAAAAGCTCCGTCATGATTGGGAAGGACCTCTCGGAGCCGTTCGATACCAAACGAGGTTTCAGACAAGGTGACTCACTATCGTGTGACTTCTTTAACTTGATGTTGGAAAAAATTATACGAGCTGCAGAGCTAAATAGAGAAGGTACAATCTTCTATAAGAGTGTACAGCTGCTGGCGTACGCCGATGATATTGATATCATCGGAAGCAACAACCGCGCCGTTTGTTCTGCTTTTTCCCGCATGGATAAGGAGGCGAAGCGAATGAGTCTGGGGGTGAATGAGGACAAGTCGAAATATCTGCTGTCATCAAGCAAACAGTCGGCGCATTCGCGTCTTGGCTCCCACGTCACTGTTGACAGTCTTTACATCGAGTCGTAGATAATTTCGTATACCTGGAAACCAGTATCAACAACACCAACAATGTCAGCCTCGAAATCCAGCGCAGAATCACTCTTGCCAACAGGTGCTACTTTGGACTGAGTAGGCAATTGAACAGTAAAGTCCTCTCTCGACGAGCCAAAATCAAACTCTACAAGTCGCTTATCATTCCCGTCCTGCTTTATGGTGCAGAAGCTTGGACAATGTCAACATCAGATGAGGCGACACTAGGAGTTTTCGAGAGAAAGGTTTTGCGCAAGATTTATGGTCCTCAGAACATTGGCAAAGGCGAATACCGCTCGACGAGCTGTACGAGTTATACGACGACATTGACATAGTTCAGCGAATAAAAAGACAGCAGCTACGCTGGCTAATTCATGTTGTCCGAATGGACGAAAACGCTCCAGCCCTGAAAATGTTCGATACAGTACCAACCGGAGGAAGGCGAGGAAGGGAAAGGCCTTCGCTCCGTTGGAGGGACCAGGTGGTGAGCGACCTGGTTGCACTTGGAATCTCCAACTGGCGCCGAACTGCGAAGGAAAGAGAGGAGTGGCGCGCTCTCATCGATTCGGCTATAACTGGCTAAACGGTACAACGCCAATCACATACATACAATTATCATAGAATTTATTTTCATTATTTTCAGTTACATAAATAAAGCGCCGAAATTAAACAAATTATAAGTACATAAACCTTCAGTGTTCAATAATATAAGGATTCTCAAACTTACGATTCTCTTTACAAGCTCTATATCGGTCATTATGTAAGATATCTTAAAAGTTACTGTATTGCATTTCCTTTTCTATTCATTTGATATTGAAAGCATACGCCACCATACTTAATTTTTCGCCAAAGCTTTCATCACTTTTCACTTCCCATTCCATACGAAACTGTCCGACTGCTTAATGACCAACTGATGCTGCCATTAAGTCATTGTTGTTATCCGTAATACAATATGTATTGTATTTAAAAACGTTGATGGCGCTGACGTCTTCATGACTATTGTTATAGTTGCTTTTATTATTGGTGTTATGCGTTCGCTGTTGCACCTCGTTAAGCATTGTCTTCATTGTGTGCTAGTCTGTGTCTGTCTTGAGGCTTTGAGTATAAATAAATACATATACTTGCTTGGGGTAGTGTGAAATGCCGCTCAATAAATACGATAACGAACGCGTTTTTTATGATTTTCTCAATCACCACTTCACTAACGGATGTGAAGTGGTATTTATGGGCCATTGCCGCTTTATTTTGATACATTGTTGAAAAGACATTCCGTATAAATGTGTGTAGATATTTTTATTATATAACAAATAATTTTCTTTTTTTCCAAATGATGGCTTTGTTTTGCACAATCGAAATATTGTTGATTTATTTAAAGAATGTTATAACTCAATAAATCTCAGTGTTCTGTTAATTATACAAAACCAGCTAGTACACTTACAACAATTTATCACAGCGGTACACGCTTAGCACCCGCTGAAATATAATGGTTTTTACTTTTTATTTCGATAAAGTTTTCTTGTATTCAAGTCTATAAAAGTTCTTTTCTCAGGCTTTATATATTTTCGAGTTACGCCACTTTTCAAGTAAGTAATAATGGTTTCAGCACAAATTCTTTACGTATTTAAATTTAATATCTTCATATTGTGTCATCTCTATTCTAAAATATTGAACTGAAATAATTGATGAGTTTCTTATATAAATTACAGTACACTCAACTTTTGCTAACTCCCAAGTTAACTTTTTATTTTTATATACATATATCTGTATACTAAAACGATTTCAGCATTTATCATTAGTATTAATGCAGCACGAAGTGCTTACATAAGAACGCATAGCATAAAAATCACACTTCTATTATTCACAAATTGATGACATCAGAGGCAACACAGCGCGTGTAGCAGCTCTCAACCAATGTCAGCTGCTAATTGGATTTGCACCAACAGTCCGTGGATAATCTGCATGTGAAGCCATGCAACAATGCAACAGCGCCAGCTTCCATAATTCTGTGCACTTTGAGCGGATGATGTGTCGAATTCGCAATGAAACCATGACCAAATCGAAGCACAAAAGCGCCAACAGTTTCAAGCATATGTGGGTACTTGTCACATGCTTGCTATTTGTGGCATTCCGATGTAGTTCGGCCTTTCTTACCATCGACGCTGACCAGCATGTCGAGCGCTATTATCTAACAAAGCAGCACGCATGCGGTATAATACGGTGCACCCTGGCGTTGCCAACTGACCCATATCTGGCAAGTAAGCAAGCGATGTTTTCGGGCGCAATCAAATGCGATCGGTTATATGAAATTTTAGTACATTTGAACAGGGTTCTATTTTGAGATATTGGTTTCCTGCTATAAAAAAATACTGCTACAGAAATGAATAATTTACATCACTTCAAAATATCTGTCCGAACTACAGAACTCAATATTTGATAGTTGGAAAATTGTTTTTTTTTTTTTCAGAAAAAGTATCATTTAATAGAAATCGGCATGGACGATCTACCAAGAAAAGTATTATCTACATCCTTCGATTAAAATAATATTTCCCATGCATAGTCACTCTCATGTTGATTTGCAAATGTCAAAAATATGTAGGTGTTAGAATAAAGTTATAATACCCTACAGAGGCATACGTTGGCATATAAAATGCCCAAAAACCGACAACTGACAACGCAAAACCAGCAGTCGGCATTTACAAACCGCTGGGAAATGCGGACGATATGTGGATTAGTGATGAACGCGTTGGTCCATCGCTGGACACTCACATGCTGTAACAACAATAAAAAAAATCTGTCAACTGTTGGAAGGGATTGTGGCCGCTTTGCAGTCGAAAATAGCGACCAATCATTGAAGCTGGAGGACTTACATTAGCATTTTGTGTGAAAAATATGTGTCAAATTGCTGAAAGAGGATGATAACTAGAATTTTGTTCAGTGACGGTGAGAGGGGATGCTGCATCTATACAGTTTGGAATTTTTGAAAACATCACAAATTTACACACATACATAATCATATAAAATGAAAACAGCTATCCAGTTGTCACCTTAGTTGTTTGCATTCATATGTAGTGGTTGCATTTGTAGTTGCCGGAATTTCGTAGAAAAGTTATCACAATGGAAAATTAAAAGTGAATTCAGAATGTAAAATGCAAACGAAGGGCGCAAATTGAATTACCGAAGGCGAGCACATTTACAATGAGAGTCGACAGACACTTTTTCTAAATGTGCAAAATAGTTACTTTTTCACCCAGAAGTTTGCAATATGTACAAATTTTTTACACCGAACATTCAGCGCAACAAAAAAGAAAAATTAAATAAAAAGAAAAAGTAAATGTAGCAAATGGACTTATTAAGCTATATTCAAAAGTTGTGTAGCGTCGAAATTAGAGTTGCATATAAAAAATTAACGAAAAGTTTAAAAAATATTGATGAGAACTATTCAGAACTGAAATCTGAATGTGCTAAATTTTTTTCCGTAACCACATAAACATTCAATAATATTACAATGATATACAAGAAATATTATTTTTATTGAAAAAAGTTGTAATAAAATAATAAAAATTAAATATTGTTTGTTTTCAGTTGAAATGGTAAGTAAATAAGACTTACTTTCGCCAATGCCTTACTAGTAGGTGGTGCATAAAGTCCGAAATACGACAATTAAAATTCAATTACCGATCATTTACCTTTTACCTATTTGTATCTATGCATAATATCAATCTAAGTAACATTGTTAAAACACTAGAAGGGTGGTCCACATGTCCATATTTTGTTTTAACAATTTGTGATCGTAAATTCATGCTTTTTAATTATGATTTCGCAGACTGTTATATACAGGACTATAAAATGACATGTAATGCTTTTGATTCATATTCTGAACGAAATCATGGTATAAAAAATTTGCTGTCATGCTTCGGCCTTTAAAAATGGTAGCACTTGAGTTTATGATTTTCGACAGTGGTAAAATTTCACTGGAAATTTATTGTTTGAGAATTCTAGCAATATCCACTTGGGCCGAGTGATTACTTAACTTAACATAAGTTTAAGCTCAAAAGTGGAGATAGAATAGTAAATATTAATTGCAGCTCTCTCAACCTTATTGATTGAACAATACAAGCGTGTCGGAAAAATATTGCGCAATCATCGATTAGTTTGATATCAACTGGTAAACATATTTCCAGCTTTTACTGATAAACGCTCATTTATCTTATGAATATAGTTGTGAATGACATGGTATATGGAAAGTCTAATAAAAACACCATATTGTGATGCAATAACTCAAAATCAAATGTTTATCTAGTATATTTTGTTGACATAACGTAGCATCGTTATAAATGAACTTGTCTCCATTACAGTGACGGTGCTGTCATATATATAAACATGCATATGTCTCACCTGCCACACCTTTTAAGCTATATATGTAAAAAAATAGTAAACAAATATATGTATGTAGAAGCTGCAGATTTCTTGCCTCAAAATCAGTGGTTGCCTATGAACCATGCGTGCAAGAACTGAGTTGAGTTGTTTGAGGCAGTAATTTTGAATTGATATCAAAGCAAAGCTATTGACAACAAATACATTGACAAGGCAACAATAAGAACCCAACAAAACCATTTATCACTCTGGAAAATAGATGAACGTTTTTTTGGAATTATCATTTATATAAATAGAGAATTAGAAGGAATGCGGAAATATTACGCCCTTACAGGTATACGAGTATACAGTATGTATATATAACAAGTAAGGAAGGGCTAAGTTCGGGTGTAACCGAACATTTTATACTCTCGCAATTTATTTATTTAACTTTATTTATATTATATAATACACAATTTGACCCACATATTCGTCATATATATTGTATAAAGTCCATTGAAAGTTGGAAACCCTAATATTAGGTTAGAAGTACCGAGGTCCTCATGTTCGATATATGGGGCCTTGACAATCTATGGTCCGATTTCGGTGATTTTTAGAATGGAGCTGCCACACTATAAACGTAGTATTTGTGCAAATTCTGCATCGATATCTTCACTAGTGCTTACTTTATATATTGTAAAGTTAACGATTCAGATCGTATTAAAAGTTCTGGTATATAGGAAGTAGGCGAGGTTATGAAGCGATTTGGCCCATTTTCACAACATATCATTGGGATGTAAGGAAACTATTATAAACCAAGTTTCATTGAAATCGGTCGAGTAGTTCCTGAGATATGGTTTTTGACCCATAAGTGGGCGACGCCACGCCCATTTTCCATTTTGTAAAAAAATCTGAGTGCAGCTTCCACCTGCCATTTCTTACGTGAAATTTAGTGTTTCTGACGTTTTTCGTTAGTGAGTTAACCCACTTTTAGTAATTTTCAACCTAACTTTTGTATGGGAAGTGGGCGTGGTTATTATCCGATTTCTTTCATTTTTGGACCGTAGTAGGAAGGATAGAGCTGAAGAGGGAAGCGAGACGCATTTGCAGACAAAAAAAGAAAGAGGCCGAAATGCGTGAGTATGAAGAGCTTGACAAGCTGGCCGACAGGGGTAATGCTCGAAAATTTTACGAAAAGACCCGGCGACTAACTGAAGGTTTCAAGACCGGAGCGCACTCCTGTAGGACCCCCAGAGGTGATCTAGTTATTGATGACCAGAGTATACTGAGTTTGTGGAGGGAACACTTCTCCAGCCTGCTGAATGGCAGTGAAAGTACAACACCAGGAGATGGCGAACCCGATTCCCCAATCGACGACGATGGAGCAGATGTTCCATTGCCCGACTGTGAAGAAATTCGAATAGCAATTACCCGCTTGAAGAACAATAAGGCGGCGGGTGCCGATGGATTACCGGCCGAGCTATTCAAATACGGCGGCGAAGAGCTGATAAGGTGCTTGCATCAGCTTCTTTGCAGAATATGGTCGGAAGAAAGCATGCCTGACGATTGGAATCTCAGTGTACTCTGCCCAATACACAAAAAGGGAGACCCCACAATTTGCGCCAATTACCGTGGGATAAGCCTCCTCAACATCGCGTATAAGGTTCTGTCGAGCGTATTGTGTGAAAGACTAAAGCCCACCGTCAACAAACTGATTGGACCTTATCAGTGTGGCTTTAGACCTGGAAAATCAACAACAGACCAGATATTCACCATGCGCCAAATTTTGGAGAAGACCCGTGAAAATAGGATCGACACACACCATCTATTTGTCGACTTTAAAGCTGCTTTCGACAGCACGAAAAGGAGCTGCCTTTATGCCGCGATGTCTGAATTTGGTATCCCCGCAAAACTAATACGGCTGTGTAAGCTGACGTTGAGTAGCACCAAAAGCTCCGTCAGGATCGGGAAGGACCTCTCCGAGCCGTTCGATACCAGACGAGGTTTCAGACAAGGTGACTCACTCTCGTGTGATTTCTTTAACCTGATGCTGGAGAAAATAATACGAGCTGCAGAGCTAAATCGAGAAGGTACAATCTTTTATAAGAGTGTACAGTTACTGGCGTACGCCGATGATATCGATATCATCGGAAACAACACCCGCGCCGTTAGTTCTGCTTTCTCCAGACTGGATAAGGAAGCGAAGCGTATGGGTCTGGTGGTGAACGAGGACAAGACGAAATATCTCCTGTCATCAAACAAACAGTCAGCGCATTCGCGTCTTGGCTCCCACGTCACTGTTGACAGTCATAACTTTGAAGTTGTAGATAATTTCGTCTACCTGGGAACCAGCATTAACACCAATAACAATGTCAGCCTGGAAATCCAACGCAGAATCACTCTTGCCAACAGGTGCTACTATGGACTAAGTAAGCAATTGAAAAGTAAAGTCCTCTCTCGACGAACAAAAACCAAACTCTACAAGTCTCTCATCATTCCCGTCCTACTTTACGGTGCAGAAGCGTGGACGATGTCAACATCCGATGAGACGGCACTAGGAGTTTTCGAGAGAAAGGTTTTGCGGAAGATTTATGGTCCCTTAAGAATTGGCAACGGCGAATACCGCAGACGATGGAACGATGAGCTGTATGTGTTATTCGACGACATAGACATAGTCCAGCGAATAAAAAAACAGCGGCTACGCTGGCTAGGTCATGTTGTCCGAATGGATGAAAGTGCTCCAGCTCTGAAAGTATTCGATGCAGTACCCGCTGGTGGAAGCAGAGGAAGAGGGAGACCTCCACTCCGATGGAAGGACCAGGTGGAGAGGGACCTGGCTTCGCTTGGAATAACCAATTGGCGCCAAACTGCCAGAAGGAGGGATGCGTGGCGCGCTGTTTTGGACTCGGCTATAACCGCGTAAGCGGTGTCTACGCCAGTCAAGAAGAAGAAGTAGGAAGTGACTAAAAAAAACGACTACAAAAAGTTTGGTTTATATATGTAGCTCTATTGGTTTGCGAGATATGTACAAAAAACTTAGTAGGGGGCGGGGCCACGCCCACTTCCCCAAAAAAGTTACATCCAAATATGCCCCTTCATAGTGCGATCCTTCATACCAAATTTTATTTCCATAGCTTTATTTATGGCTTAGTTATGGCACTTTATGTGTTTTCGGTTTTCACCATTTTGTGGGCGTGGCAGTGGTCCGATTTTGCTCATTTTCGAAAGCAACCTTCCTGTGGTGCCAAGGAATATTTGTGCCAAGTTTCGTCAAGATATCTTAATTTTTACTCAAGTTACAGCTTGCACAGACGGACAGACGGACAGACGGACAGACGGACAGACGGACGGACGGACAGACATCCGGATTTCAAATCTACTCGTCACCCTGATCACTTTGGTATATATGACTCTATATCTAACTCGTTTAGTTTTGGGTGTTACAAACAACCGTTATGTGAACAAAACTATAATACTCTCTAGCAACTTTGTTGTTGCGAGAGTATAAAAATATAAATAAAGTCATATACTTTCTCCGGGCAGCTGTCATGAAGCTGTGCATCAACGTTTAAAGTACACGCCAAGATGAATGGCGTGAAGTTTGCAGCCCTCTCACCTGACTCATGTTGGCGCAGCTGAATGGTGGACAGCATTGCTGCGCTTAATCCATGGCGACCTGTGAACGTTCCCTTCAATGTAAATGTCAAAAAGTTCTTGTTGTGATAAATGACATTTTGTGAATGCAGCGTGGACAATGAGCGCAACAAAGGCGAATAACAATAGATATGCGCTGATAACCAGCAAAAAAACAATAATTGTCATATTTAAAAAGAGTTATAAGATACTCGTAGATAAAATTCTACGAAACACTTTTCTATTCAAGTCAATTGAAACGACACGTAAATGCAGTACTCGAAGTATTAATTTCCTGAATTTATGTTAGAAACACCTCGGGTCAGATATGACACAGATACATATATATATAGAAAATACTTATCATATTAGAATGATGAGAGAAAAGAAGTGGCCAGGTTAAGTAATAATTCGACTCTATGCTGAATATGTATTAACCAAAAAATTGGCATTGAATTAGTTCATCTTTCGAAAAGATTATTTCACATCATCCTAATTTCATAGAGTTTATTCTACAATAATTTAGTAAGTAGTATTGCTTACTGAGGTGAATTTACGGACGAACCTTTTTCACTTCACAATATAGTCGCACTAACATATCAGATGTCAGGACCTCTTCAAGACGTTCGATCAGAGACAAGGTTTTAGATAGGGGGCAGTGGCACTATCCAAAATGCACTGGACTATGCGGATGACATTGACATCATGGGCGTTACCAACAGAACTGTCTTGTGGTGAACGAGGGCATATACAAATATTCTTTGCGTCTTGGGAACTACGTCACTGTAGGTAGCTATACCTTTGAAAAAGGTAAAGACTTTTTTTTATATCGGAACCAGCATAACTTGCACCAACAAGCCTGGGTAGGCAATCGAGAAACAGTTTCCTCTCTCGACGAACAAAAATTACGATAAGTCTCTCATCATTCCCGTCCTATTATACAGCTCAGAAGCATGGGCGATGACAACCCCGGATGACAAGATACTAGGGCTATTCGAGAGAAATGAGCGATCCGTACTGAAGAAGATGGAACCATGAACTGTATGACATCTATGAGATCATAAAAATCCAACGAATGCGCTGGTTAGCCCATGTCGTACGTATGGAAGACAATGTTCAAATGAAAAGATCCATCGAAACTCATGCGTAGACAACGGAAGCAAGGGCGCCCACGCATTCAATGGTAATACAAAATGCTGGATAGAACTAACTGGCGAAATTTTGTGTTTTCGGTCATGACCGACCTCATGATAACAGAGATAATTTACTATTTATTCCACAAAGATCAGAATCGTGTTTGGACTATTTAAGACAGTCCTTTGTGAAGTCAGAAGCCTCCTGCGACTAGAACTTATATTTCAATAAAGTGATAAAAAGTTTTAGCTATCAGTAGAACTACAAAAATATCAGGTTTTAAAACGCGCACACGCTTTATGGACTCTATCTCTCTCTTCACGCAACAAAGACCTTACATTTAGAATCACAAGTCGTTTTTCAGCTTTCATTACATCTTTTTATTGGTATTTCAGCACTCGTATGTGTTCGTATATGTGTGTGCGGGTATTTCTTCCGTAAAATATACACCTTTGTGCGCCGCAAGTACCAACAGCACCGCTGAAGTACATCGAACAAGTGTTTGGTATAAAAATATTTGTTTGCTTCAAGTGTTTATTGTGCGCTGCAATTGTGTGCTTGGTGCTTGGCGAGAAAGTGAAAATTGAAATTTCTTTCACAACCAGTAAATGGCTTTACAGCCAAGTTGAAGTGCAATGTGCGAAATAGAGAGAAATGTGCAAAAAAAAACGGAATTGAAATGGATTTTTCGGACATTTCAATTGCATCGATTGGAGAGTGAAGCTTGTATAACGGTACGTTGCTGCAAATGACATTTCAATTCAATAAACGATGTGGCACTCTGGGCGCGACGTGCCATCAACCAAATGCGAGGTAAGTCAAAAGTACAACTATTCAACAAATGATCGATCTCTTGCGAACCTACGGCCGTAGGTAGATATATACACCTGCAAACGTGTATACACATACATATGAAATGGCATACTGGGTGTTGGAGTAGCCATGCAGTACCACGAATAGGATAAGAGCTGTCAACTTCATATCCATTGTGAATGCATGCTTATCGCGCGCTTGTGTGGCTGCTTGCTGGAGAAACGAAATTTTTTCTATTTCTGCATTTCGGTTATACAGTTACACAGACAGCGACAATATTTTATGGCTCTGCAAATGTATTATTTTATTTTATTTCTGTCCTCTTTTGCGCCACACTATTTCATTGCATATGCATACATACAAATTGGCGATCTTATTGTTATGGCTGCTTGTTTGCCTTTGCAACGCGCTGAAATACCAAATCTATTGCGCACAACTTCCGGTTGAAAGTACCAACTTTAATGCTATCTCATTTTTTTTGGTTTTGGCTGCTGAGCGCTTTTGTAATATTTCGTTCGCGCAAATTTGCATTACTCGTGTTTTATTATTTTTATTATTTCTACACTGTTGTGCTTCCGCGCATAAAAATGTCGGACGCTATTTTTCACTGCCATTGCGCGATTTGTGCAGCTCAGCGTGTGGGGCATTAGTGTGCAAAATGCACTCTTTGTCATGGCGAAACAGCGCTTCGTTTTTTCTCTTTATGAGCAATTTTTTTGCGTCAAATTTTTATTTAACATTACGGTTTTACCTGCGCATACAGATTTTGGCAAATACGAATTTCTCATTATTTTACAAATGTTTAAATGCTCGCTGATACTGAAAATTTATATTTACGAGTCACTGACTGATTGTGCTGTATGCAGTAAGAAGTTGTTATAAATTACAATAGTATTCATCAGCTCAAATAGAATGTTGCAACTTGAAAACCATCGAAATATGTATATATAGCTGACTTAAAAAAAATTATGAATTTAGCGCATTGGGACTTTCCATTTGATATTTTGCTTGAAATAGTTATATTATGACATTCGGACATCAAATAATATTGCGCAATATTTAAAAAAAAGTATGCATTAACAATAGATCAAATTTTCAATTCCCACAATTTATGAAATATTATTATACAACAAATATTCGGACTAATACGCTCACAATTAAGTAGTGCAATCTGCTTATAAAAACAAGTAGCGATAGGCTAGTTCGGGTGCAACCGAAAATTTTATATTCTCGCAACTTATTGATATAGTTTTATCAAAATAATACACAATTTGACCCATATACTGGGCATAAACTTCAATTGAATAACGTAAATCATCATATATGTGTAGGCTGGGGTAATTTCTGAACCGATTTCACTCATTTTTACCACTATTTACACTATATACAAGAATATATGCTCACATAATTTTGCAACGATATCTCACATATTAACCGATATATGCGGTGTAATGCCCAAGGGAAATTTTAATAATCCAAATATAAGGTATATGGGAGCTAGGGGAAGTTATGACCCGATTTTAGCCATTTTTGGCACAGAGACACATTACTAGAAGAAAAAGATTCCCTCTGAATTACATTAAATTTTCTCAGAGATTCCCCCATATTTCCGGTCAAAAATTACCCTTAGGCACTGAGTTCTTTATGTTCCATATCCGACACCTTGAAAAGTTATAGTCCGATCTTGAAAATTTTTCCGAAAGTGATATCTCAGCTCAAATACAGCATTTGTGTAAAGTTTTATTCCGCTATCTTCATTGGTATGTAAGTATATATTATAAAGTGAAGGAATCAGGCGGAATTCAAAATGGGAAATGGGCGTCGTTGTAAGACGATTTCGCATATATTCCGTCCGGGTCATTAGGGTGTTAAAAAAAATATTATATATCGAATTTTTAACATAACCTTTGTATGGGAAGTGGGCGTGGTTATAATTCGATTTCCTCCATCTTAAGTCTGTATAAGGAAATGCTTTAAGGGCACTACTCTTTAAAGTTTCGTTGTTATAGCTTTAGGGGCCATCCATAAACTACGTCACACGAATTTAAGGACTTTTTAACCCCTCCCCTCCTCCTTGTCACAAGTTGTCACATTTTGAACTAACCCCCCCTCCCCCCCATGACGTGACGTCACCCATTTTCCAATTTTATGGATTTATCATAAAACAAAAAAAAAAAAAGGTTATTCTATTTATTCTTATATTTATTGAATAATCTTTAATAAAATCAACATTTAGTTAAGTATTAAAGTACAGAGACAACGAATGACTAGTCAAGAAATAATATATACTTAATTATGCTGCTGCGTGATCGGCGTGGTACAGGACAGCCAGTCGTCTAGCACCCGCAGCAGAGCGGGAAACGATATTGCCCTAAATTTTGAAATGTGATGTCACAAAGCTTTTGACCCCTCTGCCACTTGTCATACAATATCACTTCTGAATGATACCCTCCTCCCTTAAAGGTGTGACGTAATTTATGGATGGCCCCTTAGTAATTTACGAGATATATATAAAAAACTTACTAGAGGCGGGGCCATGCCTTTTTCCCAAAAAAAAATTTACATCCAAATATACCCCTCCCTAATACGGTCCTTTGTACCAAATTTTACTTTCATATCTCTATTTATTATTTCGCCTCCTACGGTCCCAAAGAACATCTGTACCAAGTTTCATCAAGATATCTTAATTTTTACTCAAGTTATCCGTTGCACGGAGTCACGAACTTACGGGCAGACAGGCAACCGGATTTCAACTTTGATATATGTATATAACCCTATATCTAACCTGTTTAATTTTATGACTTACAAACAACCGTTATGTGAACAAAACTATTATACTATCTTTGGAATGGGTATTTAAGAGTGTATGTAGATAAATCATGAAGAATTTTTAAATATTTTTAATATTTATTCATTTGACACACTGCCATATTCTAGCACCCTTCTAAATTATAACTGAAAGACACATGATTCTTAACTTAAAGTCACAAAAAATTAATATTTCATGAAATGTAGTCATACATGCTACTTCTTGATTGAAATTGTTAAATTTATATGTCATCAAAAATTAAACAAAAAATCATAATACATTCATAAAAAGGTGTAATACCTTATTTAACATCAAACATTTTTTTTATAAATTCCTTCAAAAAGTCACTCATACGCCACACATCAACTCACAACAGCTTTTATAACTTAAAATTAAATGTTGCTGTTATTGTTTGGCAATACAACTACATTATCACGCGCATAAAAATCTTTCGAATTTCCAAACGAACACAATTATTACCTAATAAAAGTAAATAAAAGATCGACTTTAAATCGCTTAAATAATTTTTCACAACGCGCATTTCAAGTGGCATCCTTAGAAGCTGGTGCGCGCATGCACAAGCTGCCCGTAAATGTGAAATCTCCACAGTTTCTTGCACATAAGTGCTCTTAAAGTGCACATTACGGGTTAGCCACGCCGCCGCCACCCTTGCCGCGCTTAAAAACCGAAATGTGTTTGCCACACCAGCTTGTACACAATTGCAATGGCAGCAGCTATTTCGTTGTTGTCATCTTCTTGTTGTTGTTTGTTGTTATTATTGTTACTGTTTTGTGTTGCTTTTCATTCTGTGTGTGTACATACTACTTTGGCAGCGCGTATAAATTATGGTAATAAAAATAAAATCACCATTTTATACAGACTTTTTCCATTCGAATTTTTACAACTCTGTGTATCTACAGGACTTCGGATACTTTCGTACATATAACGCTACATGCACACATGCTTTTTTAACGTTGGCCGCATGCTGCTGCTGCTTTACTATAAACAAATTCTCGATATTTTTCGTACATTTTCCACATTTGTATTGTTTTGCTGCCAGTTGGCTATTGAACATTATGCTTGCTGTTATATATCAAATTGTTGTTTGCTTTCCATTGACTAAATACATACATATATATTTGCTGTCATTGTTATTTTTCGCCTGTTTGCTTTCCATCGTTTCACATTTATTGTACACTCCGATACCAATAACATACACATAAATTGATATACATATATGCACATATATAAGTAAGTGCCGCTAACTTTCATGCTTGCCGCATGCCCCAACTACTGCTTGTTTACGTTTTGTGCGGCACTTTATGAATGCGCATTCATTATGTGTATAAAAATGGTAATGCTTTGTATGAAAATAAATTCGCTGATTTTGTTTCCATTTTATTTTATTTTTATTTTCATTCTTTTGGTTTCCTCTATCGGCAAATTCGGTCAACACGCATTTCTATGGAGCCTTAGTATCTGCTATGCTGTTTTTCTTCCATCGCTTGGATTTTACTTTTGTTGCTTTTAACATAATCACTTAGCAAATAGAAGTGCTTTATGGTGTCTCCAAATGTATGAAAGTGCGCGAAGCAAAAAATGTAGATATACAACTTATTTCTTGAGTTAAATTTTATGTACTCGAAATAATGTAGCAGCATGTAGTTGTGGGACCATACTATTCACAAATGTTTGCTTTTAACATAAAATATATGTACAGAGGTAGTCAAAATTATTTACACATCGGACGTTTTTTTACAAGTTTCACACAAAAAGCTTTGGCTTGTTGTTGTTGTCGCAGGGTAACAAAATGCTATGTAGTTGTAAACCTTGATCTATTCCTGAGCGAATGAAGTTAATTTGGCAAGAATAGCTAGAAATATGGCGGAGAAATACGCATATGAACTGAAGACTCGCAGTAGTCAAAAGTATTTACACACATTTTTTTTGCGTCAAAAGTATTTACACACGGTGATTTAGCCTTTATCCTTAGATTTGGTTTAAGCCAGAGTAGTAATTCGATTCTATTGCATTCATTACAACCTACTTCAGCCATAAAATATAAAAATTGGTAAATAAAATGTCGAAAACAAAGGAATTATCGATTATAACTAGATTGGAGACTGTTACTAAGTTTAAGACTCGGCTTTCGGCTGTTAAGGACATTTAAAAATAGTAACATAAATAACTACGTTGTGCATAAATTTGACCACTTCCGAAACCATAAAAGATTTATTTCCGAAACCAAACAAGCGATATGCCTCTAATTTGCCTTAAAATGCATCCTAAAGCCTGGCGTGGGCAGATAAGGCTATATTTTAGTTCCAGGGCTTCTTTAGTCAACGCTTTATGCATTTACCACGTGAGAAGAAGAATAATGCAGTTTAGACGCTAAATAGAGTCGGGAGTGACATTATAATTTTTTGGGGAAATTTTCCTTACTTCTGTTTTGAAGATTTGGTACTAATTTAGGGACCCTAAATCATACGGATATATCAGAATTCACATGACCATGCCATTGTAGTGGTCCGTCGGCCTTTTCCAACTATTGACTACATTTTACAACAAGATAATGCTCCATTTCATAAAGAATCTTTACCTACAAAAGTTTTAAATGAAGCAAATCAAGTTGAGCTCCGCACAGCCCTGACCAAAACTTTAGTCAAAATGTTTGGTCTTTCGTTAAATATCAGAGGACAATTGATATAATAACCGAAAACGCTGAAATTACCGACATTTGGTCTAAATTAACTGTTAACTTAGCGCACAATTGTGTTGAATCAATGTGGACCATAAAGCAGGTTGGTATTGATGCCAATGCTAATTTAACCAATTATGAATTTATCGCCTTAGAATAGGAACTTAGACTAAACATTAAAATTATAAAAATTATCATTAAAAACTAACAGGATAATCCATTTCGTGTTTTGTGTAAATACTTTTGACTACTGCGAGTCATCAGTTCATTTGCTTATATCTCCGCCATATTTCTAGCTATTCTAGCCAAACTGACTTCATTCGCTCAGGAATAGATCAAGGTTTACAACAACATAGCATTTTGTTACCCTGCGACAACAACAACAACAAGCCAAAGCATTTTTTTTTGTGTGAAACTTGTAAACTTGTAAACTTGTAAAAACGTCCGATGTGTAAATAATTTTTACTACCTCTGTATGTGCCCATTATTTGGAAAGTATTTTGGAACGAAGCATTTATACTTCAACAGACATTGATTATTTTTACCAAGAAACTTATAACGAACTAAGCTTCAAACTACTTAGTTATGCTTTTATTAAAGTTGGAGCGTTGTTATTGTGTGCAAAATGAATTTAAATCTAGAAAAACTACTCAATTCTATACATCGATACATTAATTGATATATCATGACATATGATAAATATGACACTATTCAGTAATCTATTAGATTTTGCACAAATTTTTAAAGAATAAAATATAAAAATGCTATACTTTTCAGTCACAGTTGCCACCGAGTTCAAAATGACTTAATGATTCTGAGGTTTCTTAGTCATCAAAAGTGATATAAGAGTGTTGGGCGTATGAGTAACATTTTTCATTTAAAAAATTCTCAGCTTTTATAAATGTTTCAAATGTGCTATTTTTCATTTCGATTGAACGCCCTATACTGATAAACCCAATTCTTATTGAATGATCTTAAAAATGAGAAATGATCCTCTATAGTTATGGTGTACCGTAATGATTCTGTTAAACACATTAACTGAAATTTATTTCAATTAAGTTAACTGTGTTTGAACGCTAGTACTATGGAAAGCGCTTAACCATAACATATAGACTCGCCAGATTTCTGCAGCAACAAAGTATTTGAAGAGAAGAACGAAGAAAAATGGAAATTGAAGTAATTGAAGTAGAAAAGAGGAGGCACAAATAAATCAATTTTGCATGCAATTTCGAAAGTCATACACGAGAAGGCAGATAATGGTGAGCCCATATTCAATACAACTGAAGGCACATGCAGCAGTTGACAATATGTGAAAGCATATTTCACGAATATAATGCAGGCAGCAGACTGCTGTAAGTACAGATATGTGCTTGAAAAAATGTGCATGAATATGCATGTGCTTATGTAAACTTGTATCGGAAAACATTTCGGGTATTCCTGCTAATGCTAACAGAAGCCAGAAGGCAGGTGCACCATGGCGTATGATTTTTCTCTGGAAGCTATATGAAACTCATATGTGTTAGTGTGTAATTTAAAGAGGGTGTGTTACATTTATAAAGGGTGTTTGAAAATTATAATATTTGTGTACAATTTTAGGGAATTCTATAAATGGAAGTTTGTATAAATACCACAAAATAATTTGGTTTAAATAATGTTTTTACTAATATTTTACTAACAAACTTAATCATATTATAAAATTGTTCTGACTCAGCACTTGAACGGCTTATAACTAAAACTAAAAAAAATAAATTTGGAGATTTCTATTTCTTTGGAGAAAGTAACATGCACCCTTTATGCATGCACTTCCATACACTTTCAAACATACTCTCAGTGAAAAACATCTCAGTTGAATTTGGAATTTCTTAATAATTTTTCCTCTCTGTTTGATCTTACAACTCAACGATTTTTCTCCTATCTTTCCTCGAAATCTTATGTTATTTTGCTTTCTCTGTTGTACTATTGGTATCCATCAATTTCATATCTACAATTACTGGGGCGGAAGGTTGAAGAGAAAGTGTATCTCGGCTGTTACCCCTACCAATCAGAAGCTAATAGAGTTTGGGTTGACATGTGTTTCCGGAGTTGTATAAATAGGCTTATTAATATTTACACATTATGGCCACTTCAGTGCCGAGTAAACGACTGTTTTCTAAACCCATGGCAACTATCACGCAGTAGTAAAATCGAAAAGAAATGACAGTGAAAAAACTTTCCATGTCGTTGTTTTGAAATTCCCTTATTTATTGAGAACAAGTAAGGAAGGGCTAAGTTCGGGTGTAACCGAACATTTTATACTCTCGCAATTTATTTATTTAACTTTATTTATATTATATAATACACAATTTGACCGTCATATACATATATTGTATAATGTCCATTGAAAGTTGGAAACTATAATATTAGGTTAGAAGCACCGAGGCCCTCGTGTTCGATATATGGGGCCTTAAAAACCTATGGTCCGATTTCGGCGATTTTTAGAATGGGGCTGCCACACTATAAACATAGTATTTGTGCAAAGTTCTGCACCGATATCTTCACTAGTGCTTACTTTATAGATTGTAAAGTAAACGCTTCAGATTGTCTTCAAAGTTCTGGTATATAGGAAATAGGCGTGGTTGTGAAGCGATTTGGCCTATTTTCACAACATATCATTGGGATGTAAGGAAACTATTACAAACCTATTTTCATTGAAATCGGTCGAGTAGTTCCTGAGATATGGTTTTTGACCCATAAGTGGGCGATGCCACACCCATTTTCCATTTTGTAAAAAAATCTGAGTGCAGCTTCTATCTGCCATTTCTTATGTGAAATTTAGTGTTTCTGCCGTTTTTCGTTAATGAGTTAACCCACTTTTAGTAATTTTCAACCTAACTTTTGTATGGGAGGTGGGCGTGGTTATGATCCGATTTCTATCATTTTTGGACTGTATTAGGAAATGGCTAAAAAAACGACTGCAGAGAGTTTGGTTTATATAGCTCTATTGGTTTGCGAGATATGTACAAAAATCTTCCAAATATGCCCCTTCATGGTAAGATCCTTCATACCAAATTTTATTTCCATAGCTTTATTTATGGCACTTTATGTGTTTTCGGTTTTCGCCATTTTGTGGGCGTGGCAGTGGTCCGATTTTGCTCATTTTCGAAAGCAACCTTCCTATGGTGCCAAGAAATAAGTGTGCCAAGTTTCATCAAGATATCTTAATTTTTACTCAAGTTACAGCTTGCACAGACGGACGGACGGACGGACGGACGGACAGACAGACATTCGGATTTGAACTCCACTCTTCACCCTGATCACTTTGGTATATATAACCCTATATCTAACTCGTTTAGTTTTGTGTGTTACAAACAACCGTTATGTGAACAAAACTATAATACTCTCTTTAGCAACATTTGTTGCGAGAGTATAAAAATTATAAAACTCGCTAAAATCTGGTCTAATAAGTGACGCTCTAAATTAAACACCTAAATAAATAGCCAAATGCATAGTAATTTCAAAAACTCTCGCATTCAAAAATATTG
The DNA here is from genome assembly GCA_031772095.1 of Zeugodacus tau. Lineage (NCBI taxonomy): Eukaryota > Metazoa > Arthropoda > Insecta > Diptera > Tephritidae > Zeugodacus > Zeugodacus tau. The sequence goes on along the minus strand of CM062649.1, from coordinate 15,839,836 downwards.
GTTGGCAAATATCTCCCTTCCGCCTTTTTGTCTTTTGAATTTCGAACGAACTCGGCCCATTTTTGAAGCGGACGTTGACTGGCGACGAAAAATGGATGACATACGACAATATCAAGCGAAAACGGAGTATATGTTGACCCGATGGCGTATGAGTGGCTTTTAAATGAATGCCAAAAGTGAAACTGACTTCTAATATACCTCACACAATAACACAACTGCCGTGTTACCAACAAGCAACATTCATAAAATGCTTATGTCACATACCGTTTTTCGTCCGCCCCCGCTACCGTTCGGCCAGTTCACGTTGGCGACACTTCACAACCCATAAAACAGTTTGAAAAGAAAGTGGCGGGTATTGTGAAAAATGTGGGCACACCAAAAGGTTATGTGTGCGCAGCAATTTCTAGCCTTTGTTGTTGATTGTAACGGCGTTTGCACTCGGCACTCAGCTCCACTCCCGAGCACCGCTCAGCTTAGCACGGCTTTCGCTTGTTCGACGCAATAAATCTCGACAATGTGCACAATTTAGCATTTTACAATGCGTCACTGTTGTAAAACAAGCGCTCGGGTGCACACTCTGCACTTGGTGTTATGTATGTGCGAATATGTGTGCATATGATTGTGTTTGTGCAATCGCTTATGCCACCGAAGCAACGCAATTAGTGCAACACTGTCCAATGCCGTGCGCGTTTTAGGTGTCGCGTGTGCGAACGCACAGCGGGGAGGCAGCAATAATTTGTGCATATGTATGCATTAACGTTTATTTGAGACCAGTATTTGACTAGCGAAATGTGGCTACATTGATGTGCACGCATTCGACTAACGACATCGGTATGCATAAATTGGAGTCAATTGAAGTCCAGGCATTGTTTCAAACACATAAGCGCACATAAACGCAGACATTTGCACTGACGTTCGTTGAGCTGCTGCCATCGTTCATTGCTATTTGCAGCAATTATCATAAATAGACATTTGGGTGCATATTTGATATTTACCCAATTTGCAGCTATAACTGCGCTCGCTTGGCTTACGCTACTATAATTTATGCACTTTAATATGCTTTGTGGCGCTAATAAAATAAATTTTCCTTCAGTCATTCCTGCATTTTCGTGCACATTAAATCAATATTTATAGCAGTTATAAATAGTCGTTTAAAGTTAATATACAAGTCTTTTCAGCTACAACACTCGTCAGCAGCCAGTGAGAATTTATTTTATTGCTTACAAGCAGCTTAAAATGCCATAAAGGGTATACTAAAAGCTGAACAAAATTTGCTTAATAATGAAATATTTTTCTGATGGAATTTGTTGTTTACAAACACATCGTAAATTTTATAACAAATTCTTTTCAGAAATTTGTCAGTTATTTTTTTTGCAGGCGTTTAAAGTATGACGAACAATGAATAATAATGTCTAAAACAATATAAAATATACATAAATACTACATCTGACAATATTTGATATATATACACTGGTGGTCACATAATTAAGGACACTCCGTTTTCTTTTAAAATATTGGTTTATTTTATAATTTAAAAGCGACATATTTTTTTAAACTTCAGTTACCATATTTATTATCTTCTAAGGTATAGATTTATTGAAAATTTAACGAACAAATTGTTTCCCATCTGAACCAAATAAATTAAACTTGGATTCATCGCTCAACAGTATTTGTTTCCAAAAATCTAAGGGTTTTCCGATATGTATGTATGTGATTGGCGTTGCAACCGTTTAGCCGGTTATAGCCGAATCGACGATAGTGCGCCACCTCCCTCTCTCCTTCGCAGTTCGGCGCCAGTTGGAGATCCCAAGTGTAACCAGGTCGCTCTCCACCTGGTCCCTCCAACGGAGTGGAGGCCTTCCCCTTCCTCGGCTTCCTCCGGCGGGTACTGCATCGAACACTTTCAGGGCTGGAGTGCTTTCGTCCATTCGGACAACATGACCTAGCCAGCGTAGCCGCTGTCTTTTTATTCGCTGAACTATGTCAATGTCGTCGTATAACTCGTACAGCTCATCGTTCCATCGTCTGCGGTATTCGCCGTTGCCAATGTTCTGAGGACCATAAATCTTGCGCAAAATTTTCCTCTCGAAAACTCCTAGTGTCGTCTCATCTGATGTTGACATCGTCCAAGCTTCTGCACCGTAAAGCAGGACGGGAATTATAAGCGACTTTTTTTATATAATTTTCCGATATACTCCTTTGCAAATTTAATACGACTCTTTAAGTTTTTGTTTGATACGTGCGGTTTTTTTCTTGCGATTCAAGAAGACGACATCTGATGGTTCGTGTTGATACATCGTTGGTCAGTTGATCCTTTATCGTGCCAAGAATTTTCCTGCAAGTTAAAAAAGGATTCGCCTTGCAAGCTCTACAAATTACACGATCGTCCTTTGAAGTAGTTTTTCTGGGCCGTTTTTTTCTTATTTTACTCCCTGTCCTCCGTAATGAATCAAAGCATTGTGAACCATTGATTTTGAGCATAAAAGTTCCTTCGCTACGGCTCTAATGGACATTTTTTCCTTCACGTACTTGTAAATAATCATTTTCCTCAATTCTGGAGTACAACTCTTTTTTCGACTCATATCTAACAGTTATTTTATTTGATATTGAATATTTAGTTAATATACAAATGATTTATACAACTTACCGCAAGTTTTTGTGTTAAAATAATAAAAAATCCAATAAAAAATCTCAAAACTCAATTTTTCAAGTCGGTGGACACGATTTCTCGAAAAGTTATGAAGCAAATTTTTTTCAAGTTTTGCACACATCTTTGAAATAATATTATCTTGTTAATGAACGAACGATTTTTTTTACAAGAAATTTTTTCGTGAAAATATATGACGAAAATTTTACACAATCCATTGGTTTGGTGGCCAGCGTTAAAGAAACAAGGAAATTAAATGGAATACAGTGAGCAGTCTGCGCAGGGGTTACAGGTGCTATTAAGTCCTGCCCGACTGATGCATTTTATGTGATTCTGCAGCATGTTCTGCTATAAGAATTAAAGAGTTAGGTGAATAGTACCAGAAGAACTATGGACATAGCGATATTCTGAACAAAGTTAAAGTAAACGCTAATAAATCAGATTACATGCTCCCAAAGTTAGGTTTCAAGAGAGACTTTCAGGTGCAAATACCCTCTAGACGAGAATGGAGCGGAGCCCTAATACGGAAGGAAAATACCATATCAGTCTATACCGACAAGTCCAAAATGGACTGCGGAGTTGGCACAGGGGTATACTCCAATGATCTTAATATTTGTCGCTCCTTCCGTCTACCGAACTTGGCTAGCATCTTCCAAGCGGGAGTACTGGACTTGGAGCAGGCCTGTGAAATTCTGTTGGCTAACTACGAGAGGATACATAAAGGAATAATATACACAGATAGTCAGGCGGCTCTCCTGGCCTAATGACTAACTCCAGCATAGTCCATAACTGCAAGAAGGCATTGAGCTCCCTAGAAGACAAAGTACAACTAGACTTGATCTGGGTTCCCTGCCACTGGAACATTTTCAGTAACGAAAGGGCAGACGAGTTGGCAAAGGCAGGAGCCGTTCTAGACGAATACGAGGCTGAGCTAATACCATGCCCGCTAGGATTGATCAGAAGAGAGTCCAACTTACAATTCGTACAATTAGCTGAGAACAGATGGAAAAATTCAACCAAATATAAAATAACTATACAGATATGGCCAAAATATGATAAGAAAAGAACTCGGGTCTTTTTAAATAGGTTCAGGAAATGTATTTTCAGACTTACAGCTACTATAACTGGGCATTGGCCATTTGGAGAACATGTAATGAAAATGGGCATGCCCTACAATAACATTTGCCGCGACTGTGAACTAGAGGGGAATAAGGAAACAATCGCAGATCCTACACAGACACTTGGAATCCATCAGGAATCAAACCTTGAATGGATGTCTACTAAAAGCATATCGGACATAAGTGGCTTCATCGAAAACACAAAGAGGTTTGAACGGAAGGATGAAACGTGATAGCAGTAAATTATTAGGTCTACGATTAGTGTATCCAAATAGCACATGTAGTGCTAATTGAGCCCATAAAATTTTATGGCTGCCCTCCTACCTACTCAAAAATTTAGTTTTTTCGTTAAAATTCTGTCAAAAATTTAACTCAGTAACTAGATTTATCTATACGCTATCGAAATATTTTTGATTTATTGATTGTTTTTAGATCAACCAATAATGAGTTATGCTATCCATGGTAAGAGCATTTTAGACATCAAGATGAGCTACCAACGGCAGAGTTTTCGGAATTTTTAAATAAAAATTTCACAAAATATTTTTTAAATATGTATCTTTGATATGCTGAATTGTGTAGGTAAATGAAATACATGATAGTATATATTTAAAAATATTGTAAAAATACCCTTGATATACTTCTGAAACCCACCTAACCCCTAAAGTATTGTCAGGAACTGTCTGTGTTTAATAGAATATATATTGTTAAGTAATAGGCATTATATCTAGTCACATGTCAATTGTTTTCCATACTAAAGATGAAGCGTATATCCGTGATTTCTTTTCGGATTACACCCAAAACTCAGGCGGTGTCTTAAATAGAATCCAAAAAATCAGTAAGTAAGTTGCATGAATTGAACTGTAAATTGCTCTCTCATGCAACATATTTTCCGAATACCACCCTTTTCAACTGCAATTTTTGTCACTTCCATTATAGAAAAATTTTTGCCATCCAAAACAATTCGAACCCGGTAACAGTCACTTTTTAATGAATCCGCCATCTAATGACAACCACTACGAATTATTCACATTATAATGAATTCATAGCTTGCAAGCAGTAATATGTAAAAAGCGTAGTTGTCTAAAAAATCAGGTGCACTGCAAAGAAACGAAACTGACAACTCCATTGCACACACATAAATAAATATGAGCGCGCTAATTTATGGATTTTTTACACTTCTACAACCGAAGATAAATAGCGCTCGCATTTCTTTCGCCGTCATTTCAGCTAACTAAAGCCAAAGATGTGTGTGCGAGGCTGCAAGTAATTTAAATGTCACTCAAGTCGCTAGAGGGCGCTAAAAGTTTATTTCATGCTGCCTTAGTTTTGCAAATTATGTATTTATTAATGTATTCAAATATGCACTTTTCACTTACCTATGCTGAGTAGCGGGAAAATGACAGCTAGCAGCAGCTGTTGCCACATTGGCGCGCGCACGTCTGGCTGGCGCGAATGCATGCTGGCTGTCGGTCTTTAAACGCTGTGTGTGTGTTTGTTGTTAGTTAGTGCAGCTGCTACTTTTGACGCTGCCGCGTTGCTTTGGGATTCACAATTTCACAAACTTGGTCCGTTATATAAAGACGCTGGCTTACAGTTACTTGGCACCTTGGATTTATTTGTCTATATGTTTTTATATATTTCTATGTTTTTTCTTGCCTCAATTCTTCTTCTTCATTTCGCTGTGTTTTTGTATTGCACATTGTTGTTATTGTTTTTGTTGGTGCGACTTGCAATTCGCTGTATTCGCATTGCGGATTTATGCACTAGAAATCAAGTCTATTCACACGGAAATATCAACAATGACACCCCGCACCTCAGTTCATTGCACTGCACGGCACACGCTATATGCCGCCAACTGCCTGGCTGTGCGGCTGTTGCAACAATAGCTGCCACAAATTCTAAGCATCGACGTGAGGGGTGATAAAACTGCTTTATTGTTGTTTTTAATTTTGTTGTTGTTATTATTATTTATATTGTTTTTGTTGTTGTGGGTGTGAAAATAATTATTATGATGACTGTCAGCCTTTCTTATGACTATCATGCTGCTGCCACTGTCAGTTGGAATATATTTTCACGTCAGCACTATGCCGTTATATTGGTATATATATTATATACTTTATTTATATATATATCTATGAGTCGGTCTGTGCGCGCATTTATTTTAGTTCACATTTTATTTCTGCACAGTCTATTTGTGTCACTTCCGCTACTCGAGAATGTCGAAACTACGCTCCATAAATAATCACTGCCATAAAAATTGAAACAATAACAAAATATTTGTATAAAATTATATTGCACAGTTTTATTGAACCGAATGAATGAATGGGCCGTAAGAGCTGTGCGCCGTTCAGTGCGCTTCAGCAACGTTGTAGACGGCCTGCTTTACGATTGTTTTATGTTTTATGAATTTTCAGTGGCACTTCAGCGAGCCGGGCCGGAGCTTTTGTTTTCAACAAATCTTCGTGTGTATGCCTGTGTGAGTGTTTGCGACAGTTTATAAGCGTAAGTTCAGCTGGTGAGCCTGCTGCTCTGCACACACACACCCGCCTTCAATGCTGTAGATTGCCTCGATAGTCAATAGAATAAATTGACTTCAAGTTTTATTGCGAGCTGTTTATAGTTTGACTGCCACTTTGCCACTGCGCCACTTTTATTGCGCTCGTGTTTGTTTGTTTGTGCGCTCAAGCGTTTTCTTCATGTGTTTACTTTGCTGCTTGGTGCCTTGCTGTATTTGCACTACTTCACTTCGAAGGACCTTTTTTCTTTGGCACTCCGATTTACTTTAGTTTTAGTTTGTTAGTTCAGTTGTTGTTGTTGTTTTTTATTGTTTTTCGCTATTTTCATTGCATACTTTGGCCTTTTCAGTTCATTTGCGTAGCTAATGTAGATATTCTTGCTACGATTATCGAAAAATATTTTTGGGTCCTTGCGGATTAGGCTGTCACTGCACGCATACATACACACAAATGTACATATGAACAAAGATGTGCGTTTGTGTGCATTCACAGCATTCACACCACTATTTATTTATTTGTATTTGTGCACTTCACTCGGCCACACCACTTTTCTACTTTTGAATTGTTCGGTCATTCCACATTCAACCTGCGCCTTTTTTGCCGCTTGGCTGATTACCGTTACCTTCACGTTTGCCGCCTCTTATTTGTATTTACACAACTGCCTTCACGCTGCTTTCGCACCACTACAATGGCACTATGCTGCTGCCGTTTTTATCGTGTTAACATTCTCTCAAAGGACCTGCGATTTATTGTTATGGTTCATTTGCTTATTTGCTCTCCGAATTTATCTGCAAAGCAAGTGTGAGAGAGCTGAAAAGAAAGAAAACAAGAAATACGTAAGATTCAGTTCGGTGGAAAGGTAAGAATAAACAATAAGTGTTTGTTTAATAATAAATGGTTGTGCTTTTGTTGCGCTAAGCAAACAGGATTTTCTTGCCTATTTACTTGGCGGTCCTTAAGGGTTCCTATGATTGATTAAGCCCAGGCTTTGCTTATCTATGTAAATCATAAATTCGTTTTACTTTTTGTTTTTGTGATTTATTATGAAACCTATTCAGGTGGTAAGTATCTGGATTATATTAAGCGTACAAAATGTAGCTGCTTGAGAGATTTTTCGGTGTGTAAATATTTACACCCCATTGGGACATATTTGAAATATTAAAATATTTGGCTATAAATCTGTATGAATTATTTACTCTTCGCATTTAGTCGCTAAGGGTATCATTAAAATGTAACAGATTTTCTTAAAAGCAAATGGAATTTCAGATTTTTTAATATCAAAAGTGGAAATCATTTTAAATTTTGTTAAGTAGTGAAACTCTGGCTTTAATGGTTTTTAGCTCTCCAATCAGAAGGGTAAACTTCTTCTTCATAATGCTTTAATAGTTAAAATTGTTTTCGAGTATTAGAAGGTTCATCTTCGTATCTAAGATTATCATCAATTATATAATTAATAATAATCAATTATAATTATATATGTAGTATAGGGGGGCTGGGGTAATATCTGGACGAGTTTCACTCAATTTCGCCATCAAGCTACATTATATCCAATATTATCTTAACAAATATATTCAAACGTAATAAAGCCCTAGGCTTTCTGGGGCCTTGAAAAAATAAAGTCCAATTTTGACAATTTTTCCACAAGTGATGCCAAGCCTCAAATGCAGTATGTGTGTAAAATTTTATTCCGATATATTCATTCGTTATTTATTTATATATTAGGTTGGCAAATATCCCCCTTCCGCTTTTTTTGCAATGCTTTATAAAAAATATTACAGAGTTCGGGTTTAGTTCAAATATGCGCCGTTACGTTCGATAATCTGTTACCATCTAGACGGCAACTTCATAATACCCCCCTAGTAGAAGCGCCCCTCCTTATTTGCGAAGAAGTCGGACAGCCACAGGTAGCTATATGGTGGATGCGATAAAACCTCCTAACCGAGCTCCCGTAGCTTTTGACGAGTTATCAACGAAATGTGTGATATGGCGTTGTCCGGGTGGAGCACTACACCCTTCCTGTTGGCCAATTCTGGACGCTTCTGGTCGATCGTCTGCTTCAAGCGGTCCAGTTGTTCGCAGTAGATGGTAGAATTAAGCGTCTGGCACATGAGAGCAGCTCATAGTGTATGATTCCCTTCCAATCTCACAAAACACACAGCAAACCTTCCTGGCCGTCAATCCCAGCTTGGCCACTGTTTGGGACGAATCACCGGCTTTCGACCACGATCGTTTTCGCTTGATATTATAGTATGCGATCCATTTTTCGTCGCCAGTCACCATCCACTTCAAAAATGGGTCGAGTTCGTTCCGTTTCAGCAGCATATCGCAGGCATTGATTCGGTCCAGATGGTTTAAAATGTTTTGGTGCCTAACTCCCATCGTTCCAATCGTTCGTTCGTTCGCCACGAAATTCAAAAGGCGGAAGGGAATCAAATGGTTGTGAACTGATTCCCTTTGATAATATCAGGATGTCAAGAATATATTATTATCTGATTTCAACCATTTTCATAGTGTGTGATGTGGTACTAAAGAGGAGTTTTAGTAGTACATTGTTCTTTAGTAGGCTGGCATATTTTTCTGTTTTCAAAAGGTTAGAATACAGAAGTGTGCCGAGTTATTAGTCAATGGGTTTGGATGGTCTAGGAGTTTAGATATATATTCCTTTCCGCTGTCCTTTACTTCCTTCTTTACCATAGAGATATCAAGATCTTTGTGGATATTTCTATGATAACCATTAATAGTGAATGACTACGTTCAATTTACTACTTTTACTTTTACAGTGACTGTTTCATGTCACCAAAGTAATTCCTTTAGCAATTAAAATATATTTCTGAGAACATTGATTGTCTTACAGGGATCATGGTATATAATGTGGTGTGATAATTGATATTAATTTAAGTTTTAATATTCTTTTCTTACACAATTTAAGTTCTCAAAGGAAATTATTCTCAATATAATATTCCCTTATAGTCCAGAATTGACTCTTATGTAATAGGATTTTTCGTTATATTATTTTTTCACATATTACTCATACGCAATGTACGACCAGTTTGTTATAATGAACTATTGCGGTCAGTGTTAAATTATGAAATTCGCTTAAAATATCATTGTAGAATATACAAATGAGCGATAAGAAAAAATAAATGAGAAAAATGTAAACTAAAAATTTATAAAATGAAAAAAAATCAAATAGTCACTATTATTTTTAATACCAAGTCTATAATAATAACTAGCCTTAAAATGGTGTTTACTACCTTTTATCTTCATAATACTTGGCCTTCTTGCTGGTCATGAAACACACACATACACTTATAGCATATTTGAATATAATCATTTATTTGTATATGTATGTACATAGATCGGCATATTCAAAAAACTTGTTACAAAAACAACAACCACAAAAACCAACATGAACTACATAATAACAATTTGCTTTACTTTGTACTAAAACAAATTTTCGCATCTGGAGGCCAAGTTAACCGGCAGACATTGCAGGCGCACACACGCACAGAGGAAGAGAGAGAAATGTCAGCTGGAAATTGCGTTTATTCATACGGACACGTAATCTGTTGTGTAATGTCTTTAGTTGTGTCAACTTTCGTTTAAGTAAAGACGAAATAATTCTACAAGTGAAAGTTTTGAAATAACATTAAGATAAATTTCCCCGGGGAAGTAGTAGAGGAACAAAGCAGCGCCGCGGTGTAGGCGACGAAATACACACACACCCCGACACACGCAAATATGTACACATATAGCTCTGGGGAAAATGTGGTATTTTAAAAGCGTTCGCCTCTAACTCTATAGGCTTAAATGTGTATATTTGCAGAGCGTTGGAGATTCGCAAACACAAACTACAACAAAAAACAGCAGCACAAGACGACAAAGGGATGTCAACACTTTGTGTTGCTGCGGGAATACGAGAAGCAATGTGCCGCCGGCGGGTGTCAGGGGATAGCGTGTGTAAGTGTAAGTAACGCTCAGACCTACGAGCAAGTGATAATCGAAAACAAGCACAGGCAATTTTATCACTTACGAGCACACACACACACACCCATACGCACATGCCATATAAATATTTACAGTTCGTATAAAGTAATGTGAGTAGTAAAATGAAAGTTTTCAGCGCACATGTGTGTGTATTGCGGCAGTTCATATTTCACATTGTTGTGCACATACTTTGTCATAACTTTCACATAAACGTTTACACTTGTGCGCAGCTCACATGTATTTATATACATATGTCTTTTCGAATATTTTAATTAAATAACTGTAAAAATATAAATGACATGGAAAAGCTATACGAGCGTCGAGTAAATTGTTAGAGTCGTGGCTGAGTTTTAGGTGTGCTTGAGTCTATAAGTTATCTTCGGAATACCCAGTGAGCGCGATCAACTTTAACAGTTTAAGCGAAATAATGTTCTATGAAATTTAATTGAAAGAAACGAGTTAGATATAGGGTTATATATATCAAAATGACCAGGTGAGTCAGACGAGTTAAAATCCGAATGAATGTCTGTCCGTTCGTCTGTCCGTCCGTGCAACGAATAACTTAAGTACAAGTTGGGATATCTTGACGAAACATGGTACACATGTTCCTTAGGACTGTGAGAGGATTGCTTTCGAAGATGGTCAAAATCGGACCACTGCCACGCCCACAAAATGGCGAAAACCGAATACTCATAAAGTGTCATAAACAAGCCATAAATAAAGTTATAAAAGTAAAATTTGATACAAAGGATCGCCCTAGCAAGGGACATATTTGGATGTATCGCCGACTTATGGGTCAAAAACCATATCTCAGGAACTAATCGACCGATTTCAATAAAATTTGGTACATAATATTTCTTGATACCCTGATGACACGTGTGGAAAATGGGTGAAATCGGTTCACAACCACGACTACTTTCCATATAACTCAAATTTTAATTCCATATGATTTCCTCACTTTATAATATGTACATAATGAACCGATGCAGATAGCATAATAAAACTTTACACAAATTACACAAATACTGTACTTATGGAAAAATTGTCGAAATCGAACTATAACTTTTCAAGGCCCCGGATATGAAACATGAAGAACTGAGTGCATAAGTGTAATTTTTCACCTTAAATATCTGTAAATATTTCAGATATTTTATTTTAGTTCAGAGGATTTTTTTTCTTCTAATATTGGACATACCGAACTTTTGGTTCATATGACACCGAAAAGATGTTCTTTCTATATTGTGTTGTTGTGTGCATGTATATGGCGGAAGTGTCAAACAGTTAAAATGCAAATAGCTGTCTTACATTTCTTTTTTTTTTCATACAACATTACACAAACAAGGAAGGTAGCAGTAGTGTAAACGGAAGTTTGACAGGATGGCAACATTTTCATGGTATAATTTTCAATGGTCTGCGGTTGCGGTTTCTTGTCGCCTTGTTATGTTGTATTTTCATTCTGCATAAATATTTTATGTGCGCGTTAGTTTATTAAAGAAGCTGTAAAATGCTTTGTTTTCTTATGCCCACCACAGTTTAATGTTTCTGCTTAAATAAAAATAAATTTTATAGTTGTAACATTTAAAAGTGAAATTTAATTCTTTGTCTCAATTTAAGTTTATGGAAAACTATTTAATTACTGACACTCACATTGGATATGAGTTTCTTGCTAGTATTAATTTAAATTTGGCATGGAATTTTAGCGACAAAGTTTTATAGCTGTCTTATTGATGTTTTCTATAAATAATTTTATGTTATTCACTACTGTAATATTAAATTCGGATAGTGTAAATTTTTAATTACTTTTGAGAAAATCATTAGTAATTCGTCATGTAAAAATTATTATATTTTTTAGTAGCAAGCTTATTGCTACATAAATGTCTACGATTGAATAAAATTATTAGCATTTTATATTATTGTATGTATCATTATAGTTTGAGTTTGACATTAGTTTACTTCTTAATATTGCTTTAGTATAACACCATATGTTGCTCATATGCACTGTATGTTTATATTAACTAAACTCTTTACCTATGTTATGTTCAGAAATTCAATTATTGTGAAATATATATTCAAAAAAGAAGTCTTTTTATGACATTCTTTGTAATTTTACATCGAAATTTTGTTATGCCAAACTTGAATTTTTTGTTTATAATATTCTGCACATTTAGCAAAATGAATTGGGAACTATGCAAAGTACTTTAAATCAAAATTTGTATTTGTTTTGTCATTTGTTAAGCAATATAAAATCGCAAAATTATTTTATTTTTATGTTTCGAAGCAAAAACACGGGACGTATGTGTAGTGTAACATTTGCGTCAATTTAGTTTTACATACAAACAGAAAAGAAAAAGTAACCACAAAAATTCTGAAAGCAAGTTTAACATATTTTTAAATTAAATTTCAGTGTGCTGAACAACTTTTCATGTTTAAAACCGTCATTAATATAATGTAGGACGATGAAGGAGGCATTGTATTAACTTTCAACAAGTGAAAGCTAAATCCCACAAACAAGAAGCAACTGAAAATATATTCCATACTAGCAGACCCGGCCACACATTTTTGTGGCTAAGGTATACATTAAATTAGTAAATTTTTCAATACAGTGAGAAAATTCTTACGCATAAAGACGAAAATGTTTTAGCCGGTAAATTTGAAAATGATTGATATACATTATTGTAGATCTGTATAAGCGTAAATCATCATAATTTGTTAAACTTTGAATTTCAGCCATTAATGTTATTACATTGTGATTTCATGTCAGGAAAAACACGATGAATAAGCTCCTCTTTCGAGTCCATGAAGTGACAGAAATCTGTTGGAAATGTTATTAATCCGTAGATTGGTCAAATGCGTCCCTACCATTGCCAATATGTAGCAACCGTTTCTACAATCGCAGTTTGATATTGTTGAAAAAATACTTGTTTGCTAGTTGTTAATAGGCGATTCTTTATTTTAGATGATTTTAGGCATGCGATTAGTTCGTCAGCAACAGTTGATCTAGGAATAATTGGAAGAAGAAGAATTGCCAACAGAATCATGGTTCCACCAAAAATGCTTTAGTTGTCGCGTAAATCTTTTAAAGACCTGTGCAGTGCATCCAGCGACTTCTTGAATATCTGGAAAATTTTCACTATAGCGCTATAACTTTTCAAAGCCCCGAATATCGAATATGATGAACTCAGTGCCCCATGGTAATTTTTCACGAAAATTTCGATAAAACCCTCAGGTATATTAATTTAATTCATACTAAATATTTTTCTTCTAACAGTGTATCTCTGTACCAGAAATGGTTAAAATCTGGTCATAACTTCCCCTAGCTCTCATATACCTAATTATAGGATTTTCAAATTGTGTGTTTCTTAATAAAAATATATCAATAAATTGCGGGAGTATAAAATGTTCGGTTGCACCCGAGCATAGCCTTTCCTTACTTGTTTTTCATTTGGTTTATCGATCAATGGGATGTATCAAATATTTAATTCTAAGTTCGGAATAAGGAATCTTATTACACTTTAGTCAGCTAAATAAAATGGTGACAAATTCTTATTAATGCTGTCATATGAAAAATTGTGCTTCAAATAAGTCATATGCATGTGCATATAAAATGCTTTTGACATCCTTAAACTAAAACTAAACATTCTCCTTATGCAAGAGCTACAATGCCAAACACATTAATTTGCATTTAAATATGCTCAAAGTGGTTTAAAAGTTAATTTTCATGCTGTCCACCAGCTAATTTTAAATATACAAATATGTGAGACGTTTAGCTGGCATTTGCTTATAAATGTATACATTTTAAACATACATATATAAATATATATGAACACTACAAACGCGCACACATATTTTTTTACAAAATCATACTATGTGCTTATGCATATTTGCTCGCACACAATGACTTTATTATTTATTCAGCAGAGAATTACTCATTCAAAATTTGTGGGTCAGAATAACAATATACGCTTGATTACATTTGAGCAGCGAGCGAAGCGCCAATTTAAAGCTTCACCTTATGTACCATGATGGCGCTGGCATCACTCGCCACACACACACACAGCTGTAAGGCAACGTTGCCGCAAAAGCGCCGGCTGTCGAGTTGTTGCTGGCCTCTGCGCCATGACAAGCGTGATAATAGCAGCAACAATGCAAACAACAACAAAGGTATCATATTTTTTCATTTCTAAGCAGAGGCGTTGCTGCTACGTTGCTGCAACAGTCACAGTTGGATGTGTGTCGACATCCGGCGCCAAAAGGCAGCCAGTCAGACAGACAGTTAGTTAGTTAAGCTGTGATTGAGCGAACGAATGGAAAAGTGAAGCACCAACAATGCATTTGCTGCATGCCACATCAACGCTCGTAGCAGTCTGGTACTAGCAGCACAACGATCAGATTCATATTTAATGTGATTTGGACGCGTTGCTCCTCTTCCTCTATTCATAGAAATATTAAATAATTCTTCTGCATGCTTGTGTGTGTGTGTGAGCTCATATTTACGTTTGCGCTTAGCGCAGAAATCAGGGCAATGGCAGCTGCTTGTGCTATACACTGCTATGTTGTTGGCGAAATGTCAGGGCACAGCAAATAGGTTGCACACACATATACACACATTTGTAGATTTGTATTTCACTCACCCACACGCTCACACACTTACACATATATACATGCATATATATACATATATATATATATATATACATGTATATATATTCACGTATTTATGCTCTTGCATGCATTAGTCGATGCTAGCATATTGATATCGCATACGGGGCATAGCGTATGCATAGCAAGCAGTTCACTCGCTTTCGCTTTAGCTCGTGTCGCCTAAATAGCTGCTACACGCCAGCACATTGGCGGTACGCATGGAAACTAGGCCACTGGTTTCAGTGGCGGTGACATTAATGCGCCTGAATTTATGCAGTTGACATTCACCGCTGTCAAGATAATGCAAGCATATGCAAAATTTATGAAATGCGCAACAGTAGAGGCGATGACAGAGGCGACAACGCGCGACAGTGGTCGGAGGTGGGTAAAATATGTAATTTTTTTGGAATGCAATTTTCGACCGCTTCGAATCATTAAAAAATCATGAACTTAATTATAGCAGTCTGTAAATCTTCCCTTAGAACGATTTCCAAAACTAATTATGTGCTATTTTTTATACAACAACAACCACTGCAAAACTTCGAGACTCTAAATAGCCTCATTTTCATTACCGACTGAGGCCGCTATGGATATCCAATCACCATTATTTGAAACAGAAGCTCTACTCAACGTGATTATAGAATCAGTCCAAATTCATACAATAACAATAACAACAATCAATATAAAATTAAAAATTAAAAAAAATATATATTTTGCCTCTTTTGGCTAAGAAAAAGGAAATTTTTAAGCTTCACCATCTTCCAAAATATTATTTCAGCACAATTGTAATGTTCATACAACAACAATTGTTCTAAATACTCCAGTTTAAAATCATAATTTAAATTGAGCTGACTTAAACCTCAAAGGAGGCAGTTTGTAAGTTTCAACGCCTGAAAAATTTTTTTTCTTTTAAATTTTAAAATTCTTTTAGCACCAGCTGACTCTTTTTGCGCCACTGTACAACGAAGATGTGTGTGAAAAATATGCAAAAATATGAAATGCGCGAAATGAAAAGCGTAGCAGTGGAAAATTAGGGAAGATAAAAGTGAAAAAATAGAGCACAAAATGTACAACGTCAAAGCTAAAGCACACATATACATTCAAATATTCAAACAGGCGCGCTTTAATTCGCACTGTGCAGTAGATACGTAAGTGAACGCTCTATATATATGTATATACATATAACTGCTAGAGCTTTTGCGCAACTGAAGGTGAACGCATATATGAAAAGAAAAGAAAAGGAAAAAAACGAAGTGCGTATGGTAAAAAAAACTGATTCTCAATAGCATTGGTTCTTTGTAAATTAGTTTAAATTCACTGTTAATTAAGTTTAACAATGGAAAGTGACAGCGCTGTCTTCGAAAATCTCACTCCTTGCACTTTCACCCCTAGCTTGAGTATTTCATAGTCAAATTACATATGCAGATGCCTTTTGTTGTATGTCATTTTGCCATTTCAATTAAGCAGATTTTGCTTTGCTTCAGCTTCTAAGCAATTTAGAGTCGCACAATGCGTCAGTGTGTGTAAGTCAGTTAAGCTGTAGTGCTTAAGGATGGAAGCAGAAAATAATTGAGTTACTTTGCTAATTTCTAACATGCTTACATATGCATTACGTGTGTGTATGTGCGTGGGTATATATATTTCTACTTGTGCTTTTATTGTCTTCACTTTTGTGCTTCACTATATTGTTGCTATTATTAAATTGTTGATTTTTTTCTGCCTTCCCACTTTGTGCCTCTCACATCCAATTACGCTTTCTATTTAGGTATGAAGCAATTTATTGAGTATACGGAATTGGGATGCTTAATTGTGAGTCGATTAAAGGCATATTTTGTTGAGAGAAAATTACAGAGAGATCGGTTGGTTTGTACGTGCAATATGAGAATGCCAATTAAATGCTATGAAAATTTTTGTTAGCTTATATGTGGGTTAATAATGTTACTTTTTCCATTTTTTTCTTCATTTATATCTTAAGGCTCTTGTCTATTACGCTTTGAAAGCATTTGATGTTCAGTGAAGTGGTAAAAAGCTTCTTAGCAAGTTCTTGCTCTTGCACTTTTCCCATCTTAACGTTAAGTTAGTAGGTTACGTTAACGTGAAGAGCTAATCCAATGGATTTCAAAGCAAACTCTTAAATATAAATATCACAGAAAAGTACAATA
Organism: Zeugodacus tau; assembly: GCA_031772095.1. Lineage (NCBI taxonomy): Eukaryota > Metazoa > Arthropoda > Insecta > Diptera > Tephritidae > Zeugodacus > Zeugodacus tau. Next base: position 15,822,765 of record CM062649.1, on the reverse strand, counting down.
CTTTACACTGAGCACCCGGCACTTAGCTGTAAACTCCAACAGCGTTTATATGAAGATAACTTAAAATAGAAACGTAGAGTAGGAGTAAAGTCCTCATAAATTGGAAATGCACAAGGAAATTCCCTGAAGCAATTAAACGCATAAGCTGCATTCAAGGCTTCTGAATCAGCTGCAGCAGAGCGCAGGAGTGCAGAAGAAATGGACAATTCAGGGAACCCATAAGCTCTTCAGCGATTGAACCGATTAGCCAATAAGCAGCAGCAAAGAGTGTTCCAAGTTTTACATTTCAGCATAGATTATGGGCTGAGTGCGAAAGAGAAATGCGAAAGGAGCAACCAATTAGTTTCTTCCTACATGCCAACTGCAAGAATGGCGCTTACATACTCCACAATCGGCAATGCACTACAGCAAGCACGTCATTCCATACAAACACATTTCAAGCACAAATGTATGAGCGCGTGCATTCAGTACGCAGGTATGCAGGCGGCAATGGCAAATGCTTGAACACTTTCAGGCGTGCAAATCATTGTTCGTTTCCAGCAAATGCGAGCATGTTCACATGAGTATATGTAAGTATCCTAAAGCAATTATGACTACAAAACTGACAGTCACCATGGCCAAAATACAAAACACAGAGAAGAAAAGCACACAAAACCAACAACAAAAGCCGCAAACCCGAAACAACAAGTAGTAGTACAACCACTAACGGCACTGTCATCATCGAGCTTGGTTATCGCTGTTGTTGTTGTTGTAATTGGATTTTTCTTCCATGAAATGTGTTAAATTTCTATTCTGCATAGCAGCGCAGAGCACGAGCACTAACATAGCATGAACCCTGCATTGTGTACTTTAATGCTGTGTAGTTGGCAGGCGTATTTTAAAGAGTCCTTCTCATACTTTGCTTCCTCTTACGGTGCTCTTGTGCCAGTTACCGTTAGTCATAAGTCTATGCATGAGTGTCTCTTTGGTTACCAACTTCACATGCATTATATATGATTTACAGCACAAACCACTCACGCAAAGAAATATACTCATTTGTTCCTATTTCTAAACACGAATATATGTGTATGTGTGTGTCTGTATATAAATATATTAATTAATTTTGCAGTGTTTGCCTCTGTGGGTGTAACAACAAGCAGAAAAGCATTTCATAACAGTTTTTACAAATTGCAAGTTAATGCCTACGTACATAAACACATAATAGTGGGTGGAGAATGTTTTCATTAGCAAATAATCTTCAAATTCAAGGAATCGAAGCTGGAAATATATATTTGTAGGTGGATACAGTGGAAACTATCGACCACACAGAAGTTTTGTGTACAGTAATTGCAAACATGTAGATCTGATCTTTTAGACACCGGAGACAAACTTTGGTCGAGTGCTGATAAGCGGCCCCTAAACAACTCGGTCGATTTTACGAAACTTCCAATTTTTTCCATTCCAGATGCCCACTTTCGCTTAGGTTTGAGTATTGGGAGCCATGAAAGGTCTACCTTCTTAACCGACTGAAGGCTGGGCATTTACAAAGATAACGCTCTAACGTCTCGTCATACTCCGCGCACGCACTGCATTCTGCCGATTATACTATACCAAGTTCTGCAGGTGGCCTCTTAGAGGTAAGTGCCCATTTATAATCCCTGTGATACAGCTTAGTGCTTGTGCTCAAAGCAAGAAGTTTTTTGGTTTGTCCACTGTCAACATTACCCCGTAGTAGTTTTGTATTTTTTTTGTATTGGAATTTTCGGAATCCACCATTTCGTTTCTCGTAAAAAGACAGATTTCTGATATTTCCGAATTTACCGAGAGCCAATGTCTCCGTCAAACTAGTGGAGATTTCAAAGGCTTTCTGTAAGAGCCGTGATAAACGAGTGAGATTCTTCCCTGAACAGAGAATCGCTAGGTCGTCCATGTAGCAGACGACATTAAAATTCTCCTTGTCAAATAGGAGTATTAATTTGTTAATCAGAGTGACCCGCAGCAATGGGGACAGGATTCCTCCTTGCGGCGTTCAACAAGTGATACGATGAGAGATTTATTCCTTTCCCATCGTATATGGCTTGTCTGTCGCTGAGCATATGACACAACCAAGCCAATATGTCTGGTTGATGTCGAATAAAGCAACATACGAGATCAATGCAACGGTGTTGGCGGTGAAATCTTTCTTATCCTAAGATCTCCCGATGGTCCCGACTACTTCGTGTAGAGTGGTATCAACCGATTTACTTCTGACATACGCATTCTGCTTGAAGGCCAACCACTTGGTGGAATTAGTTGTTCTTAGATTCTTTCCATACTTTTTAGTATGAAGGAAGTTAGACTAATCGGCCTATAAGATTTTGACAAGGAGTAGGTTTCTATTCCCGGTTTGAGGATGAAGATAACTTACTGCCATTTACATAGGGTGTACGCTAGATACCCTAGAATCAACTTAGAAACAAAACCAAGCCATAATAAAGTTTCGACTTATCAGAGCGATTGATAAATGACGATATCATATACACTTTAAGCGTCAATAAGCTGCTCAGAAAGCCACAAATGGGTTGTACAAGGGACGCTCTAAAATACCTACACTACCGATAAGTTAAGTTAAGTTATAGGGCAAATCCCTGTGAGGAAGCCACAAGAGATCCCACTGGGACAGCTAACGTCGCCAGTACTTTGTGATGCCGCAAACTCCTCGAAATAAATGACACAGGCCCGCAAGAGCCGGCAAAGCACTTTGAGCCTTTCAAGAATTTGTTGGGGCAATTTATATGTATTTGAAACAGTTCAGCTGGTTAGGCATTCGTGATTCAACGGCAGTTTAGCGAAAGCTAGAAAGTGATGTCTCAATCAGCTATGACAATTTACATCCGACACCATGTTTAGGGACTCTAATATTGCAGCGAGCTGAACCTTGCTAAGAGCTAGTTCGGAAGATCCCCGGCGATCCACCCTTATCCAGAATGATTTCGCAGTCACCCAAGTACTGGTCATTAGCCAAAGCCAACCATGTTCATTCGACGACCACTGATCCAGCGCCAAGATATGGGAGGATAGAGAACCAGGTTGTTCTCAATCTAATGAGATTGCTCTGCAATTCTGGTCTGGAATCCCAAGGAGTCTGATATTAAAGTAGTTGTCAAATTAGTTGTCTTCATAATATTATGCAGTTTGGATTCCAGTCGAGATCTGGCAAGGGATTCGACGTGTATTCGCTTCTCTATTTATAAGTTTCTACTATTTAATATTCTTATAGTATTTATTCTATTATTTATAAGACTTCGATTCGTATATATAATAAAAATAATAATAATAATTCGAACAGTTATCATAAAAAATCAGTTTGCTAGTTAAACCACTTGTTAACAATATGAATAGATTTCTGCAGCTGCTCAGCTGTTCTAGTGCAGTTTAATCTCACTCCTGCGCTGACAATCAAAACTTTAATTATTTGACTTTTGCTACACACTCTTCGGGCAATTACTGCAACATTTTGCATTCATAAAGTTTCACTGCTGTTACTTAACGCCGAGCAGTTCAATTGCTCAACTGGTTTTTCGCCAGAAATTCACACCTTTTACTTTTAACGCCTTCGTTAGTGTGCTCAAGCATGCTTAATTGTGTGCGCGGTGTTTCAAGCAACACTGCACATTGTTTTGAATTGATGCAAAAACAACAAAACTTACATGCAAACAAAATGAACTGAAATGGCAAGTTGCAAAAATAAAATGAAAAAAAAAACAACAACATTCGCGTCAAGATTAGCTTTGCACTTGGCAAACGCGATTGCTCACATATTGATGTGCGAGTTGGCGTATGCTGGAAATTGCCCAACTTTTGCGTTTTGAGCGCATGAAAACATAAACAACGTAGTGAAAACTTTGAAATAACTCGCCGCAGTAGTGAGCAATATTTTCGAATTCATTTTGGTGTGTACATTTAGCCTACAACAACAACATGGGCACGTCAAAGTGCAACTTTCCGTTGTAGCATCCTTCCGGGCGCAGCCGCCTGACAAAGTGCGCACAAATACCAGAATTGCCTCTTTCAGTTGATGATGACGATGGCGATGAAAGTTTCACGGTATTTCACTTTAGAATTTGCCTTTCTCACACGTACTTGCGCCTTCACACACACACACATATGTACTTATGTTGACGCCTGCAAGCATATGCGCCCAGAATGAGTGATATGTGATTCGACTGCTTTTTTCGAACAACATCGAATGTTTCTGGTACGTTGCGACCTTAACCGCAAAGTTTTCAACACTTTGCATGAGCGAAAATATATATGAACTCAGCGACACACTAACACACCCATTCGCACACCAACTCATATGTGTGTGTGTGTTTTTGAGCGTTTATCGTCATGTGGGACCCGAAGAAAGTTCAAAAACGGTTACATGGTTTTTTTACAATACCGCTCACAATACACCGGCCACATTCATGCACTTGAAACGAGCAAAAGTGTGAAAATGAATAATGCATGTGAGAAATCAAGCTGTCGCTACAGGCCCCACATACTCGTACATGCAAACTTTTATATAGTTTTCCGATTTTGTTTGGGGAATTGCTTCCTTTTTCGAAAGGATTTTGCATTTTTCGTTTGAAGAACACAAGAGATTTTGGGTATTTTTACTTTTTTTTTAGTTTTGCAGAAAGCATAAATATTTTACAGTTTTTTGGTTGTAACATAACTCTGACGCAATTAATAAACCGACCAATGTCGATTTTTATTTGATTTAATATTCAGTTTATTTGAAAATCGAAAAATTCTAAATTTTAGCTTTCATAAACTAATTTAAGAATGTTATTAAAAAAAATTGCATTGACTTTTGTCCATTGGCCTAATTGTACTAATTGGATATTTTTATATATTCGGAACTAATTTGGGGAAAATTATTAAAATTTTACAAAGGAACGTTTCTCACTACTCAAACTCTCAAGATCTAATATCTAATATATAACAAGTAAGGAAGGACTATGTTCGGGTGCAACCGAATATTTTATACTCTCGCAATTTATTTATTTAACTATTATTTATTTAATTTGACCCACATATTCGACATATATATTTTATAAAGTCCATTGAAAGTTGGAAACCATAATATTAGGTTAGAAGCACCGAGGTCCTCGTGTTCGACATATGGGGCCTTAAAAACCTATGGTCCGATTTCAGCGATTTTTAGAATGGGTAGTATTAGTATAGTATTTGTGCAAAGTCCTGCACAGATATTTTCACTAGTGCTTACTTTATATATTGTAAATTAAATGATTCAGATCGTCTCCAAAGTTCTAGTATGTAGGAAGTAGGCGTGAGTGTGAAGCGATTTGGCCTTTCACAACATATCATTGGGATGTAAGGAAACTATTACAAACCAAGTTTTATTGAAATCGGTCGAGTAGTTCCTGAGATATGGTTTTTGACCCATAAGTGAGCGACGCCACGCCCATTTTCCATTTTGTAAAAAAATCTGAGTGCAGTCATTTCTGCCATTTCTTATGTGAAATTTAGACGTTCTGACGTTTTTCATTAACGAGTTAACCCACTTTTAATAATTTTCAACCTAACCTTTGTTTGGAAGGTGGGCGTGGTTATTATCCGATTTCTTTCATTTTTGGACTGTATTAAGAAGTGGCTAAAAAAAAACGACTGCAGAAAGTTTGGTTTATATAGGTTTGCGAGATATGTACAAAAATTTTATTTCCATAACTTCATTTATGGCTTAGTTATGGCACTTTATGTGTTTTCAGTTTTCGCCATTTTGTGGGCTTGGCAGTTATCCGATTTTGCTCATTTTTGAAAGCAACCTTCCTATGGTGCCAAGAAATAAGTGTGCCAAGTTTCATCAAGATATCTTAATTTTTACTGAAGTTACAGCTTACACAGACGGACGGACGGACAGACAGACATTCGGTTTTGAACTCCACTCTTCACCCTGACTTTGGTATATATAACCCTATATCTAACTCGTTTAGTTTCGGGTGAACAAAACTATAATACTATCTTCAGCATCTTTGTTCCGAGAGTATAAAAAAAATAACATTTTTTATCAAACGATGTAGCTTAATTCTTAATTAAGTCTTTGATTACCGAATATTCTTCATCTATAAAAAAAATCGTATTTTATAACCAGTCCATGTAATATTTGACATAATTAAATCTGACGAGTCAAATGATCATGCCACCTCCAAAGCTATCAAACGTAATTTGTGCCACAAAAAAGGCACCAAACTATTCATAAGGACTGTGAAAAACATATTGCCATCGGAATTTATAATCAAAAGCCGATTTATTAAAAACAAAAAAAAATTACCATTTGTAGATTACCGTTACGCTGTGATACATAACTCTCGGATTGCAAAACTATCGGAGAACAAAGTGAAAAAGTACATATGAATATTGCATGCCATAACTTTATTGCACTTTTTACTATAATCTGTCCATTACGATGAAATCCGCTAAAGGTGAAAAGATATTTTAAATTGTGTCAATTGCAAAGTTGCAAAATAAGTGAAAGAAAACAAGTAAGGAAAGGCTAAGTTCGGGTGCAACCGAACATTTTATACTCTCGCAATTTATTTAGAGATTTACCTATATTTTCGGTGAAAATTTACTCTTAGGCACTGAGTTCTTTATGTTTGATATCAGGGGCCTTGAAAAGTCATGGTCCGATTTTGATAATTTTTCCACAAGTGATGTTACTGGCGTACGCCGATGATATCGATATCATCGGAAACAACACCCGCGCCGTTAGTTCTGCTTTCTCCAGACTGGATAAGGAAGCGAAGCGTATGGGTCTGGTGGTGAACGAGGACAAGACGAAATATCTCCTGTCGTCAAACAAACAGTCAGCGCATTCGCGTCTTGGCTCCCACGTCACTGTTGACAGTCATAACTTTGAAGTTGTAGATAATTTCGTCTACCTGGGAACCAGCATTAACACCAATAACAATGTCAGCCTGGAAATCCAACGCAGAATCACTCTTGCCAACAGGTGCTACTATGGACTAAGTAGGCAATTGAAAAGTAAAGTCCTCTCTCGACGAACAAAAACCAAACTCTACAAGTCTCTCATCATTCCCGTCCTACTTTACGGTGCAGAAGCGTGGACGATGTCAACATCCGATGAGACGGCACTAGGAGTTTTCGAGAGAAAGGTTTTGCGGAAGATTTATGGTCCCTTAAGAATTGGCAACGGCGAATACCGCAGACGATGGAACGATGAGCTGTATGTGTTATTCGACGACATAGACATAGTCCAGCGAATAAAAAAACAGCGGCTACGCTGGCTAGGTCATGTTGTTCGAATGGATGAAAGTGCTCCAGCTTTGAAAGTATTCGATGCAGTACCCGCTGGTGGAAGCAGAGGAAGAGGGAGACCTCCACTCCGATGGAAGGACCAGGTGGAGAGGGACCTGGCTTCGCTTGGAATAACCAATTGGCGCCAAACTGCCAGAAGGAGGGATGCGTGGCGCGCTGTTTTGGACTCGGCTATAACCGCGTAAGCGGTGTCCACGCCAGTCAAGAAGAAGAAGATGTCACAGCTCAAATACGGAATTTGTGTAAAGTTTTATTTCGCTATCTTCATTGGTTCCTTATGTATATATTATAAAATGAAGGAATAAGATGGAGTTCAAAATTGAGTTATATGGGAAGTAGGCGTAGTTGTGAATCGATTTCATCCATTTTCCACACGTGTCATCAGGGTGTTAAGAAAATATTATATACCGAATTTCATTCGAATCGGTCGAGTAGTTCCTGAGATATGGTTTTTGACCCATAAGTGGGCGACGCCACGCCCATTTTCCATTTTGTAAAAAAATTTCAGTGCAGCTTCCTTCTACAAAATTTGGTCTTTCTGACGTTTCTCGTTAGTGAGTTAACGCACTTTTAGTCATTTTCAACCTAACCTTTGTATGGGAGGTGGGCGTGGTTATTATTCGATTTCTTTCATTTTTGGACTGTACAGTATGTCAAGAAACAGTTTACACATTGAAAATAAATACACTTTTTCACTTTCCGCAGCAAAATTTTTTACTTTTTACCTCAGTTCAACATATTTTTTGAATCAGGGATGGTTACTTACAGTATTTCAAGAGATGTGATGCAAAAAAAGCTGCGAAAGCAATGCAAAAACCAACCAAGAACAACAAAAAACTAAAATCATTCAATTTTGTTAGTGTCAAGAAAAACTTTACACACTTCGATTATTTTACTTGTTAAGCACGTGTTATACAGTTAACCGTACTTCACCGTTACCTATTCTTCGCTAAGGCATTTACAATGAATTTGTCAATTAGTTGGTGATTAAATTTTGCTTTTTTTCATATCTGAAGTACCCATTATTGTCTTTTTAATATTCCATGCAAAGGGTTTAGTTTGAAGAGGTCCAGCTATTGCCCCATAATCCCCAATGGGGTCAAAACGTTTGAGATCTAACAGCAATGTTTTCTTTAACCCTCTAAATAGTGTATAATGGCTAAAATTGATCGGAAAATATGGAAATATAGGAACCAAAGCCAGAAAAAGGCCCTAAATTATAAATAAGTGGACATGTACAGTGCTTAATGTCTCGAAAACTTGACCAAATTCCAAAAATTTCGATCAGTGTTCTTACGAAAGATTTCTAGGAAGAGTGCAATATTCAGATTTCTCATGAAACTGCGCGACAAAACATGCTACGACATGAACATGCACGAAGATCTGCCAAAAAAAAATATGCTGTATGCACCAAATGTAGAGAAACGTTTTTTGTTTGCTATTATTAAGTATATTTCTGAACCTGGGAACTACTGGGAAGATGTCATATAATGGGACGAGAACAAGAAGATGTTATATTTCAACAATTGGCTAACTAGAGTACGACACAAGGCATTATTTTCATTAGAAAGACACAACATCATTTCGATTATTTTTTATAGCACATCTTGAAACATATGTATTCATGTCGTAGCATGTTTTGTCGTGCAGTTTCATGAGAAATCTGAATATTGCACTCTTCCTAGAACTCTTTCGTAAGAACACTGATCGAAATTTTTGGAATTTGGTCAAGTTTTCGAGACATTAAGCACTGTACATGTCCACTTATTTATAATTTAGGGCCTTTTTCTGGAGTTGGTTCTTGTATTTCCATATTTTCCGATCAATTTTAGTCATTGTACACTATTTAGAGGGTTAAAGAAAACATTGCTGTTAGATCTCAAACGTTTTTACCTCATTGGGGATTATGGGGCAATAGTTGGACCTCTTCAAACTAAACCCTTTGCATGGAATATTAAAAAGACAATAATGGGTAATTCAGATATGAAAAAAAGCAAAAATTAATCACCAACTAATTGACAAATTCATTGTAAATGCCTTTACGAAGAATAGGTAACGGTGAAGTACGGTTAACTGTATAACACGTGCTTAACAAATAAAATAATCGAAGTGTGTAAAGTTTTTCTTGACACTAACAAAATTGAATGATTTTTGTTTTTTGTTGTTCTTGGTTGGTTTTTGCATTGCTTTCGCAGCTTTTTTTGCATCACATCTCTTGAAATACTGTAAGTAACCATCCCTGATTCAAAAAATATGTTGAACTGAAGTAAAAAGTAAAAAATTTTGCTGCGGAAAGTGAAAAAGTGTATTTATTTTCAATGTGTAAACTATTTCTTGACATACTGTATAAGGAAACGGCAAAAAGAAACGACTGCAGAAAGTTTGGTTTATATAGCTATATTGGTTTGCGAGTTATATACAAAAAACCTATTTGAGGGCGGGGTCACGCCCACTTTTCCAAAAAAAATACATCCAAATGTGCCCCTCCCTAATACGATCCTACGTTCCAAATTTTATTTTCATAACTTTATTTATGGCTTAGTTATAGCTTTTTATGTGTTTTTGGTTATCGCCATTTTGTGGGCGTGGCAGTGGTCCGATTCCGGCCATTTTCGAACTTAACCTTCTTATGGAGCCAAGGAATACGTGTTCCAAGTTTCATTAAGATATCTAAATTTTTACTCAAGTTACAGCTTGCACGGACGGACAGACAGACATCCGGATTTGAACTTTACTCGTCACCCTGATCACTTTGGTATATATAACCCTATATCTAACTCGTTTAGTTTTAAGACTTACAAACAACCGTTATGTGGCCAAAACTATAATACTCTCTTAGCAACTTTTGTTGCGAGAGTATAAAAAGCAATGGCACTTTTCGTTGGAGTTTTATATCTTAAGAACGGACTCACCGATCCAAACCAAATGTTTAGGCTTTGTTCGGACTATTTAGTAGGTGGTTTATGTGAAGTTTATCTAGGTATGTTTATACATATGTATATAAAAACCAATTGCTGTTCATTAATCGAGAACGACTAAACCGATTTGGCAAATTTTAGTCTGGAAATGTTCATGGAGAGTTTTATGGAAATATTTTGATAATTGTATTTGATTTGAATTATGATAATTGTATAATATAATTCCAAAACGAGACTTTTTATACTCTCGCAACAAATGTCGCTAAAGAGAGTATTATAGTTTTGTTCACATAACGGTTGTTTGTAACATCCAAAACTAAACGAGTTAGATATAGGGTTATATACCAAAGTGATCAGGGTGAAGAGTGGAGTTCAAATCCGAATGTCTGTCCGTCCGTCCGTCTGTGCAAGCTGTAACTTGAGTAAAAATTAAGATATCTTGATGAAACTTGGCACACTTATTTCTTGGCACCATAGGAAGGTTGCTTTCGAAAATGAGCAAAATCGGACCACTGCCACGCCCACAAAATGGCGAAAACCGAAAACACCAAAAAAGTGCCATAACTAAGCTATAAATAAAGCTATGGAAATAAAATTTGGTATGAAGGATCGTACTATCAAGGGGCATATTTGGATGTATTTTTTTTGGGGAAGTGGGCGTGGCCCCGCCCCCTACTAAGTTTTTTGTATATATCTCGTAAACCAATAGAGCTATATAAACCAAACTTTCTGCAGTTATTTTTTTTAGCCACTTTCTAATACAGTCCAAAACTGAAAGAAATCGGATTATAACCACGCCCACCTCCCATACAAAAGTTAGGTTGAAAATTACTAAAAGTGGGTTAACTCACTAACGAAAAACGTCAGAAACACTAAATTTCATATATGAAATGACAGATGGAAGCTGCACTTAGATTTTTTTACAAAATGGAAAATGGGCGTGACGTCGCCCACTTATGGGACAAAAACCATATCTCAGGAACTACTCGACCGATTTCAATGAAACTTGGTTTGTAATAGTTTCCTTACATCCCAATGATATGTTGTGAAAATAGGCCAAATCGCTTCACAACCACGCCTACTTCCTATATACCAGAACTTTGAAGACGATCTGAATCGTTTACATTACAATATATATGTAAGTAAGCACTAGTGAAGATATCGGTGCAGGACTTTGCACAAATACTATGTTAATAGTGTGGCAGCCCCATTCTAAAAATCGCCGAAATCGGACCATGTTTTTTTAAGGCCCCATATATCGAACACGAGGACCTCGGTGCTTCTAACCTAATATTATGGTTTCCAACTTTCAATGGACTTTATACAATATATATGACGAATATGTGGGTCAAATTGTGTATTATATAATATAAATAAAGTTAAATAAATAAATTGCGAGAGTATAAAATGTTCGGTTACACCCGAACTTAGCCCTTCCTTACTTGTTTCCATATACATTTGTTTTATTTTTTTCCTAATCTATATATAAAACAAGTAAGGAAGGGCTAAGTTATACTCTCGCAATTTATTTATTTAACTTTATTAATATTATAAAATACACAATTTGACCCACATATTCGTCATATATATTGTATAAAGTCCATTGAAAGTTGGAAACCATAATATTAGTTAGAAGTACCGAGGTCCTCATGTTCGATATATGGGGCCTTGACAACCTATGGTCCGATTTCGGCGATTTTTAGAATGGGGCTGCCACACTATAAAGGTAGTATTTGTGCAAAGTTCTGCACCGATATCTTCACTAGTGCTTACTTTATATATTGTAAAGTAAACGATTCAGATCGTCTTCAAAGTTCTGGTATATAGGAAGTAGGCGTGGTTGTGAAGCGATTTGGCCTATTTTCACAACATATCATTGGAATGTAAGGAAATTATTACAAACCAAGTTTCATTGAAATCGGTCGAGTAGTTCCTGAGATATGGTTTTTGACCCATAAGTGGGCGACGCCACGCCCATTTTCCATTTTGTAAAAAAATCTGAGTGTAGCTTCTATCTGCCATTTTCTATGTGAAATTCAGTGTTTCTGACGTTTTTGGTTAGTGAGCTAACCCACTTTTAGTAATTTTCAACCTAACCTTTGTATGGGAGGGGGGCGTGGTTATTATCCGATTTCTGTAATTTTTGGACTGTATAAGGAAATGGCTAAAAAAAACGACTGCAGAAAGTTCGGTTTATATAGCTCTATTGGTTTGCGAGATATATACAAAAAACTTAGTAGGGGGCGGGGCCACGCCCACTTCCCCAAAAGAATTACATCCAAATATGCCCCTCCTAGTGCGATCCTTTATTCCAAATTTTACTTTTATATCTTCATTTATGGCTTAGTTATGACACTTTATGTGTTTTTGGTTTTCGCCATTTTGTGGGCGTGGCAATGGTCCGATTTTGCTGATTTTCGAACTTAACCTTCTTATGGTGCCAAGGAACACGTGTTCCAAGTTTCATTAAGATATCTCAATTTTTACTCAAGTTACAGCTTGCACGGACGGACGGACAGACGGACGGACAGACGGACAGACGGACGGACAGACGGACGGACAGACAGACATCCGGATTTGAACTTTTCTCGTCATCCTGATCATTTTGATATATATAACCCTATATCTAACTCGTTTAGTTTTAGGACTTACAACCAACCGTTATGTGGACAAAACTATAATACTCTCGTAGCAACTTTGTTGCTAGCAACTTTGTTGCGAGAGTATAAAAATCGGAAAAGTCGGAAAGTCTGAAGTCATCGTATTTGTGGCGGTATGTGAAAACCATACGATTCACTATGAATATGCGGGTGCTCCTGCAACAGGATTGGAAATGGGCAAATTCCGGTTGATACTTCCAATGGTTTAATATCAATTTCAGCTGCCATTTGTCAATTCACTTCAACAAAGATTAACTCATCACGAATTTTTATCCGAACATTGGCCAAAGTTATCGTAACTATGATGGGTTGAGTGCCGATGCTTATGACTTAATCTATACGATTCAAAGTCAAATTCCGGGAGATTTGTGTTAATAAAAATCAATCGATCCTATTAAAAATGAAGACGAAGCCGTGATTTATCGAGTGAAATATCTAAATTCTTTGGATTTAGACCTGGCATGCTGCTGTATCATTTTCGTCTCAAAGTTGGATTTGTCATTATTATGCTTCGCAATCTTCGCCGAAACTGTAATTAAACCCGACTGACTGTGACGCAGCTATCGAATAATGTGATAGTTGCAAGAATTTTGAAAGGGACTTGCTAGGGGTTGAATGCTTGATTCCACGAATTCCTTTGAGTTCCAACGATTTGCCATTTAAGTTCAAACGTATTCAGTTTCCAGTGAAACTTGCATTTGATATGACAGTCAACAGGTCACAAAAACAGTCGCTGGAAGTGTGTTGCATATGGAAATGTCGTGTTTTTCACACGGCCAGCTATGCGTGGAGTGTTCACGAGTTGGAAAACCATCTTCTCTGTACAGTTACGCAACGGAACTGCAAAAAAATTTGAAAAATCGCAAATAACTAATTTTCAACACAATATATATTCAACTTTATTTTCAAAAGACATAATTTCACGCAGGGCAACGTCTGTGGGGTTAGCTAGTAGTATATAAAAAACTAATGTCAGTTTTCTAGAACTCAATTTGCTTTATTCAATGCTTTTATACTGTATGTCATATATGTATTATATACATATACATTCTCACGGCTACCTACATACTGACTTATATCTTTATGCGCTGGATTAATTACAACATTGTTGCTCTATGGTTGTAGTTGTAGTTGTAGTTCCTGCGTTTCATCATTATTGACATTTGGCATCCAAAAAATTAAAAGGCAGGGATGTTAGTAAGAATAACAGCTGATTTATGTAAACAAATAAATTGTATTTCTTTGTCAAAATGGTAAACAAATGGGAATTCAGCTGATAGAAAAGCGTAACCATGGTTACATATGACACTATTTAAATAATATTTAAATGGCAAAGCGTGACCGTTTAAATAAAAATTAAATCAAATGGTGAAACTGAATATTATTATTTTTCACTTAAATTTGTTTCGTGAAACCGGCTGTTAGAGTAATATCTTTTAGTTTTCGTTAGAAACTTTAGGTATTTCCGAATAAATAAAGATAAAATCATCATTAAATTTAAGAAGGTTGTAGATAAAATTGGATCGATTTTTGTGTTGTAAAAACACGACTTTGGACTCATAAGATATTTTTATTAAATACCAGGCATATAGGAACCTTATTAAGTATTATTATATTTTTCTTAGACTTTTAGAGCTGTCATGGTACTGATACTTATAATTGATATAATGAATGCAGGATGAATTGCTGCTGCAAGCGCTTTGACAATGTGTACCACTTGTTCATTTTATTATAAATAGCATTTACTGGCAAACCATGTAATAACATGCTAGCCTTTCTTTTCGTAATATATTTTGTATATAACTTATAAATATTTAAGTTTGGCGCCTAAATGCTGCACGCATAAGTGAAAACTTTCGACACCAAAATGTTGCATACCCTTTGGCTTTCTACGAAATATTTAAAAAGTTTGCGCCTAGTTCATATAGGTACTACGAGTTACAAATAATGCAAAAATGTATTACACTTGGCAATTGCTTGCAGTAAAGATTGATTGAGTTTGGAGAAAGAGCATACATATTATTGATATGCTACTCTGGAAGGAAGGAAGGAATGTGAGAGTGAATGACTAAAATCGAATAAACAAACTAACTAACATACTTCGACTAATACAATAAAAACAGTAAAAAAAAAGTATCTTATCATGCGAAATGAGTACTATTCCTTCATGAGAAAATTTTCTTCCAATTAAGAGTAGTCGCTTTATAGCATACAAATATAAGCTTCATAAGAGAGCAAAAACTTATGAAGTACTGCCGTAATTAAAAAAGAATTTAAGGCATTTTTAAAAAGGCTTTCAACAATAAAGCTCAAAAGCTATGTACACCAAAGTGAAGCTTCATAGAATGAAGAAATAACTGAAATAGACTCTTCATGGAAAGTGAGCTACTGAAAGCATCGGACAAAAAACTAGTATCTACAATAGAAGGTAGTTGCGAAAAAAAATCAAGTGCGCCAACAAACATATTTATTTATGCACATAGAAGACCACTAAACCTGATATACATACAGCCTTTATTGCATGTGAATGTGTGTGTGTACGAATATTCGTACCGCATAGTTTCTGTTGTTGCGCATACATACTCTGAGAGGAAATTCACTCGTGTGCTTATGCGTGAAGTTATGTGCACTTTAATTTGCTTAGTTGCCCAAGTGCGTGAGTATATGCACTTATGCTTGTGTGTGTGTGTGTGCTTGCAAAATTTTTATTCACTCAAGAATGTGGCAGGCGTTTTTTTCGATTTCCTTCCATTTTACCAATCCTACCGATTCAACTGACTATGCTGACTGGCTGACTTGGCATTTTATAAACTGAATTTTGCTTGTGAATATCTCTCCTCCCTGCCACTCTGTGTGTGCTTTTTTCTCGGCGCTGCTTGTTTTTTTGGTCATGGTTATGTTCATGGCGCTTACCGCATCGATTATGAACCCAAACGAAAACTGGCAGCTGTCGAGCAAGTGTGCGAGCGCACATGTGGGATTTCAACTAAAATCTTTAGTTTATGCAAGCAAAGCTTTTGATGCGGCCAATAGAGCGTTCTGAGACGAGTGTAAAAAACGGAAAGATGTAAATTTTTTATCGCTCGTAAAATCACATGCACACGCAGTGGTAGTGGTGGCAGTGTCCAGTTTTTGTGGTGTGGTTTTCAGTTGCTTTTTCTCGAAATTCAGATTGAAGCCTGCAAATTTTTGCCGTAACCTTGGAGATTATGCAAATTGGTAGGCGCTTGGTTGTGGTGGAGAGTACTGAAAGGGTACATGCCTAAATTTTTTTTTAGCTTTTTTTCGAATGCAGCGCGTAAGCTATGTTGTCTTTATGAGCAGTAGTTTAGAAAAAATATTAATTGTGTTGTGGCAAGAGATTATTAAATAAATGTGTTTAAATATATCTGTAAATTTTCGAAAAATTTAATAATTTTTATTGAATATGTTTTTTGAGCTAGAAACTAGAAATAGAAATTAAATTTAAATCAAATCATAAAAGTAGGAAAAAAATCGAAAATTTGAGGAATAGTAATTTCAATTTTAATCTGCAAGCAGAAACTCATTTCCTGAATTTAATTAATCTTAGAATTCATTTTTCTATACAACAATTTAATGAAAGCATAAAAAATTAATGGCAAATGCATTTACACTCGAATTACACAAAATATCTACAATATGAGTATGCAATTCAATTCAAATAAATTTTTAATTAAACTCCACTTCACTTCAATGTCCTTGCTGCTCAAGAATTCTTGGTATTCGATTTCCGTTATTGAAGCATCCATATTTGTAACTAAATATTGCAAACATTGAAATGTCTGTCCTTCGGCAGTTTTTACAATATTTAATTTACTATTACCAAATAGAGGCGATTGCATTTAAATACAAGAAATGGATTATGGTTGCAAATTTAAAGGTGAAACCGCAATGTAAAACGTTCATGGAATAAGAAAACTGTTGACAATATTATTCATAGAATTAACAAAGAGATTTACAATTTTACACTGTATGCATGTATTGATATATGGATCACTAGTTTAACACAAATACAAATATTAAGAATCGAAATATGCAGACTGCTTCAATGGTAAAGCACAATGTTTAACTACTATGTTATGTTATGTTACACATTATCACTTTCGTTTACTTATTCAAACAGATTTCAATACCGCAAAGATTATTCTAATAGAAATAGAAAGTCTATTCGATCCTAAAAACTCGAAGAAATTTCTTAAAAAAAAAATAAATAGTCCACAATTACACTTGTTTTTAAATAACTATTAACTTTGTACTAAAATAGACAGACAGAGGTTGTTCGGACTAATTTCGGGATAATTTGAAACACAGGTCTCTTCATTGTACCAGAAAAGGTCATATTACCTAATCATAACTCCCTAGTATTTTTATATTCTCGCAACAAAAGTTGCTAAGAGAGTATTATAGTTTTGTCCACATAACGGTTGTTTGTAAGTCCTAAAACTAAACGAGTTAGATATAGGGTTATATATACCAAAGTAATCAGGGTGACGAGTAAAGTTCAAATCTGGATGTCTGTCTGTCCGTCCGTCCGTCTGTCCGTCTGTCCGTCCGTGCAAGCTGTAACTTGAGTAAAAATTGAGATATCTTAATGAAACTTGGAACACGTGTTCCTTGGCACCATAAGAAGGTTAAGCTCGAAGATGGGCGGAATCGGACCACTGCCACGCCCACAAAATGGCGATAACCAAAAACACATAAAGAGCTATAACTAAGCCATAAATAAAGTTATGAAAATAAAATTTGGAACATAGGATCGCATTAGGGGGGGCACATTTGAATGTAATTATCTTGCAAACCAATAAAGCTATATAAACCAAACTTTCTGCAGACGTTTCTTTTAAGTTGAAAATGACTAAAAGTGCGTTAACTCACTAACGAGAAACGTCAGAAACACAAAATTTTACATAAGAAATGGCAGAAGGAAGCTGCACTGAGATTTTTTTACAAAATGGAAAATGGGCGTTGCATCGCCCACTTATGGGTCAAAAACCATAGTTCAAGAACTACTCGACAGATTTCAATAAAATTCGGTATATAATATTTTCTTGACACCCTGATGACACTAGTGGAATATGGGCGAAATCGGTTCCCAACTACGCCTACTTCCCATATAACTCAATTTTGAAGAACTCAGTGCCTAAGGGTAATTTTTCACCGAAAATATAGGTAAATCTCTAAATAAATTGCGAGAGTATAAAATGTTCGGTTACACCCGAACTTAGCCCTTCCTTACTTGTTTTTTAACTAAAATGTGGCAAATAATACACAAATGCTTTATTCCAATTCGAAATAATTTATTAGTTGTAATATTAAGATAGTGAGCGTCAACGAATGGCTGCTTAACTCTTATAAAACACTAATTATTAGCACTAGAATTAAATGTAGCATACCTTTAGGCGAAACAAGCATTTTATCAAAAATATAAATTTAAACGATTTTAATCAATTACAATTATGTCAGAACTTTTAAGTAATTGAATTTCAAATAAATAGTCGGTTGAAAATAGCTCTAACCGTTGAAACCAAAGTTCAACCCCTTTTCGTATAACAAAATTAACATGCCATCATTTAAACGCTTAGAAATTTACAAACCCTTTAAAGTATTTACATTGAAAAGTTTCTAATTAAATTCAATTTCATAAATTAATAGGCACACTAACCCGACAGCCACCACAATATCATAAGCTATGCATGCACACATATACCCTCCTGCACAGCTGCCCGTAAAAGAAGAGGAATAAATGTATAAATAGACGTATGCTTTTAGGCGCCCAAAGTTCTCGAATCGAACTAATGTATGCAAACAATTCGTTCAGGCATTCAAATTGGCAACATATGTGCACACATGAACACAGATATATATTTTAATGTATATGTAAATGGCTCGCACGAAGATCTCAAGTGCGTCATGCGCCGCCGCCACCGCTGCTACCTCCATCTTCAGCAGCACGTAAACAAGACAAACTTGTTTACCACAAATGTTATTCAATTTTCGGAAAACAAGCGCAAATATAACAACAACAGCAGCAGGAGCAACAATAGCTAAGAAAATAATTCCACTAACAGCAAACGTGTTGAAAGCAAACATGTGGCCATAAAGTAGACACACCTACTCACACACTCAAACACTGAGGCATGCCTACGAGTGCGTCTGCTTGGTGGGCGGTGCAACGTAAACAGAGCGTTGAACACTTTGAGCGCTTTTGAAACCATTAAACTATTCAACGAAAACTACTTAATGACAAAACCACACTGAAACAGCCCACAAACCTTAAGCACACACATCGGGCACAGCACACGCGCCGCTGCTTGTGTGTGTGTGTGGCTGAGTGTTTGCATAGTCAAGCCTTCTTTGCATTTACTTCAGTGTTGATAAGTGCTGCTGCTCCTTCGGATCATATTGCTACATTTCACACAAAAAACACTGTTGTTGTAAGACACTGCATGAATCACAGTTTTTGGTCAGAGATTAAGTGTGTGTGTGCAAACGAATGCCGGTATATATATATTATATATAAAAACGATATTCATACAAATATACATATATTTATCTGAGTAAAACAATGTAGTGTATTCAAACAAAACTGTGCAAATCTGTAGTAAAGCTGTTAAATAATAATAATTTGTTGTAACCTTTGCAACAGATTATAGCTACTGTTCATAATTAGAATTGGTGGCGCTTGACTTTTCTTGATCAACAAAATTTTCTTAAAAATAGATCACAAATTATTTATAAAAATTTGGGAACAAATATTAAAAGTAAGAATAAAATCGGAAAATGGGTACAATTGTGTCGCCAGCCGAAAAGTATGCAGACTATGTATCAATCTTCATAGATACCTAAAATTAGTAACTCGCTAAAAGTATGTAATACTTATTTTGGGAAAATTTTTTTACCTCTGCAGAGACGATTCTTGATTTTATTTTAATTTAAATAATATTTCATATTTTAGTAATATTCCAACATTTAAATAAATAAAAGTTAATTTGCACATTTTTTTTTATTAAAATTACATAAATTATTGCATAATTTCAGGTTTATTTTTTTCACCTAATTCATTTTCAAAAGCGTTTTCAAGATATAAGCAGAAATTTAAGGATCTGTTATTTCCGGAAGTCTCTACAAACGTATCGACCTAATATCTAGTGAGTACCATATAACAGATGAGTCATCATTCTATGTTTTAAGCTATATATTTTTAACATTAAAAGTTGTGGAGTTATTTTTCGTAAAACCTTAGAATATCAACAATTTTTAAATTTTTTTTTCGTTTTCCTTAATTGATGGATTTTGTGTTTTATTAAAATTATTTAGACGTAAAACCCTTCATGAATTTAAGAAATCATTAAAATCATAAAATATAGTATTTATCTATTATGTAGTACCCTGATTTATCTGTTACTCAAAATTAATTCAAATCCATTTATAAACCTTAAGATTCAACTAATCCTTTGAAAGTAAAGAAAATATTCAAAAACCCATACTTCTTCCAACAACTGCAGGGTGTTAGACTTTTAAATCTGAAGAAAGCGAGATAACATCTCTAAGGATCACCCCTGATAGTGAAAATACAGAATACCTACAAAATAAATATAGTTAGAAGGCTTCACATGCCGATTGTGGATCAAAGAATTACTGAATATCTCCAATTTTATATAGATCTTTCTTATAGGTGTTTGGACATGTATGGATCGTTTTATCAAGTATTTTTTACAAAAGAGTCAATAAATTTTTGATATTGCCGCAAAGAATATTTTGCGACCTTTCACTTAAAAATTATCTTGAGACTGAGGCCGAATAACTCGGGGAAATTTGATGAAAAGTGATTTAATACCCAAACCCTGGGGATAGATTTTCCTTAAAGTTAAAGGTCAAAGATCAATTTGAACTGATCTTGTCATCACCAAACTTTAACTATATTTTCAGAATGTGGGCTGAAATCGTGGAATCAGCGATTAAAATCCGAATGGAAAGTTGCGCTTAGGAGTGTAACAAGTGGGTCTTAATTATCTTGGAACACATACGCTTAGCTCCGTTATGCAAAATATAGGTTCAGTGCCATAACTACCAGCACAAAAACTTCTGCTCAATATCCAAATTAGGCAACAAAAAAAATTTGCTTAAAAAATTACAAAGTCGCAAACAAAAAATCATGACCTAACTGTAAGCTCATATTTTAGGAATGCAATTTCAAGCCGCTATGCGAGTATAAATACCGTGCGCATTTCCATTTTCGCTTCAGTTGCCGACACTGCCGATTATTAAACTGGTTTTACATGCGTTGCATTCGCAACAGCAATTTAATTCTAAACATTAAGATTCAAGCTGAGAATCGAAATAATATACACACTTTAAGCACAAATAAAAAAATTAAATTTAAGTTGCTTAATAATCGTATGTAAAACTGGAATAAATTGTCGAAAATTTATCAATAAAAAAAAATAAATGTAAATTAGTTTAAACAAAAATAATTTGTTTAAACACGTAATGTAATATTTTATACAAAAACTTATTGAAAATGATTTAAATTTTTTAAACAAAATTACTTACTAATTGTAATATTTGATTGTGTAAAACTATAATTTTGTAATTTGTGAACTAAAATAAATTTCATAAAAATAAATAAGAAATTATTTAATATTTTACAAAAGTCACAGTTTGGCATTATAAAAATCATTAGGAATCGACCATTTCTATTTCAGAAACTAAACGCCGTTATGCAAAAAAGTATATCGGCTTTAAATAAGTTTAATAAAAAATAAGTTTAAATAAAAATAAATTCAATAAACAAACTGAATGAAAATAAATGCAAAAATTTAATCCAAAATTTCTTATTTTAATTCTACTTTGGGTTTGTCTGTTCCAACAATATTTATTTGGTACCTCTTTGTGGGAAATATGAGAGCCGTTGATGATAAAGCAAAGCAAGCACGCCAAAAGCAAAAACGAGAGCAGGCGCGGCTGCAACGAAGATGTGTGCTTTCTACAAAACGTTTAAAAAAGAACAGCATACAAATAAATGATGTGGTGTTAAACCAATACATCAATGCAGGAATGCAAATGTACGATGATATCAAAGAGGAAATTATATGTTCCACATTATATATGAAAGCACTGCTTAGTGTTCTAAAGGAAGGCAATTTTCTCCCTGTACCAGATTTTGAAACATATGCAGACTGACCGCAAGGTCGCAATGAACACATAACATACAAAAATAAATATATTATTCGATATAATATACAATACTTAAGATATATGTAATACCAATTTTTATTATTGCGCGTTATCAATGTTGTTTGAAGTAAAATTAGTACTAAAAACTAAGAATTTATTGTAAACTAAAGTAATTATAATTAGCATAACTAAAATGAAACCAAAAATGTAAAAGTTTAAAATATTGTTTTAATGTAAAAAATCTTTGTAATTAATTATTTATTTCCAAAATGTGTAAAAAAATAAGTTTACTTAATTAATGTTTCTAATGTGTATTTGTAATAAAAAAAAATAATGTAAATTATAATGTTAATAAAAGGAAAATTTCAGTATTACCCAAATTTCCAATAAGTTATAATCACTTTAAAGTAGATTTTTCAAACGATTTAAATGCAAATTAAAAGTTTTAATTATAGATTGAATTATAAAAGTAAAAAAAGAACAATTCAAAGAATATAAAAATGTAGGTATTATTGGATCTTGATTTTAATGATATAAATATATTATAATTATGATATAAGTAGATGAATTATATTTATCGTTGAATACTATAGCATTTGCCTTTTTAAAAGCTTAAACTTATATTAAAACCTTTTCGCACAGGCGTTAATTAAACAATTAAGCGACACTTGCTCGATTAAATGGATGATTGAGAACGATTTATAGCCTTTTTACACAGGTGCTAATTGATCAATTAACCGGCCTCTGCGCGATTAAAATGCTTATTAAGATCGATTTACCACACAAAATAAAAATCTACCTTAATTTTCAATTGAATTATTATAGTCTTGAAAATGAAATGCAACTCTGCGACATACATATATACGTTCTTTGTCTGCGATTGGCTGTATTTTTTGATAAAAAAAGCTACGGTAGAGGTCGCTGCTAAAAATGTCAATCAGCTGGTGAAACTTACCAACTTCTTATGAAGCAAAAACAAAACGCTGGCAGTGTAAAAGGCAAAAAAGAGTTTCTCATTCAAAATTTTGATTGATCAATTAATTAGGCTGTGTAAAAGCGCTATTTCCATACAAAATAAAAATTTCAATTTTCTACATTAATATTTAATCGAATACAAATCGCGTTGAAAATGTAATGCAACACAGCGGGTTGTTCTCCACGCTGAAAATTTGGCTGTGTTTATTGATATAATATTAGTAATGATTGTGGTCACTGATAAAATAGCAAATAACTGATGAGCAGCTTTCCAACTTCATATGAATAGAAAAAAAAACAATTGAGTAACCGGCAGTGCGAAAGGCAAAAACTAGTTTCTCGATTATATTCTTAATGCATTAAATTAATTTGGCTATGCGGAAAGGATATTCAGTTCATTAGATGTAACGTGGAATAAGTCCACATTTGTTGCTATTCATGTACCAATTACGAAATATTATTGCTTAAGAGAGTAGATAGCAACCAAAGAGAACTAATGATCATGGCAAGTGAAGAACAGTGAATAAAATCATATACATAAAATACAACAACAAAAGAAAAATATAAGAAAGATAATATAATAAGAAGATTCCAGAGTTGCCATATAGAAAATACTCCACCTTAAAATGTGGCAAAGAGTCTGAGATGTTAATCAGATACCGCATACGACAAGTGAATGACTGCTAAGCTGCAGTGATAGTGATGTGCTGAACACATAGAAGACGACAAGCGACGAGCGACAACTGTCAAATATTAAAATACACGCGTTCTTATGGGCACAGATTTTTTGACAACAGCACGACTTCACGACAAAAGGGTTGAAGTCTTCGCTGTCGCCAAATTAGAAATGTTTCTAATTTTGCCGACGACAATGGCCGCTTAGAGCTGCCACTAATATGTGAAATGTAAAATTATTCAAAGTTCTAACAAGTATGACGTTATTTTGCCAGCAGAAACGTAAAATAACTTTGATATATCATTTATAATAACAATCGATTATTTAAAACAAATAAATCGACAATTTTTACATCTTTTGCGCAAATAATTTCACTTTAAACTAAATATGTAAATTTTATTGAAATGAAAGGTTTTAGTACGGCAACAATGAAATTGCAGTTTGATATGTCGCTGCCGTCTTCAAAATGTTCAAGACGCTGGCTTCAAAGCGACATTTGTGATCAGCAGTCGCTACGTCGTGTCGTGTCGTCGTCTTTGTGTTCAGCACTTGAGATGAAAAAAAGAGTTAATTAGATGAGAGATGAGCGATGATTTCTTTCCGTATATTAAGGCCCGTTCAAACATGCATAGCTTTCGCGCTAGTTTTAGGTAGAAATGGAATATGAATTTCATTAAAATATTAAAATAATTTCCACATTTGCTTAAAATAATAATTTAAACGTAAGTCATAAAGTCATTTAATCAAATCAGTTGAAATTTCTACTGTCAAAGTGTTCCGTATACCAACCACACTTTCGAGGAGCTTGCTATCATGGCAAAACAATGGACAATCAACGAACGCTGTATGCGAACGGTCCGTAAGATGATCGTTCTACTTTTGAATAGAATAACAACAGAGTAACCGAAAGGAAATTTGCCAGGTCAACGACACTGCATTCAGCAAATTAAGTAGAAGTGTGTTCAAGCATATTTATGTACAGCATACTAATAGCCTGGTCACATATTGTGCGCAAATTTCCGACCAAAACCGCACTACTTAGTTTCAAATAATAAGCACGCTTCGTTAAATGAATTCAACTAAACCGCCAACCACAAAAAGTTATTTAATAACAAACAACAACCGAAAAAGGTACAAAATCCTTTAAATCAGTTATCGCTCATGTTACATTGTAACATAAAAGCTGTCTTTAACACAAGAAAAGCAAAAATACAACAACAATAATAATAATAATAATAAATGTGACCACAAAACCAATGCTTTTGGCAACTTTCCCTTCAAACACAAGCAGATTGTGGTTCAGTTTGCACAGGTGACCCATTGTGAATGATGTCGGTGACTGGCTTTGGTTTTACGGAAACAAAAGTGAGAGTCTTAAGCGAAGAAGAGAAGTGAAAAGTAGAGAGACAGTGTAACAACCCAAGTGTATCCTTAGCTACTCAACCACCATACTCTCGGTGACACACACTAAGCCGGTATTGTCAAAGCCAAAGTAAATGTTTCCTTGTATCATATGACTCATACTTGTGCTACGTGAAAGTTCGTCTGTATGACACTCTGCTTTTTCCACTGAGTGCTTTTGGTGGGCGCGCTTACAGCTGGACATTTATAATTTACAACTTAAGGTTTCTTCGTACTCCTCACAAGACAGCACTGCAGATGTAGGCCGCACGTCTGCAGTACAAACATATGCATATTCAAGTATTTATGGAAATGTACTAGGGTATTTCTTAAAAAAGTTTATGTAGTGAATTTATAAAATGTAGCTAGAGTTATGGTTTAGCATATCACATACAAAACATTTTCCTTAAGTACCACCCTAACAAGCATAAATGTATAAGCCGCCCTCAGCTCTCTATCACACTCACAGTTGTGTCTACGCTGAAAGCTTCAGTCAGCCGAGCACTTTTGTAATCGCACCTTAGGCCAAAAGTAAGATAGCTTTGCCGTCTACGGCTTCTTATTCAACTCAATAAGTACTCTTATACATTTACATATGTACAGTTCTGTGCAGCAGTCTTGCCGACGTTGTCATTCCTTTTGTCTATGCCTCGGCTTATATTTTATTTATTGTGGCTTTTTCCGGCGGGCATTTGTACATAAATTTTATTTAAAAAACGAAATGTTCAAAGCAGATGAGCAAACCTGCCGTCTGGCAGTTGAAATTTTAAGTAAATATGTTCGTGTTTGCATTCGCCAACGCTTTGAGCAGCAGCTGTAATTAAGTTTTAAAGGTGAATGAATTGTGTTTTCGCTTTCGAGCCGCGAGCAACAAAGTAATGTGAGGCAGTAATGTTAATATGGATTTATGCAAAGGCGACTTGGCATACGCCGCCACAAGCATTTCTTTGTCTCTGTCGACTAGCAAAGTGGGAGTTGTCAAAGGCACACGAAAGAACTGCTCACTTGGACCAAGCACTTTTTCGACACAGAATGCAGAATGTGTCGTGGGTGTGCCGCTTTGTCAACTAACGGCTTTTCCCAGCATTTGTCATTGCAACTTCAGCACGCATTCACATTTATTTTGAAAGCTATAAATACATATAAAGTCGCTTGTAGTGTATACAAATAAAAATTTATTTGTGAATTTCTATAAAGCTGCAGCGGAAATCTGCGTTCATTAATCAATTTGCGCGCTTGGGGAATTAAAGGTACTTTTGTGCCATTGCGTGCATTTATATGAATTATACATTCAGGTATGACTGAAAGTTACGGACATATGTATGTATGTATGCTTTACATGGACAGTTTTGAAATATGGTCTTAAATTGCTTTTAAGAATTTAGTGACTTTTATATAAGATCTGTTACTGTTGTAGCTTAGTTACATTTACTTGAACTTTAGAACTAAGACAGATTATTCAGGTATAGAACATAGGATAGTGTCATATTAACAAATTATAAACGCCCAGTGTTCTTTTACCCATAAAGCCTTTTTACACAGGAGCTAATTGATTAATTAACCAGCCTCTTCTCGATTAAAACGCTAATAAAGATCGATTTTCCATACAATTAAAAATCTACAATAATTTTGAATTGGATTTTAATCGACTTGAAATGAAATCCAACTCTGCGACAAATACCGTATTTGTAATTATATATACGATCTTTGTCTGCGAGTTCTTGTTCGCGCTACACGACAGTTGATGTCGCTGCTAAAAATATTAATCAGCCGATGAAACTTAACAACTTCATATGAAAAGCAAAAATACAAATGTATAACAGCTGAGCGGTTATCAAGTAGCCGGCAGTGTAAAAGGCCAAAAAGGGTTTCTCAATAAAAATTTTGATTGATCACTTAATTTGGCTATTACCTACAGTTGCAAATTTAGTAAATTATTGATTGATAATTTCTTAAAAGCATCTCTGCATAGTGCTTCCTTGCCTTTTAGATTTTACTGAATTTAGGCACTGTATATGTTACAGTATGGAACTTCTTTTGTAGCAAACTAATCTGCCTTTAGGCGCAATGGATTTATTAATATTATACCGGATATGTTTGCTTTTTCTACATTAATTTCCCGGAAATATTATTGGCGCTTTAATACTAACGCAGTTGACAACAATAATCCTTTAAAGCAAAACTAAAATTCTGTCTTTGAAGCATACTTTCAGGCTGTATATAAATTAAACTGGGAAAGATTCACGCAAATTTTTTTTGCTATTTTATTATTTAAACAGAAATTTATTTCTATTCTTACAGAAACACTCTGACAGAAAATCTAAAACTATAATCTAAATACCTATATACCTATATACCTACAAAAAGGCACCCTATATATGACAGAAGAGCTATATATGTATCATTAAAAGGCTCTCTGTCATAAATACATAATGATATGGTACATATTATTTCATTTAAATTAAAGGAATAATGCGAGTATATTTATTCGAAATATGGGTAGTCAATTAAATAAAGGAATATAAATGGTTACTTTTTTATACTCTCGCAACCTGTTGCACAGAGTATAATAGTTTTGTTCACATAACGGTTGTTTGTGTCACCAAGAAATATGAGGCATTCTCTAGAAAAAAAGCCACTTAAAAAAAAAGTTCTTTATTTTCATTGTCAACGATATATCTTATAGTATATCTAAAACCTAAAATAAAACATATGCTGTTAGGTCTGTGTAACGCGGGGTTGTCATACTGTAAGGACCCAAAATTTTTTGTAAAAAAATTTTCGAACCGCCATAACTTTAAAACTAATGAACAGATTTTAAAACACCATGTGACTTTTTTGTACAGAATTTCTCAAACTTTAAAACTGTATATCGTAAAACTCGTTTTTGAATTTTTAACCCTTTATGCCCCCTTCGATTTTTTTCGAAAATATCTTAAAATGTTCCTTATTTCATCACCTTTTTACCCCCCAAAGGGAATTTTGGGACAGCAATATTTGTATGAGCTACAAATAAAAAACCAACTCAGAACATGGTGAAAAATCATTGATTTATGCACTATTATTATCTGCAATTAGCGTAACCCAGGATTAACGACGTGGACGTAGCAGACATTTAATCCCTTTTGTTTTTTTTATTTTATAATATTTTTTTTTTAATTTTTTTGTATTTTTCAAATTTTTAATTTTTTTTTGTTTTTGTTTTTTATTTAAAATTATTACGTAGATTAGATTCAAGTAACGAAAAACGTCAGAAACACTAAATTTCACATAATAAATGGCAGATGAAAGCTGCACTAAGATTTTTTACAAAATGGAAAATGGGCGTGGCGTCGCCCACTTATGGGTCAAAAATATCCATATCTCAAGAACTATTCGACCGATTTCTATGAAATTCGGTATATAACACTTTCCTGACACCCTGATGACACGGGTGAAATATGGGCGAAATCGGTTTACAACTACGTCTACTTCCCATATTCCAACTCAATTTTGAATTCTTTTGATTCGTTCACTTTATAATACATATATACATTAGGAACAAATGATGATAGCGGAATAAAACTTTACACAAATACTGTATTTGAGCTGTGACATCACTTGTGGAAAAATTGTCAAAATCGAACCATGACTTTTCAAGGCCCCTGATATCGAACATGAAGAACTCAGTGCCTAAGGGTAAT
The DNA here is from genome assembly GCA_031772095.1 of Zeugodacus tau. Taxonomy (NCBI): domain Eukaryota; kingdom Metazoa; phylum Arthropoda; class Insecta; order Diptera; family Tephritidae; genus Zeugodacus; species Zeugodacus tau. The sequence continues at coordinate 15,793,949 of CM062649.1, read as the reverse complement.
TTTTTTATAATTAAGTGAGCGTATAGTCTTCGATACATTGTATCTTGGTGGTGAAAACGAGTGAAATCGGTTTAGGAATTACCTCAGTCCCCATATACTATTTATGATGATTTTCGTTATTCTATTGAACTTTATACCCAATATATGGGTCGAATTGTGTTATCTTTATAAAATTACATCAATAAATTGCGAGAGTATAAAATGTTCGGTTACACCCGAACTTAGCCCTTCCTTACTTGTTTAAATAGCACTTCACTATCACAAAATTGCTTGCTTTTGAATTCAATAGTATAAAGTAAAGAACTTATAATTAATGTTTTATGATATGAAATAATGATATATAAAACTCTTCTTCATCTATATATTATCTTCTTAATTCTAGCAAACACAATCCACAAAATCCCCTGCCGCCTCTCCAAATCTACTTGTCACGACCAAACCTAAACACTCTTACTTCATCAATCTGCAACTAACAAGTCTTACACATATTTGTTGGTACCAACATAAAATCCTTTCAAAACTGTAGATCGAAAAGCATTTTAGCCACATGTGCCTCATAGCGCAGGACAAACTTTCTCAGCAGAGTATAAAATCGCACACTGTGTAAATATCACGTCCAGCCGGTACAAAAAAAAATTATACAAGAACAATGACAGCGCAGCGGAAAAAATGTCAGAAAAAATATCGCAAAAGTTACTTTCGCAGAAAGTTTACTGTCATGCACTAACATGCATACGAGAGTGCGATGAAGTTGAATTTTGTAAGAACAAGTGACCCGGCACTCCAACGCTTTCAATAACTCACAAAAACCAGCTGTAACATTGTTACAGATGTTGTTGTTGTTGTTAGGATTCTCTTTAGTATTCTGCTTGTTGTTGTTACTGTTGCTGATGGTGATGGTGATGATAATGATGATGATTGCAATTGTGACGACCGCATTGGTAGTGATGGTGGTGGTGGCCGCGGCGCTGCTGGTGATGATAATGGCGTTGACGATGATTGTGCTTGATTGCTGGCAATTTACTTTTTGGTGCGCGGACGATTGCTGACAACAGCTCTGGTGGCTATGGTGGCAAACGTTCGCCAGAAGTGTTTCTAATTCATTTCAATTTCAGCGCGCCCACACAACGCAGATTTGCCGACCGCCAACTACAATAAAAATCAAGCGCGCATTACAAGTTCGCACACACACTAACACACATACACAAGCGCTAATACATGCACAGTCACAAACTTGGCGAAGTTTTCAAATGTTCTCTGCATTGGTTTTAATTATTATTGGCTTAGCATGCGATACCAGTGGGAATAGCTTGGCGCTCTGTTGCGGTTCAGCAGTAGGGGTTGATTGCAAAGTTTATGGAGACAAGCGTCGGTGGTGGTGTACTGGGCGCAGTTGCATGTTTGCTTCAAGTTTTCATGCTTGTGCTGGCTGGCAAAGTGATATGTTTGTGTGTTTTATTAGCTTATTAATCTTATAACTCACACAGAAGCATACGAGCGAAAGTTTGGCCAGCAGCAAAGTAAATAAAATGAAAGAATTTATTATATATATTGCTCTGTAGATTTAGTAGATAAATATTGAGGAAAGCAAGCAAAAATAATGTGGTGAATTCTAGCTAAACATTAATTTATTTATTCTTGGAATAGTTATGTCAATATGGTTTTCCATAAAGGATACTGTGGAAGTGTATATCTGGAGATACAAACGTACAATTTCGGCTACGAAGCTGCTTCTCATATGAACGATATGGAATTATGTGTCTTTGATATTCATATATTGATGATATCAATTTAAAAGTACTTTTAAAAATATCGCGTGATCCAAGTAGCGGTACATTTTTCAATACCCTTTTTTCAGCCGCGCGTGGGTTGTGTCAAGCTGTAATTTTTTTTTTCAATATTGTTTGGCACTTCGTAAGGAAAATACTTATACCAGAAGAACGTTTACCACATGTTCAACTTTATTACGAAAATTCACGTTCTGTAAAGAATGTATTTCGCGCGCTTCGCTCAACTTATGGTCAACATAATCGGTCAACAGAGCGTACTATTCCATCACCCATCTTGAGACCCAGCATTCATTATTGGATAATATTCGGCCGAACAGACCACGTCCAGCTCGCAGTGAAGAAAATAAAGCAGACGCAGCTGAGAGAGTACACGAAGGAGAGTCGATACGGTGCCATTCGCAGTAAGTCAGACTGACGTATGGAGCGACTTAGCTCATTTTACGTCGAGATCTTAAATTGAAAACGTACAAAATACAGTTTCTGCAAGAATTGCAGCCGCTCGACCCATCCAAGCGACATCGCTTCGCTCTATGGGCTCTTGAAAAGTTCCAAGAAGATCCGGCGTTTTCAGCTAAATTCTGTTCATCGATTCCAAAAAAAAAAACAAGTAAGGAAAGGCTAAGTTCGGGTGCAACCGAACATTTTATACTCTCGCAATTTGTTGCTATATTTTTATTATTAACCGATTTATAAGCTATTAAGCTCATCGTATTTTTGAAAATAATTAGGTATATTCATATATAAGGGAAGTTATGACCCTATTTTAACCTTTTCTGGTACAGAGACACACTATTAGAAGACAAATATTTCCTCTGAATTAAATTAAGATACCTGAGATATATATCGAAATTTTCGGTGAAAAGTTACCATGGGGCACAATTTTTTTCACAAGTGATGCCACATATCATATACAGTATTTGTGTAAAGTTTTATTTCGCTATCTTCCTTGGTGCCTTATGTGTATATTATAAAGTGAAGGAATAAGATGAAATTCAAAATTGAGTTATATGGGAAGTAGGCGTAGTTGTGAACCGATTTCGCCCATATTCCGCCAGTGTCATCAGGGTGTCAAGAATATATTATATACCGAATTCCATTGAAATCGATCGAATAGTTCTTGAGATATGGTTTTTGACCCATAAGTGGGCGACGCCACGCCCATTTTTCATTTTGTAAAAAAATCTGAGTGCAGCTTCCTTCTGCCATTTCTTATGTAAACTTTTGTGTTTCTCGTTAGTGAGTTAACACACTTTTAGTAACCTTTGTATGGGAGGTGGGCGTGGTTATTATCCGATTTCTTTCATTTTTGGACTGCAGAAACTGGAAACGACTGCAGAAAGTTTGGCTTATATAGCTTTATTGGTTTGCGAGTTATATACAAAAAACCTATTTGAGGGCGGGGTCACGCCCACTTTTCCAAAAAAATTACATCCAAATGTGCCCCTCCCTAATGGGATCCCATGTTCCAAATTTAATTTTCATAACTTTATTTATGGCTTAGTTATGACACTGTATAGGTTTTCGGTTTCCTCCATTTTGTGGGCGTGGCAGTGGACCGATTTTCGAAAGCAACCTCCTCAGGGTGCCAAGGAACATGTGTGCCAAGTTTCATTAAGATATTTTAATTTTTACTCAAGTTATCGCTTGCACGGACAGACGGACAGACGGACAGACGGACAGACGGACGGACGGACAGACGGACGGACAGACATCCGGATTTCAAATCTACTCGTCATCCTGATCATTTATGTATATATAACCCCATATCTAACTCTTATATTTCTTGGTGACACAAACAACCGTTAGGTGAACAAAACTATTATACTCTGTGCAACAGGTTGCGAGAGTATAAAAAGAAACAACGTTTTGGTGTGGTTTGTGGGGCAGTGGAATCATCAGTCCATAATTTATCAATGATGCCGGTGAAAACGACACCGTCAATTTCGGTAGTTAAAACGCCATGATAACCAACTATTGGATGTGTGAATTTGAAGCACATATTCTCCTCGACATTTGGTTTCAACAAGGCGGCACCACTTCACACATATCGCTTCAGTCAATGGGTTTATTTATTGAGAGAACACTTCGGTGAGCAGATAATTTCACGTTTTGGAACGGTCGATTGGCCAACAAGATTGTGTTATAGCACACCGGTCTAGCGGACAATCCCGCTTCAATTCAGACCTTGGAGCAAAACATCACGGGTATCATTCGCCAGTTACCAGTTGAAATGCTCGAACGAGTCGTAGAAAATTGGACTCAACGGAGGGATCATGTGAGGCATAGTCGCGGCAAACTTTTGAAAGAGATACTCTTTAAAAAATAAATGCCAAAGATGTTCTTTCGAATGATTATAAACATTCCCCATTTAATTTTAATTTTCTGTATTTTTTTCTTTAAAAAAGTAGGGAACCTTGAATCAATCAACTCTTATGAAAATATTTCGTATAAATCGTTTTTCGGAAATATCAATAAAACCACGGACAAATATCGAAAATTTAATAAGTTTAAATTTTTTACAGGAGAAATCGGAATAAAAAAATTTTTGCAGCTTAGTAAAAGTTCAAGTATTTTAGATATTATTATAATTATTTTACCAGACTACATATGCTTAATATTGAATTTTGCGAGCAGTTATCTGAATATATAATTCTGTAGCTATTAAAAACATTAAACATTTATATTGAATTTCCAAAAAATACAACAGTAAATCAGCTTACATGAAGCAAATAAATCTTTATAGCTGTTGTTGTTTCCTTACAGCCGTTTAAAATGGTATAAAAATGAAAAATCATAATTCAGCAGCGAAACGGTAATAGCAATTCGCGCAAGAACGCCTCAACAAGGCAACAGCGCGCTGCAGCCGCTGCCACACCCACTGCCTAAGTGTGCACAGTCTTAATTACTTTTTGCGCTCAACCGCAAGCGGCAGTAGGAAGCATACGCGTACATTTACAATATTCTTTTTGTGGCGTGGCAACATTTACTGACATATTTCCTACAAAAAATAAAAATGAAATTATAAAAATGTAAAAAAAATTAGAAAAATGAAAGTAAAAATAATAAAAATAAAAACAAAAACTTTTGCCGCTGCCTTAATCTCCTTTGTTTTTCTTTCACGTGCGCGAGTATTTAAGAAACAGCAAGATGTGCGGTTAGCGGTGTGGCGAAATGAAATTGAAAAGACCTTCTTAGGCATTTGTGGCGCGTGAATGTGCGCGCCGCACAAAATACCATTTATCACCGAGCTATTTTAATTCAATATTTTCGGCGACGATGCTAAAACTTGCCGGGTCGACGCCTACGTCTGCGCCAGCGCGGCATTTACACTTGGGCCCTCCACCGCACCAGCACTCGCGGCAAAGCGGCTTATATGACCGTTTTTAATTTTTCGCAATTTATCCAAAGAGCTTTTTTATTATATTTTTCTGTTTTTCAACTTGCCTTCCCATTTCTTTTCAGCTGCGTGTTTGCTTTTTATGTATTAAATTCAAAATGGTTCAAGTCGTTAAGGTTTGCTGGCGAAAAATAATCGTACACTGTGTGTGTGTTTGTGGAAAAACGCGCTGGAGAAACAACAACAATGCCAACAACCAGAGCTTACAATTTACTTCCTCATGATCGCCTGCTGGTTCGTAAGTCACTTGCAGTTGCCCGCTGCAGTCGCATTTGCCGCTGCCGTAGACAGGCAAAGTGAAAAGAGAATGAAAAGAAAAATAAAAAATTAATTCTAAAGTTAAATGCGTGCGAAAGCGCGAACGCGCAAAAGCATAGCAACGAAATGTGCCGCGCAGGTGGGTGCGGCAAACGCAAAGAAGTGAGCATTTAATGATTTTTTAAGTGGTATTGATATTAACAGGACGCTGACGCACCTTTCTGTAAATATGGCATAAAAGGTAAACGTAGCGGTAATAATAAATGTGTTGGTAGCAGCAACAACAACAACGGCAACTAGTAACAACACTGCCTTGAGTGTGTGGCAGAAATTATCAAACAGCAACAAAAACAACCAGTTTTATGTATTTAATTTTTAACGCAAGTATGCAAATACATATTCAACGCAACGCCACACCCCTTTCTTTTTCTTCGCGCCCCACATACAGCTTTATAATTCACCTTTTGCTTACTGCAATTGTTGTTGTCGTTGCTGTTGTACACATTTCTGTTAAGAACATCTTGTGTGGTCGTAAAAAGGTTGAGTAAGGTGCTGCATAAAAAATTTAATGAACAAACAGCAAACATAACAACTACAACAGCAAAAACATTTATGAATGAGTTGACCTGGCGATTCAGCGCAACGAAAGGATAACATACTGTGAAGGCAGCGCAGTAAAAAAAGACTGCTAAAGAAATTAAAAACTTTAAAAACATTTATTGTACAAAAATTTCGTTTTTTGGCAACTTTTTTCCGCACACATATAAGCTGCTACAGCATTTTTAATGGCCTATTAAACACTCGACTGGCCAGTTTATGCTTTGTATAGGCAATTTATAGGAACAAGTTATGGCAGCAAATATGTGGGTTGCTCAGCTACTTGCTGCATAGAAAATTCAACAAATTTGTTTCTTAGAAGTTTTACAACGCTGAGCAAGCATGCTCGAACATAGGGGCATCGCGATGCCTAATGAACGAAGTGTACAGAATATAATTGATATGCTTATGTATAAGTGAGTAAGTTAGTAGTATCGAAAAAATTATTCAATTTTAAAACGATTTCTTATCTAAGTACAATGTTAACTTCGTTGGCATTATTGGGGATGCTCACACTTAACATCTCGAAGTTCATTTTCTACTAACGACTACTTAATGGTGTCAATCGTAGTACCACAAAATCCCAATCTGATACTACAATATGCGAATACAATACTATATACCATATTTCTAATGAAATTTTTCAAACAATATTTTTAAATAAAAAGGGTGATCCATTTCGATGTTTCCTAGGTTTTTAAAGAAAAAACCCACAAAAATTCAAATTTATTGGGGAATGTTTATTATCATTCGAAAGAACATTCTTAGGCATTTATTTTTTAAAGATTATCTCTTTCAAATGTTGGACACGGCTATGTCTCACATGGTCCATCCGTTGAGTCCAATTTTCAATGACTCGTTCGACTGCTAACGGGCGAATGATACCCGTGATGTTTTGCTCCAAGGTCTGATATCCATAGGAAAAAGTCTAACGGTGTGATATCACACGATCTAGATGAACAAACGACCGGTCCGAAACGTGAAATTATTTGCTCATCGAAGTGTTCTCTCAATAAATCCATTGATTGATGCGATGTGTGGGAAGTAGCAATGTCTTGGTGAAACCCAATGTCGCCGAGAGCTTCAATTTCAGGCATCAAATAGTCGGTTATCATGATGTGATAATGGTCGCTATTGACGGTTACATTTTCAACGGCATCATTTATGAAGAAATATGTTCCGATGATTCCACTGGTCCACAAACCACACCAAACCGTTTTTTTCAATATGAAATGACTCTTCTCTCTTCAGATTATTCTTCAGGTTGTTGGAGATGATGTTACGAATCGTACGTTCCGTAAGTCGATTATGTTGACCATAAATTGAGCGAAGTGCACGATACACATTCTTTACAGAAACTTGTTGCTTCATTAATTAGTTGTAGGAAAATAATCTTAGAAGATTTGTTATGAAATAACTAAAATAAACATTTTATGTACAGAGCCACTGATATATAAAGTTGGTTAAGTTTTGGCGTGAAGTGTTAGTACTAATGCCACTATAAAACTCAACCCAAGAAATTTAATAATATAATTTCCGTGACCAACTAACGTTCATGTGTCGCTGCCCCATTATAATGCGATATAAATATATAATTTTAATGACAACTCATTTCGTAAGTCCACGTGCGACAGCAAAAGTCCCAACGACAACAACAGAAAAACTTTAATATCCTCTACGCATTAGCACATTAAATGAACGACATAATAAATGCGTTGTTGTTGCTACTGCACAACAACAAAACCGACGAAGTTGCACAATGCAAAAGTAATAAGAAGCTGAATGGCGTTAACTCAGGAGTTAATAAATGCGAGTATGCATGTGTGTGGGTGCTGAAATTTATTTGGTGCTATTACCGCACATGGCGACTTGGGTTTGTGTGAGTGTGTAAGGGAACAGTAAAAATTATAAGCAATTATATGAGAATAGAGCATAGTTAAAGTGTCCATAGAGATAAATATGCGAAGGGAGGGGGACGTATTGCAGAGCAACGCAATCAGTGGAGAGGAGCAGCATCGAGTGAGTGAGAGAGAGAAAACGCGGGAGCGCGCAGATCACGCGTGACAAAAGCACGTGGTGTCATTAAATTATCACTACTTGAATGGATGACCAGTGCGACCAGCGGCAGCAACCACGGCAAAGGATGAAACTAAATGCTGCGAAATCTTATTAAATGTGCCACGTGTCGCTATGGCATTCCGCAACGTTAGCAAGGCATAACAACTGCTATTAAGATAGCAGTGCTCGTTAAGGCGCTGCGGGCCATGTGGGTCCAGTGGGTGCGGCAAGTGTTGTAGGCGAATCCGAGTTAGTTATTGAGTCCACTCAACACAACTGCAGAAAAAGCGCTGTGAAAGGATAGTTTCACAGCTGGCCAGCTGACAGCGGCATTACTTCGAAACCTTATGAGCTCAACTTGGCTTCAGCAGGTCTTAGTTTTGACTAAGTCGTTGCATGTATCCTTGTTGTTGCAGCCATGCACTTGTGTGGTGTATGGCAAAGTATCAAGCGAAAACGCTGCGAAATGCTTGCATTACCTCGCTTATCCTATTGTACCACCACTTGCAAGTAGCTGCACGCTAATTTCACTCCACTTGACTGGCGATACGCTTACCAAGATATATGTAGCACTGCGTGTACGTGTGTAAGAGTACATACAAATACATATTACACCAACAGTATATTCGTGTTACAGCGCTATTGCCGGCCATACAACTACATATTACCTTACTATTATTACCTCAGCATTGCCTTCACTTTGGCCGGCTTATAATCATCATCCGCATTACTGAGGTTTTACGTGCTCGTTACGTACATTTGAGACCTGAACTCAACTCAATTCTGCTTTGTGGGATATAAAAATTCATTGGCTTTCGTGTAATGTGAAAAAAGGCAACACTGCTAATGCTGCAAACTATATAAGTATGTATGTGTTTCTTGTAGCAGTGGCGTAGTCGAAAGTGACGTTAAACCATATTTGGGGCTACTGAGTTGTCCGTATGAGCTAATGAACTGTGAAGTCGAATAAAAGAGTATTTTGGGGCACATACATATATTTGGGAAAATTGAAATAGTTAGCCAATTTATTTTGAACTAAATGGCTAATGTTCTTTAAAGGACCTCAGTGTCCTGTCTATCTATGAGATGACGATACAACGGATATACTCTTCGACAAAAACTCATGAACTCAAAAAGCAACTCAGAAGAAAAGAACTTCTATGGGAAACTACGTATACCTTCTAGTAAATGTTTTTTTCTAAGGCTAGATTTAAACATTACTAAGAGTTTAATAAGGTCTAAGTGGGGTCAAATTTCCCCATGGTAATTGCATGGAATGCAAATTTTCGAATAAAAAAAATATTCGCAGTGTATGATATGTTCCCACCGAAGTCATTATATAAATCCCCAAAAAAGTATGGAAAAATATCGATTAATTTCATATTGAATCGCTTCCGCCCTCCTTTGACTACGCCAGTACCCAACATTGTACTCTGCTATTGTGTGCACGTGTGTTGTTATATGTCATAAGAGTTGTCGTAAACAAAAATAACAACACAAGTTTAATACAACGAACATTCAAAAAACCGAAACAATCAATAGCAAAGCAAAACAGAAGTGTATAAAACCAAAAATCCCCAGCAACTTTGTTCAATTTCACGCAGCCACTGTAGCAGCAATATGTAGTTAAAGGAACTATAACCACAATGATAATTTGCTGCTTGTACGATATCAGCTTTAGCATCGCCAGCACGAACACGTATCCATTTCATTGTTGCATGTAGTTATGACTCGAAATTTGTTAGTAGTTGGCTCGTATAGTCAGACCAAACTATGGACCTCTGCATATTTGGCTTCTTGTGTTGGATAAGCCGCTGCTGCGCTAGCTCGACTTCGTTGCTTCACACTTCTACCGCCCTCTCTCGGTTAGAAGCCCTCTCGCCCTCTCTATCTCCCACTCTCTCTTGTGACGGTGAAATTCAAGTTTTTCTGTTTCGAAAATTTCTATCTTGGTTTATTGCGAGATTAAACGCCTCTTCAAGCATTCAATGGTAGAGGATTGCTGTTCCTTTTTCTTCCCCTTCCCCTTCCCCTTCCCCTTCACTTTCTCTACTACCCTTTCTCAACACTTTTTTCATCGACTCCTTTATACTCCTGCCTGTAACATGCCATTTCGTTAATTAGCAGTTTGCACCCACATTTCTTCACTCTCAATTCGTTTGTTTGCTGTGCTGATTGGAGTTGCCACATGCCAATGTAACCTTCAATTGCTGCTGCTGCTGCTTGAGAATGTGTCATTATTTCGTACCCTTCCGCCCCCACACATGTCTGTAATACTTACTCTTTTGTTTTGTTATTATCGTTTTTGTTTTTTTTTGTTGTTGTTGTATGTTGTGCATGTTGATGTGTTTTGATTTGTTTCGTAATTAGTGTATTTGATATGCAATTTGATTTAGCTACTTTTGGTAAAGTTAATATTGATTTCATTCACTCTATGCACGCAACATTGAAGCCCTGCAGCTGTTGTTGACTTCTATCATTAAACTGCGAGACAGACACGCTACGGTTTACTTGTGTGTATACATTTGATTTGGTACTTACTTACATATTTTTGCATAATTTAACATTAAATAGATGTAGTAGTATGTACCTGAAAGTAATTAGAAGAAACATGAGATTAGATAGCGTTAAATGTGATGATCGAAAATAGCGAAATATAAAAGACTTTAATTATATATTTAAATATGTTAAAAACACTTGGTGCAGATCAAATTTAAGCAAAGCACACGCTTTTGCTAGCCATCTAAAAGGTATATTTCAACCATATAATCTTAGCCGGTTATAGCCGAATCGACGATAGTGCGCCACCTCCCTCTCTCCTTCGCAGTTCGGCGCCAGTTGGAGATCCCAAGTGTAACCAGGTCGCTCTCCACCTGGTCCCTCCAACGGAGTGGAGGCCTTCCCCTTCCTCGGCTTCCTCCGGCGGGTACTGCATCGAACACTTTCAGGGCTGGAGTGTTTTCGTCCATTCCGTTCCATTCCACACCGTAAAGCAGGACGGGAATGATAAGCGACTTGTAGAGCTTGATTTTGGTTCGTCGAGAGAGGACTTTACTGTTCAATTGCCTACTCAGTCCAAAGTAGCACCTGTTGGCAAGAGTTATTCTGCGCTGGATTTCGAGGCTGACATTGTTCGTGTTGTTGATGCTGGTTCCCAGGTATACGAAATTATCTACGACCTCGAAGTTATGACTGTCAACAGTGACGTGGGAGCCAAGACGCGAATGCGCCGACTGTTTGCTTGATGACAGGAGATATTTCGTCTTGTCCTCGTTCACCACCAGACCCATACGCTTCGCTTCCTTATCCAGTCCGGAAAAAGCAGAACTAACGGCGCGGGTGTTGTTTCCAATGATATCGATATCATCGGCGTACGCCAGGAGCTGTACACTCTTGTAGAAGATTGTACCTTCTCTGTTTAGCTCTTATAATTTTTTCCAGCATCAGGTTAAAGAAGTCGCACGATAGTGAGTCACCTTGTATGAAACCTCGTTTGGTATCGAACGGCTCGGAGAGGTCCTTCCCAATCATGACGGAGCTTTTGGTGTTGCTCAACGTCAACTTACATAGCCGTATTAGTTTTGCGGGGATACCAAATTCAGACATCGCGGCGTAAAGGCAGCTCCTTTTCGTGCTGTCGAAAGCAGCTTTAAAATCGACAAAAAGGTGGTGTGTGTCGATCCTCTTTTCACGGGTCTTCTCCAAAATTTGGCGCATGGTGAATATCTGGTCAGTTGTCGATTTTCCAGGTCTAAAGCCACACTGATAAGGTCCAATCAGTTTGTTGACGGTGGGCTTTAGTCTTTCACACAGTACGCTCGATAGAACCTTGTATGCGATATTTAGGAGGCTGATCCCACGGTAATTGGCGCAGATTGTGGGATCTCCCTTTTTATGGATTGGGCAGAGCACACTGAGATTCCAATCGTCAGGCATGCTTTCTTCCGACCATATTCTGCAAAGAAGCTAATGCATGCACCTTATCAGTTCTTCGCCGCCGTATTTGAATAGTTCTGCCGGTAATCTATCTTGTTGTTCTTCAAGCGGGTAATTGCTATTCCAATTTCTTCATGGTCGGGTAATGGAACATCTGTTCTATCGTCATCGATTGGGGGATCGGGTTCGCCATCTCCTTGTGTTGTACTCTCACTGCCATTCAGCAGGTCGGAGAAGTGTTCCCTCCATAATCCCAGTATGCCTTGGACATCGGTTACCAGATTACCACCTTGGTCTCTACATGAGGATGCTCCGGTCTTGAAACCTTCGTTAAGTCGCTTCATTTTTTCATAAAATTTTCGAGCATTCCCTCTGTCTGCCGGCTTGTCAAGCTCTTCGTACTCACGCATTTCGGCCTCTTTCTTTTTTTGTCTGCAGATGCTTCATTGGAGTATTATTATTAATTTCAAGGAACAAAAGACTGGGAAGGTCACCACAAAGCCACACAGTTATACTTAAAACAAGTAAGGAAGGGCTAAGTTCGGGTGTAACCGAACATTTTATATTCTCGCAAGTTATTGAAGTAATTTTATTAAGATAACACACAAATTTACCCATAAATTCGGCATAAAGTTTAATAGAATAACGAAAATCGTCATATATAGTATATGAGGGCTGAGGTAATTCCTGAACCGATTTCATTCATTTTCACCAGCAAGGTGCACTATATCCAAGACTATACGCTCACTTAATTTTGCTAAGATATCTCACATATTAACCAATACATATATGCGGAATAAAGCCCATCGTATTCTTGAAAAACCTATAACAATATTAGAAGAAGACATTGTTTTCTGAATTACAATAAATTATCTAAGAGATTTACCCATATTTTCGGTTAAAATTTACCCTTAGGCGGAGAGTTCAACATGTTCGATATCTTGGGCCGTGAAAAGTTATAGTCCGTTTTCGACAATTTTTTCACAAATGAAGCCAGAGATGATATACACTATTTGTGTAAAGTTTTATCTTCATCGGTTCCTTATGTTTACAAGTGTAGAAATAAGATGGAATTAAAAATTGAGTTATATGAGAATTCGGCGTGGTTGTGAACCGATTTCGCCTATATTCGACCCGTGTTATCAGGGTGTCAAGAAAGTGTTGTATACCGAATTTCATTGAAATCGGTCGAGTAGGTCCTGAGATATGGTTTTTGACCCATAAGTGGGAGATGCCATGACCATTTTCCATTTTGTAAAAAAATCTGAGTGCAGCTTCCTTCTGTTATTTTTTCTGTAAAATTTAGTGTTTCTGACGTTATTCGTTCGTGAGTGAACTCACTTTTAGTAATTTTCAACCTAACCTTTGTATGGGAGGTGGGCGTGGTTATTATCCGATTTCAACTATTTTCATGGTGTGTGGTGGGGTACGTAAGAGAATCGACTGCAGAAAGTTTGGCTTATATAGTTTCATTGGTTTGCGAGTTATATACAAATAACCAATTTGGGGGCGGGCCATGCCCAGTTCCCCAAAAATGTTACATCCAAATATGCCCCTTCCTAGTGCGATCCTTTATTCCAAATTTTGCTGTTATATAACTTTATTTATGGCTTAGTCATGACACTTTATATGTTTTTGGTTTTCGCCGTTTTGTGGGCGTGGCAATGGTCCGATTTGAGATTAAGATATCTCAATTTTTACTCAAGTTATCGCTTGCACGGACAGACGGACGGACAGACAGACAGACGGACGGACAGACATCCGGTTTTCAACTCCACTCGTCACCCTGATCATTTTAATATATGTAACCCCATATCTAACTCTTTTATTTCTTGGTGACACAAACAACCGTTGTGTGAACAAAACTATACTACTCTCTTTAGCAACTTTGTTGCGAGAGTATAAAAATTAACAGACATATTAACATATAAATATTGCATTAATTTTTGTTTAAAGAATTTTCCAATGCAGCAAGGCGAGGTATGGATTAAGAGCACTTCCACAAGAGCTGACCTTTAATTGAGACCTCAAAAGGGCACTTAAAATTCGCTAAAAACAAACCACATTTTCAATTACATTAGCAAGTTAATTATACCGTAAAGTTAATTACAGAAAACATGAAAAGAAAAAAACGCGAAAATCATAAAAAATATCATTAAGAAATGAAATTCAAGAGCGCGAAATGATGTTTGAGGCAATTTGTTTTCTTTCGCGGCGCCACGCTTACAATGCTGATAATTGCACACACACACACATATGTGCATTTGAATGCTTTTTGCGAGGCCATAGCGTGTGTATTTCAATTAAGCTAGCGCGTTAATTACAGTTTTTGTGCTTGTGATGGGGCAGCAAAGAGCAATACAAATAAATCACATTTACACTTGTATGTAGGTACTTGTGAAATAATGCTGGCGCTAAAATTTGTGAAAAAAGACAGGAAAAATAAAAGCGCGTGTGCGTGCGGGGGCGGTACCGCATAAATTGCTGTTTTTAATTTAATAAATCAGTTTTTTTGTCGCTCCGTTGTGCGCAATGATTGTTGTTATTAAGTGGGCCGATATGATATCACTCATACGCCATGTAGGCCACATAAATGTGAAATTTGTAAATTTGCAAAAGTAAACAATGAAAATGAATCAAAAGTCAACAAAAGCGCAAACAAAAGGAAAATGAACGACGTTGTAACGGTGTGGTTGGGATGAAAGCGAAAGCAAACAAAAAACCAATGTGGGTGAAAAGCAAAAACAAAATGGCGGTTTATGTAGAGAGAGGTTACAGCAGAACGCCGGGCACTAGCCCATATACATATATGTATGTGCGCTCATTCATTATCATGTCACGTCAATCGAAAGCAATCTAATAGCTGCACATGATGTTTATCTTAAATGGAAAGACAACTCAAGTGTAAAAATCTAATGGAAAAACAAAAACCAATAACGAAGATGAGCAAAAAAACGAGCGAACAAATTGCGAATTGACGCTGATGACAGCAGCAACAAAGCAGAGTCCCAAACGCACGCAAAAGTGGGTGGAAAGATGTACACATAAAAATAAGCGTGAAATCGGCGAAAGTCAGCAAACAACAACACACATAACCATGACAACAACAACAACAATTATGGGAAAATCGTTGCTGCGCAAAAGCATCAACAAACAATGATGTCGCTGACGATAATGTCGATGAAAATTAGCAAAGTGTATTAGTTAGACAACCGTAGCGCAGCTAAATGATTAAGTCAACTGTACACATATACATAAATAACTGCATAAATATGTGCACGCAAAGTACTTGTAATGTAGTTTATAACACGACTAGCTGCTTATATATCGATACCTAGGAGAATATAGCGTCAACAGAATCACGCAATGACAACCCAACGTGGCGTATCAATGCAGGCGCTCGTGCGCACCCGCGCACACACACAGAAGTACAAAAAAGGTTAAGGTCGTTATCGCCCGAGTGACTGCTCAACCCCGTGTGCCATATCGGCCCATATCAAATCCGTTGACTTTATGTCAAAAGTACGTGATCTTCGTGGCGTTGTAGGCCGTTGCGGTTCAAAGGCACATAACTAGCACAAATACATACATATATAGAAAAAACTTGGCTAGAGTACACACACAAATACATGTATGTGTGTGTTCGCAAGTCTGTGGCAAACAACTAAATGCATCACGTTTCATACATTATTAGTTTGAATTTTTTCAACTTGTCTAATTTTTCGCCCTCTCTTCACGTCGCTGCGGATAGAGCACAAAAAGTTTTTATGTGCTACATATTGTTTTGCCAATTTTTTTTTCTGTTCTCGAAATTATGTCTTTTGATTGCAACATTGTAGTTAGCACGAAATTAACTTGTCGCATTTGTTATGCCTTTTCTTTGGCGCTGCTAATAATTCATAGCTTTTTTTGTACTTTTATAAATATTTTCGCATTTATTTATATTTTTATTCAGAGAATGCAAAGCCTGACCACACTATATGTATGTATATAGACACATTAGGGTGACAATTTTTTTATTACAAAATATTTTTTTATTTATAGTAATTGAGTGACCCCATTTGAAAGCTTTTTATATAAGAAATCTCAATAAAAGCAATGAACAAATATCGATATCCTCAAATGTATATATAAAATCAAGTTTTAGTCTTATAAAATTCATAATTCGCACAAATTCAAATTCATTTTCCGCTTTTTTGCTCTTTATTTAGTGCTTTATAAAAAGTGTTACAGTGATCGGATTTAGTTTAAATATGCGCCGTTTCGTTCACAGCTTATCCCGGCTTGGCCACTGTTTGGGACGATGCACCGGCCTTCGACCACGACCGTTTTCGCTTGATATTGTCGTATGTGATCCATTTTTCGTCGCAAGCCAACATCCGCTTCAAAAATGGGTCGAGTTCGTTTCGTTTCAGCATCATGTCGCCGGCGTTGATTCGGTCCAGAAGGTTTTTTTACGTCAAACCATGCGACACCCAAACATCCAGCCTTCTGCAGATGGCTTTTTCAGCCGGTCTGAATCGTCGAAACCATTCCTCCGCAGTTCGAAGTGATAGAGTATCATTCCCCAAAGCACCATTAACCTCACGGAACGTTTCTCTAGCGGAATTGCCTTTAACGAAGGAAAACTTTAAAATAGCACGAATTTCGGCGTTAGTGAATTCCATGTTTACACGTCTATAACTGTTGAACGCAATATCCAAAGTTAGCATGCATGGCGTCGTTTTGTAGGTTATGTCAAGACCTTTTAAAGATGTATAGTATTGCCAAATATGAACCCTGTAGCGCTTTATACATAGCCGCGAAATTCAAAAGACAAAAAGGCTAGTTGCCAACCGATATAATTTTAGTTTTGTGTAATTATATTTGCTAGAAGTGGATACTACTCCATATTAAACTTTGAGGAATTATAATACATCAAAATCTTATTAAGAATTTAATTATTAAGATGTCAAAAAACAATCCATATGAAATTGTAAAGAAAAACTATTTTTTAAATAACTATTTTTATACTCTCGCAACCTGTTGCACAGAGTATCATAGTTTTGTTCACATAACGGTTGTTTGTGTCACCAAGAAATAAAAGAGTTAGATATGGGGTTATATATATATAAATGATCAGGATGACGAGTGGAGTTGAAATCCGGATGTCTGTCCGTCCGTCTGTCCGTCTGTCCGTCTGTCCGTCTGTCCGTCCGTCCGTCCGTGCAAGCTGTAACTTGAGTAAAAATTGAGATATCTTAATGAAACTTGGAACACATGTTCCTTGGGACCGTGAGAGGGTTGCTTTCGAAAATGGGCAAAATCGGTCCACGGCCACGCCCACAAAATGGCGAAAACCAAAAACACATAAAGTGTCATAAGTAAGCCATAAATAAAGTTATGGAAATAAAATTTGGAATAAAGGATCGCACCAGGAAGGGGCATATTTGGATGTAATTTTTTTTGGGAAGTGGGCGTGGTCCTGCCCCCAAATCGGTTATTTATATATATCTCGCAAACCAATAAAGCTATATAAACCAAACTTTCTGCAGTCGTTTTTTTTAGCCACTCCTTAATACTGTCCAAAAATGAAAGAAATCGGATCATAACCACGCCCACCTCCCATACAAAGGTTAGGTTGAAAATGACTAAAAGTGGGTTAACTCACTAACGAAAAACGTCAGAAACACTAAATTTCACATAAGAAATGGCAGAAGGAAGCTGCACTCAGATTTTTTTACAAAATGGAAAATGGGCGTGGCGTCGCCCACTTATGGGTCAAAAACAATATCTCAGGAACTACTCGACCGATTTCAATGAAACTTGGTTTGTAATAGTTTCCTCACCTCCCAATAATATGTTGTGAAAATTGGCCAAATCGCTTCACAACCACGCCTACTTCCTATATACCGGAACTTAGAAGATGATCTGAATCGTTTACTTTACAATATTTAAAGTAAGCACTAGTGAAGATATCGGTGCAAAACTTTGCACAAATACTGTATTTATAGTGTGGCAGCCCATTTCTAAAAATCGCCGAAATCGGACCATAGGTTTTCAAGGCCCCATATATCGAACATGAGGACCTCGGTGCTTCTAACCTGATATTAGGGTTTCCAACTATCAATGGACTTTATACAATATATATGACGAATATGTAGGTCAAATTGTGTATTATATAATATTAATTAAGTTAAATAAATAAATTGCGAGAGTATAAAATGTTCGGTTACACCCGAACTTAACCCTTCCTTACTTGTTTTAAATATCTTTCTTAAAATAAACAATTTCATAAACAATCATATATACTTTCAGTAATTTATATCAAATATTTATCTATAACTTTTTACCCTTACTCCTCGCCTTCAATTCACCGAATAAAACGCACACATCCTAATGCAAAAACTTCCATATGCCCGCAAGCGTGCAGACGTACTTATTACTTGAGTATGGCATATAATTCGCTGAAATTGCTTGACTTTAGCTTTTAGCTTAATTACAACACACTTTATAGCAAAATACCGGCGACGTGCCGAGTTTCAGTTTCCGTTATTCACATTTAATTACCGGATGTTTATTTTTCACTAGACATGCTGCTTGCATGTGTTACGACTTTTGCCAGTGGGCGAGTGCGAGTGGAATTAGTCTCTTGCCAACTGAACTGACTCTTAAGTTGTACTAGAATGTGAGTTGAAGTTTTTAATTACCTCTTTGTTGTGGTGTACTAGAATTACGTTTTCTTGTTTCTTTTTTGGGTTTAGTTAAGTGAAACGTTTAGTTTGAGCTTTATACTGTAAAACCGTTTGCAAAGAACGGTCTTTAAAATATTAAAAAAATTACACAAAAATAAAAGTTGTGACATATTTTTAATGAATTTTCATATTAGTTGTCTGAGGTATATAGGATGCCAGAGGAAAGAAAGCAATTATTTTTTTTTTGTAAAAGGTTTCTTATAGTTTATTTATCTATATTTCCCGGAAAACTTTATTCTTACATGACCAACTCAATAAGAAGAACCTGAACTTTGTTTCTCGGTAACTCAGAATACCTTACTAATCTTTCTTTGTGAAAACAATATAAAATATCTAATTTTTAATAATTTTTACATATATTTTTAAGAATATATTTTCCATAACCCTGAGTACTTCAAATATATTATGACAACATATTCTTAAAAGCTAAACTCGGAGTTACTTATAAACGCCAATTCAAAGCACAATTCGAATGAAATGTGATAGTGTTTTTCTCTCTACTCGAGCTCAACCAGTTAAATACGTTAGCCAATACATGTTGTACTCTCCTGCAACCGACTAATGACACTTCTACCAATATCAACTCACTAATACCGGGTATATATTAGCTACTCACTACATTTTCATATAACTAGACTAATTAAAAGTCCAAACTAGTTTGCGTCATGCACACTAAATTCATAGCACCTACGCACAACAACACCAACAAACATTTAATTAATAGCTTAATATGGTTGTCGCGTTTCAAATGGCATTTCTACTTAACATACCATATACCGTTGTGAGCGTTTTCGATTACAATAGAGAGCGTTGAATCACGCATACATCGAACACTTGCCACACCACACATACATATGTATATATTTATCAATACATATGTATGTATATGCATGTAATTATAGTGCAATTTAATCTGGCTTTTCTTACTTCGTGATCTCGCCGCTTGCATGCGCGAAAAGCTCGCCAAATACACGTTGTACTATCGACAGGCTGCCCACAAATGAAGTACAATTCATCTGCTCTTTCACCGCTTTCTTTCATTGCCACCCATTCACTCCCTCACACACCGACACACACACATATAAGGGGCGCTGAGCCATGTATTTAAGTGTATTTACCTACCATTTTGCATGTCTGCTAATGCAAATAATTGCCATGTTAATGACTTTGTAACATTCTCTCTCTCATTTGTTATTGTTGTAATAGTAGTTGGTAGCATTGTTTTTGCTACTTTTTTCACTTTAGTGGTTTGCTGGTTTGCCAGTCGGTTGCGCGCTTCATAATGCCAACAGCTGTTCATCAGCGCAAACGCGGTGTAATTACGCAAAAATGTGGAAAAAAGCGAGCAATTGCAACGGTAATTGAAATTAATTAAATTACAACCACAACTTTGTGCGAAAATTAAGCTCAAAATAATATGTAAAGTTAATATTTTCACAGCAGTTTGGAATTTAAAAAGTTGCAAGTTGGTAATGAGCATAGAGCTTTTGCGGATAGTCATGACTCATGAATGTTGCTACGCTAATTTGGTTGAGTTAATTATTTACCGTTCAAAAGAGAATTAAGACCTTTTGTGCAAAATTAATGGCATGTCTGCCGACATGTAAATTAAGGTAGACTCTTCAAATTGCCAAGGTTTTAATACATTTCGTGGTATTTGAGAAAATGGTCGCTTCATTAAAAATTATATTTTTTAAATTATAATTTAATGAAAAGCATTTAAGGGCACTTGAAATAGTTGAAGGAGGAACCGTTATAGAATGAAGATTAAGATATTGATGGAAATAGAGATAGAGATAGAGATAGAGATAGAGATAAAGATAGAGATAGAGATAGAGATAGAGATAGAGATAGAGATAGAGATAGAGATAGAGATAGAGATAGAGATAGAGATAGAGATAGAGATAGAGATAGAGATAGAGATAGAGATAGAGATAGAGATAGAGATAGAGATAGAGATAGAGATAGAGATAGAGATAGAGATAGAGATAGAGATAGAGATAGAGATAGAGATAGAGATAGAGATAGAGATAGAGATAGAGATAGAGATAGAGATAGAGATAGAGATAGAGATAGAGATAGAGATAGAGATAGAGATAGAGATAGAGATAGAGATAGAGATAGAGATAGAGATAGAGATAGAGATAGAGATAGAGATAGAGATAGAGATAGAGATAGAGATAGAGATAGAGATAGAGATAGAGATAGAGATAGAGATAGAGATAGAGATAGAGATAGAGATAGAGATAGAGATAGAGATAGAGATAGAGATAGAGATAGAGATAGAGATAGAGATAGAGATAGAGATAGAGATAGAGATAGAGATAGAGATAGAGATAGAGATAGAGATAGAGATAGAGATAGAGATAGAGATAGAGATAGAGATAGAGATAGAGATAGAGATAGAGATAGAGATAGAGATAGAGATAGAGATAGAGATAGAGATAGAGATAGAGATAGAGATAGAGATAGAGATAGAGATAGCGATAGAGATAATTTAGTTGGGATAATAATTCTAAATTTAATTAATATTCCTAAAATGGTAAAGTATAATGGAGCGACAAGTTTATGTAAACGGACAGACAATAACATAATTATAAATGTGTGAGAATTACACTAAGGGCAATTTTAAGATTTTTAACTCACGAGTTCAAGGAAGCTAACTCTTTCAAAATTATTCATTAGATGAAAGAGTAGTAAAGTTATAAGGAAATAGAAAGGCCATTAGAGAGCTAGTTAACAAATTTAATTGGTGATACGAAAGTATTCAATTGAAGTCAATAAATTTCAACAGATATTTAAAATATAATTCTTCCTTCAAAATTCATCAATAAATATATATGTATATCTACACATACGCATTTCACACTTGAAAAAATCCAAGTGACTCAATAAAAGCCCCTACATGCTACAGAAGATACAACTTAAGTACCAGATTGTCTAGTGAGTAGCTATACAAACTTAGAGAGTGCTCAAGTGCAGTGCGTTTGGAGTAGATCAAGTAAGCAATCACTGTCAAAGCTCCGTAAAACTCGGCAGGTAGTCAATGTATTAGAAAAAAATTGAACGGGTATGAGCTACACATACATAGTATATGTGTACTATAGCAACAACAACATATGTCAACTGTTGTTATGTTGAACGCCGACGATATGCAAAAACGCAAAAAGCCTTGCCGTAACCGAATACACAACTGGAAAGCTCAAGTCATGCGTTGGATTTTATTTCACATGATTTTGCTTCACTTTCACTTGCAAGTGAATATACAAGCAAAAGAGAATAAACAATAAAATCGTCACAGTGTGTGTCGAAGAGGAGGCGGTTCTCCGCTTCAGAGGATGTGTCACAGGTTTTGTGCTGTGCTTAACCAATTGATGTAGAAGATGTGTGCAGCAGGAGGAAAGCAAAAACAAACAAAAATGAAAACAAAAAGCTGTAGAAAAATTAAATACAAATTGAACAAAAAGTTTATGTACACCAAACGGAAGCTAAAGTTGCCAGCGAGCGTTAAAAGGTTGACAAACGGTGCTGACAGGCGAGCAAGTAGCCAAGCAATTGCCCAACAATATCCGGCAACAGTTTGTTACTGCAGCTGCCGTGCAAGGCGTTTGTGTGCCACATTTTTGTGCCAGCCTGTATATTTTGCACTTTTAACTGTTTACCACGTTCACCTTGACTGCTGCCGTTCGTTATTTTCATTTTTTATCCCTCATCGCTGCTTTTCGTGCAGTATATACATATGTACCTTGTCGCCTGAGTGAGTGTCCTTTACAGTGTATTGATTTCATTGAGGCACACTGCTGGTCACAAGGCTACACGTTGGTTGTTACTTTTTTGTTGCCTCGGTTATTTAGTTTAGTGATTTTTAATTTTTGCTCAACTCATTCATAACTTGTTGCTTATAAACCAAAGTATCGACAATGTACTGGAGCTTTAGCTGGCATATACACCAGCGTCACAGCTCTCGTGGCAAGTCAACTGGTATGAGAGCGCTTTGAAATTTGATTTTAGCTGCAGCTTTTCCCATATACGAGTATAATCCCTTTAGTTTGACACATTTCATTGGCCATCCGCTACAATATTTTGCTTTTCCATGCGATACATGCAACGAAGTGGAAAAAATGGTTGAACAATCTCGACGCTATTTATCTGCTACATATTGACCGCTGCCATACACATACCAACTTTTACTTATACATGCATGTGTGTTTACCAGGTTCAATCTTTCCCATACATCACTTTTTCACCCTCCACTCTATCATTCGCATTGTAGTTGCTATCGTTGTTGCATCAAGATTGGCTTCGGTTATCCTTTTAAACGTGGCTACGGACATTTGATCCAACATTTCACATCCCCTCTCAGCAGCAACGTTGTTGTTATTATGTTTTTCTTGCTTTGTTTCTTTGTTTTTCACCATTGCTTAACTCTACTAAATGCTCGATGGTCGTTGGTTGCTGTAGCTGCCACGATAGGGATCATAAAAGTGTACTGCTGCGGTGAAATAAAAATAAAGTTAATTCAGTTCGGTTCAATCCGCAGTCAGTAAATGTCAATCAAACAACGAAATGTACTTAGCTAAGCTAGTCTTCATCCTTCCAATCCAGTCTGTGTCCATTCGCTTGTCTGTGCGTGTATTTTGTTATTGCTCCGTCTTCGTGTGTTCGTCGCTGTTATATTTAGGTCGCCAACCAATTTTTTATATTCATCAGACATGTTCATCACATTTACCCCTTTTCGTCGCTGTTGCAGAGTTGGCCTCCCTAAATGCAATATCGCATCTCTGCTTTGCCTCGACTAACCGTGTTTCTGTTTCACATCTTCTTGTCCATTTGCGGCAAATCGTGTTGTTCTTCCTTTTTCTATTAGCGACTTCCTCCTTGGTTTACAAGCAACAATTTTATTCATTTCTTTATTCTTTCTTCAGAGTTTTTCTTTCTTTTTATTCGACTTACGATTGCATTTTGTAGATTTCTTAGTGCTGTTTGGGATTTTCTTGATTTACTTTGTGGTATTTTATGATGAGCATAGTTCGTCATTGTGTCCGTGTAATGAATGATACCAGTGCAGAGTTCAGTTCTTTGTTGTTGGAAACTTTGAAAGCTCTTTTGATTGGGATTTTTATGCATGTTGCTTTATTACTAGTTCAGTGTTTTATGTTTATCGGTGGTCATATTCGATATTCATGCAGTAATCTCAGTAATCTCAAAAAGTGAAATTGATATCTGAGAAATGTCTGCATGTAGCGAGACCCATGCGTGTTCAATATAGTTAAGGTTATGTCTGATATAGATAGAAATACCGGGTGCCTCAACATTCCATGTTGACATTCTGGAATACCTTTGAATATAATTTTGAGCTAGTTTTCCAAAATTCGAGTCTCCAATTTTTTGGAATCTTTCGTTAGAAATTTTTTGGACAAAACGAACTCTCTTTGCTTTGCTTTCTATCAGCTCTCTTCATAACTGGTGTCCAACAATTTTTGTTTGAGAAGCTGATTAGTGGTTCACATAGTTGAAATCTGTAACTGGTAAGTTTCATGGATTTCAACTCAATCTTAATTTGACTAGGAAGTATAAAATAAGCTTCGCCACCAATTAATTGACTTTTTGACTATATGTAGATATTTTTATCCGATACGAATGGATCAAAAGTCGGGGGAAATGGTGTCAAGATAGTTACCATTCGAAATGGAAAATAAAACATACAAAATTCAGGTTACTCTCTATTCGAAATTTCCGGACATATCTCAACTAAATTCTTTAATGTTCACATTGATTAATCTTTATTCTCTTGTGCTACAAAATATAGTACTCGCTAAAATATATAATTTATTTAAAGCAACATCACAAACTCGAATACTTTTTCAGATTCTGTGACATTAGCTAAGTTTTGAGCCCATATTCAACTAACAAATAATCACGCCTAAAAATGTCTCCTAAAATATTGTGAACAACTTTGTTACACGCATTAGAAACACACTCTCACAGTGAGTTCATAACTGTGGTTTGTAATTAATGGTTTACCAGCACTTGAGATAAAAATAACTGTACAACTAACATTTTAATTGCCGTAGCGAAAATTATTACCACTCCCGCCACTCAAACGCTCAAAACATAAAAAAAAAAATCATAATATGCCAACAATTGACACGCACACACACACATATATATGTAGTATATATGTACAGTAGAGAAATAGACTTGTAAATAGAAATGTAGATGCAGCGGATAAATGAAAGCGCGGGCATTGTATGCAAATATGCCCAAAATAAATACAACTAAATGTTGGCAAATGCCAAAAACAACCTAATTTGAAGCGGGCGCAGCACATTTCACGCTGCCACACACACACACACACAAAAGAGCGCACTAAACAAAACGGCGAACCGTGTTGAATTCTTAATTGCCAATTTGCATGCGGCAGTGAATAATTTCAGCAACAACGCAAAGCTTAATAGGCGCGCATTCGCTTCCACGTCCTCTTCCGCCACCACAGTACATGCATACATACATACATACAAATATGGGAGTATGTGTGTGTATAATTGTTTATTTAATGGTATTTGTGTTACATTTTTTTCAGCATTGTTTATTTGCCAGCGCGTCACAAGCTCTACTAATATTTATTATTATTTTTATTTATTTATATGTATGTGTGTGCACTGTCGACATTTTTGCACAGTTTTTGCGCAAATAATAATTTCCGCCCATCCGTTATACGAGTACCTATTCACCGTTCACCGCAGTGGGTGTGGCATTTGCACGCCTTCAATACGACTCGCCACCCGCTATCCTTTCAATCATTAGTGAGTCATTGACTTAGTCCTTCCAGTGGTTCACTGCTGGTTGTTGAATGGCGCATAGTTTAATACACACACACATACATCACTACAACTGCATGCATACATATATGTGTCTATGCATAAGTATATGGAATGTTCGGTATTTTCCGGCGAGCACTGCATATTTTCCGCTATTCACTTTCAATTTATCTAATTCAGCCAACTTGACGCAAGTTATCTGCATCATTACTACAACACAACAACAACAACACACACACATATATATACACAGAAATATGTAGAGCCTAACGGTAATATGTTAAACCATAATTTTACAGCGTCCATTCGTGGCTGCGCCATTTTTATGCAAATGTCAAAAATTTTTATTTACACGTTTACTGCTTTTTGTGTGGCCGCAAATATGTGTGAGTGGTTGTGTGCGCGTGGGTTCAACGGAGCGTTAGTTCATATTAAATTGGTCAGTTGGCCTTCGCATGCCATGCATGACATGGTACTTTGCTGTCTCTACATATTAAAACATAAATGCCGGTTCATAAACGCATGTATAAGGGCATATATCCAAATGTACATGCAAATATGCATACATATGTACCAACGCTGTAGTCGAATTGCAAAATAACGTCAGTTTATTACATATTCATTTCAGTGGATTTTCAAATGCTTTGGTATTATGGCCAACATATTGACTACACTTCGTACTTGTGCTTTTCGCAACCCTTCTGCTGGCCCATTGGTTTAAACCAGCAATTATGGAATTCCTGAAATTCCGTTAACTACATCGAGCAACCCCGTTGAACGACCGACATAATTTGTACTGGTGTTATTTTCGCTTTTATTTTTTATTTGTTATGTTGTACATCCACTTTATTGATAATTCAGGCATCTTCATGGAAGGCCTTTAAAGGCTTACAAATAACATGACGGGAAAATTTTATTGGATTAAGTTGTATTGCTGTTGGTATTTATAGACTTTTACACAACTTTCATTGGGAAATATACATTGTATTTTTCAGTTTGTGGATCTTCAATAATACCACCTTTATACAACTTTTACTGAGAAATGTCCGCTCTATTTTCCACTTATCAATAATTCCATACCAGTACAGTGTAGAGCGGAGTGTTCAATCGAACACACAACTGGTATAAAAGAAATAGCCTGACTTTATCGAAATGAAATAAATCAAAATCAATTAAAGGCATTAGACCACTCTAACATGGGTTTCACTAAATTTAGTTCACTTTTATACCACACTCATTGGAGAATAACAAATATAGCGAAACGAACAAACAACTGGCATAAATTAACTGAACTCGTTTTATCAAAAAACTAGATTGAAATATTATTGAAATAAACGTTATATCACTCTCATATGACTAGGAACTCTAATTGTTTTCTATATATCAAATATTGAATAATAACAAATCAGCGAATCGAACAAACAATTGGCATAAATGAAACAGACTGCTTTCATAAAAAGGTATAAAAGAGAAGCAGACAGTATTATCCGCATAGGATTTCCATAAGCTGTAGTTGTCTTCGACTCCTCAAACAACTGGTACGTATGTGATTGGCGTAGGAACCGTTTAGCCGGTTATAGCCGAATCGATGATAGCGCGCCACTCCTCTCTTTCCCTCGCAGTTCGGTGCCAGTTGGAGATCCCAAGTGTAACTGGGTCGTTCTCCACCTGGTCCCGACAACGGAGTGGAGGCCTTCCCCTTCCTCGGCTTCCTTCGGCGGGTACTGCATCGAACACTTCCAAAGTCGGAGTGTTTTCGTCCATAGAACAGCTGTCTTTTTATTCGTTGAACTATGTCAATGTCGTCATATAACTCGTACAGTTCATCATTCCATCGTCTGCGGTATTTGCCGCTGACTGATATTTTATTTTGTAAAACTAATATTTCACAATATACTGTTCGGAATTATTAATATGCGAGTATTTCCCTGCCGGTCATTACAAGCACATTCTTGCCACATAAATACAGATATATGAATATTTGCATATACATTTTTGCGTACACAAAAAGGTCCATTATGTAAGGATATTCATTAAACTCATATGGCATGGTAAATACGGAATGTTGGTATGAGACATACACATGTAACTAGGAATGAGTTAGTTTTTAGAAGGGGTTTACGCTTTCACCGAAATATTAAATAATCGAAACCTAAAAACTAATAAGAAAATACCAACCAAATACCATTAACAGCTTTGAAGAGTTCAGCAATGCTATCTAATGTATACTATTAATTGTATTGCTATTGATTGTCATATGGTTTGTTGTTGAAATTCGTACTTCCGTTGACAGATCTCAAATGATTTTACGACACACTATTTATTTGTAAAAAAAACATTACAGTGGTTTCAAAAATTCAAAAAGCTCTAAAATACTGAAAATTCCATAAACCGAAGCAGAATATCTAAAAACCTATCTGCCTACACCTGTCCACTGACTTGTCGTATAATTTTTTTTTTCATCAAATAAATGTCAACCATGTACACCATACTTGTCTACCATTTGGAAGCGAACGTTGATTGCGGTTATTGGCAAATGGCACAACCTGGTTCACGCTGTCACGCGTCTCTGAGCATTACATTTAACATATCGATTTGTGAAATTCACGCAGCAGCGAAAGTCTGCTCGTTTATTTGTTGGTTAAAACTTTGTTATTATTTTTGTTGTGTCTTATTTGCTGTTGTTTGCTGAGTTTTGTGGTGTTTCACAGCAGGTATGTTATCCACATACATACATATACATATATGTATTCATATATATGTATGTATATAGGAACGCATGTAGAAATCATTTTAGAGAAAATGCGAAAATTATTCAACATAATTTGCACCGAGTACCGCACTCAGCTGCGGCATAAGCGCATAATGTGGCAGATAAGGTAGTGCAAATAGCTCGCAGTTGTAAACACAACGCACACGTATGCACCGATGGGGAAAATAACGGTATGTTCGTGAGAAATGGTGGCACTTAAGCACTGCCGTGAACAACAGTGAAAACAGTGAAAGTGGCTTTAAACAGTTGAGAATGTTATTGAGGGATCTAAGTATATGTAATATATGTACTTTATATCTCCATATGTATATTATATACTCAAATATATATATATTTGTATATAAACATTTTTTTATATAATTTTTTTGGAGTTACAGTTCAATGTATACTAAAATATATTCCTTCAAGAATAAAATAGCTCACCCTAGTATATATAAAGCACATATGTATATATGTTATTTTTAACTGTAAAATAACAAAAACTTTAAAGACATTGTTATGAGTAACAATTCTCGTAAGAAAATCAGTTTAAAGACTTGGCCAAGTTAAGAAAATACGGTAAAGTGGGTGAGGTCGCTTAGGTGTGCTTGGGCGTACATATGCAAACAACACCACCATCGACAACAGCAACAACAACAACAAAGATAATAGCGCTAATAATTACGGTGTATGGCAAAGCGAAAAAGCCAAAGTGTGTACGAAACAGTAAAAGGTAGCGCAAATGAGCCTACTTGGAGAAGAGGGAGGTCGCCGAGCAGCAATAGAAAGTGGCACCGAAGTGGTAGAGCACTGGAAAGAAAGTGGGTTGCAGACATACCGTTATAAATAGCCGTGGCACACATATTTGAATATAATATTATATTATACGCACACACACTGTCGCCAAGTAAAAGTAAAAATACGCTCGTATAGCGCCTTAAAGTATGCCACGAAAGTCAAAGTATTTCGTTTTTTCGCTTATATATGCATATAACTGTACTTCAAACTGTGTTTATATGTATGCATTTAAGTATTTCTTGGTATTGTGTGTGTTTTCATGGTTCTTTCTTTTTCATGCATTAATATATTTGGATAAAATCTTTTAACATTTCCCACCAGCGCGCGGGCGCAGTAAAAGTGCAAAAAAACGGTGTCAATGATGCTGAAACTGACGATAAC
This sequence comes from Zeugodacus tau, assembly GCA_031772095.1. Lineage (NCBI taxonomy): Eukaryota > Metazoa > Arthropoda > Insecta > Diptera > Tephritidae > Zeugodacus > Zeugodacus tau. The sequence continues at coordinate 15,764,427 of CM062649.1, read as the reverse complement.
TGTAATAAGAGTAATAATAATTGTGATAATGATGATGTCATTTCGCTGTTTTGCCACCAAACAAATGAAACTACAACAACACATGGTACACAAACACAGCGAAGCTTCTATGAAAGGCCTGTATATGTATTACAAGAGAGGAGGGAAGCAGGCAAATGTTTGTGGAGAAAAACAACTTTCTGTGCCACCGCAAATGTAGCTGAAATGTACCGAAACTGTAACAACGACCGCGTACTTGTAATATTCATTTGCTTTTCTTATTTTTATTGCACTACGAAAGTAACAATGCCATAATGGCGCGTAAATACAACAAAAGTCTATTTGTATATAAATATGTATTGGCAACGCAATTTCTATGTTTTTCTATGTTTCCTTATAATGCATAGTCCAGTGTTTTCATATTATATTTTTTTCCATTTTTTATTTTTTTTCTTGAATTCATCTTCGCATATTTTTTCGTACCATTTGATATTTTGCGCTTTCTTTGACAGAGTTTTTGCGCCTGCCATGTAATCTGCCTAACGACTGCCGCAACAATAGCAATGCAAATAGTATCCAATATATTTATGATTACAAGTCAGGGCAATAATGCAGATTGCATAATAAAAAGTAGTTTGAAAGGTATGCAAAGCGTAGCGCAGAAATAATGTCATTAAGCTGGAAAATGTTGGGCAGCAAATATTTTTAGAAATAGTAAGTGGACTCATGTTCAAGTGGAATGTGGATTAAAAACTTTGTAATAACTGTTATTTGGTTTAGCAGTTGTGCGTAATAAATCAAATTGGTTCTTTAAATAAACTCCGAGATTGGATATTTCGTTATCGAAAAAAATAGTGCTTTATAAGTAGTAGTAGTATTTGAATGGGTTTCCCTAAATGTCAAAAAGCAGTGAGAAATTCTTTTCAACCGCTTTCACAAATAAATGGGTTCAATTTGTGATCCTAAATCCGTATATTGGGTGTTGGAAATCAGTTGGATCATATTCCCACACCCTTTCTACAACATTTATGAGCGAAAGGTATTTTAAAAAATTCCAAAAGCTTTACCAAGATATTTGACTATATGAGAGACGACACTGAAAATGTGTGATCATACCCCTCCTAGGTAATCATGTTTTATACAAAAGTTTCATACGCTTCTTCTTCTGTCATCTGATCTCTTAGCGGAAAACAGCGCGGCAAGCCGGGACGACTAATAGCAGCAGAAGAATGTACTCATGGAACCTTCGATCATAGCTCAGTGCGTAATGGCAGCTTGGCAAGCAACGACTACTTGACCGCACTGTTCAAATGGGAGAGAATATTCAAAGTAAACCTGGTAAAAGATGGCTGGCTTAAGGGTATGGCAGCTGTACGCAGCATATTAAATATATTTACGTGTGGCTCGAAAACGGAGGACGGTGTAGGCGCATGAATATACTGTTCGGAGTTAGATGTAAGGCAGCCTTTCAAACTACCAGATTACTGCAGTATATATCAAGAGGAGGTGTTTGCAATTGGAAAAGCCGCTGAGCTATCCTTAAATGCACCAGCAGGCTACCAACATATACGTAGACAGTCAGACGGCAATCAAGGCAATATCGACTTTTTGCGTATCGGCCAAAAGCGTCTTGTTTAGCAGGACAGCTGTGGAGGATGTAGCCAGAAATAAGCGACTCCAATTCTACTGGGTGCCAGGCCACAATGGCATCGAGGGTAACGAGATAGTGGGTGAAATTACCAAGGGAGGCGTAAAACTGTCATCTGAAAGCGTGATCGACGTAGGTAAATCCGTGCACTACCTATATGATGATCAAGACAGGAACTTGTTAAGAAAGTTCAAAGCGTGCTGGAAGGAGTATCAAAAGTCATTTATAAAACGGTAGATCAGAAATACACGAAATTCTTACTGACACTCGATAAAAAGAAATGAAGGAACATGGTCGGCATACTCAGTGGTCACAGTCTTGTGGAACGCCTACACGATGAGGCTGACAGAAAGCGAAGAATGCAGGAAATTTCAAAAGCAAGATACCAGAGAATTAATGGAATATCACTTGTGTACATGTCCCACAGTGTCAATGCAACGGCTTCAGCACTTGGGGCTTTACAGTACGATAATATGGAAGAGATATATATAGTGAAACCACACCACCTTTTGAAATTCGCGTCAAGCGCAGGCATGCTAAAGGATTACTACTTTTTATAAATAAATTTGAATAAAAACTCATATACATATGTAAGCATTATTATACTCATACTCGTACGTATATAAAAATTCATATAATTCACATTTAACAAAAAAATAAATAAATAAACAATAAAATTTTTACGCAAAATATTTCTGCCTTGCATTGGAAAATGTAATAAATGAACCGTTCACAAGCACACATTGGCACAAACAAAGCGAAATTTGGCTGAAAAACCATGAGCTGGTGCTTCGTTTGTACATATTGACTCATAAATAGACGCAGGCCGGAAAACGAGCACAAAAGTTAAATTCAGTTCGGTTCACTTCAAATTTAATATATATCCACGAACATATATGTAAATTTGCTTTTTCGTGTCATCCTCATTTGACGCTACGGCCCGCCGTTTTGCTGTTAGCTTGTTTATGCGAGCGAGCGAGTGACTGGAATTGAATTTTTTCACAAATTGGAATTCGCTTTGTCTGTTATTTACTCCTCTGCGCTGCTTTTTAAGTACGCCTCTCAAAGTGCTTGGATTTGTGTGTGTCAATGTGTGTGTACAAACGAACAACGAACGCGTAAAAAATGGGAACAACAAGCAAATTATGTTCGAACACGTCTACTTTTCGCTTGCCAAACACACAAAGTAAATGGATACAAGTGCGGAGTGAGTCGAAATATGTAGCAGCAGTTGTACTGGGGTGTGTATTGTTGTTGTTTTTTGCTTTATTGTAGAGACATGTGCTAAGAGTCCTTTAATAGTCCTTGATTTGCATGCGACTGTCGCTGTGGGATTTTAGCCAGCATTGACACTAGCACTGCAACCTTTTTGTTGTTGTTGTTATTATTGTTTTTGATGTTGTTTAAGCTTTTATAAATAAGTATGAAATTGCTCTTCGTTAGTAATGCCACATTAAACCGTAAAAGCAATAGAAAGCTGTGCTTGCATTAACGGATCGACGAGTCATGACAAGTTAATTAATTGAAGTATTTTGCACAAAATTTGTTGCTAGAGTGAAATATGCTTTAGAAATACATTTTATAGCACTTAAAATAGATAAAAAAAATTATTGTTGTAAGATTGGTTTGAAGTTTACTTGAATGAAAGTGACTGGAGCTGTTAGCAGCACTGATTAAATTATTGATAATTAAAAACTATTTAGATAATTTTCCATAATTGAGCGCATATCTCTTCACAATTTCGAGATCAAAAAATCAATTTGCTGACGGGAAGCGCCATAACAGCTGTGGTATGGTAGAAATTCTGAACTTTTTTATTAAAAGCACATTCTAGTGGTCATTGCTATTAAAAGGAAATATTTTTAACATAAGTCTGTGTAATGTCGATACATTTTTTTTAATGGTATATGTATTTTCGGCCTCCTTCTTTTCTCAACATTAAATGAAAGGCACTACAGATACCATCTAGAATAAAAAAACATAGCGGTTTAAACAACAATAAAATAATATAAAAGTTCAAAAATTTTATAAAATTGTATTTATTTCAGCCACTATACTGACGCTAGGCGAAACTGTACGGCCATTTTATTTAAGATCTGAGGCAAAAGCTTTTCTCTTATTTACTAAGATAAGAAAACCTTTTAAAGATGATTTGTGGGTGATTCTCCAACACTTTTAAGTGTTGGAATCCCAGAACAATTAAATAAAAATTTTCACTTAGCTCTCGCGCACCTTAATTTGGTCGACGGTCAAACTCTCTGACAATGATAAAACCTCAACTAAACTCCAAAAAATTGAAAATTTTAATTCTCTATGAAATATATATATTCTCACAAAAAATATATCAACTCGATTAAAAAATAAACCTTTTACTGGCTCTCTGTTCTTTACAACGCTGTTACTATTGTTGTTAGTTGTAAAGTTGTAAAATATTTAACTAACAAAAGCAGCGGAAAATTAATACATTTTACAAAACTCAACTGCATGAGAGATGACAAGTGAGCACCAAACATTAGAGAGTGCCGTATCGAACACAATATACAAGCTACGTAGTAACATTAAAACTGTCCCAAAATAAAGTTCAAAATTTTGTTTTATTTGATAGAGAAAATTTACAATTTTAATTTTTATAATAACAATTTGTATGACATTGAGACAGTTATGAATAAAAATACCTTAGAGACAGTTGACAAACGCAATTTTTTGAATTTGTATTTCACTTAAATCGGCTAATTTATATGCATATCTAATTAAAAAACAAAATGAATGACATTTGACAACTTATTATTTGCATTTAAATTAAATAAATAATAGTAATAAATGTCAAAAGTTTAGATTATTATCATAATCAAGCATTTTACGTATGTTTGCATGCGATTTCATGAAATATTAGTCTTCAATATTGCCTTGTTATTAGAAAATTAGCATATAAATGCAATAAATTTTATAATTATTTTGCATATTTATTAATCATATATTTACAACGAAATTTTATTTATACGGTTGAAAAACATCTCACAAAATTAAATTATTTGCTTGCAAAAGCTTTGTTTATTATTTGCATATAATTATATAAAATTTACATATAAATTTATATACCCCATAGAAATATATATATACATACTATACAACAACTGCATACGCATTCATGGAAATAGACAAGAATATAACAACTTTCCTAAATGAGCTACGAAGACCACGCAGCTGAAAAAACTACTTCTAATGAAAATTTTCCACATTTCCGAGTTTACTTGCAGTTTCATCGCAATTACTAATGGCTTCCAGCAAACTGCAAAGTGCAAACTACAAATTTCTAGCGAAATGTAGATACCACACTCAAATATGATGTAAAGCAAATATTACAGAAGTGAGGAATAACTCATTTATTTTCGAAGTGTGGAGGCCTTTCTAGATTTTATTAATTATTTCCATGTTAATTTGCAGCAATCCTTATTAGTATTAAAAATTATTTTTATTTTATTGCAAAATAGCCAATACATCAATTAAATCTATTCTCTATCAAATATTACCAATATGAAGTTTGGAACTGCAGGTAACTGCAAATATGTATGTACTTGTACTTTGTATTATATATAAAACTAGCTGACCCGGCGAACTTCGCCCCGCCCAATTTTTATTTGAAATAGTTAAAACGCTTTTTGAACTCTGTTCATTGCTTATTTGTCTGACCATACATATGTACATAACTTTATTTATTTCACGGATTGTATGTGATTTTTAATTAAACACTAAAATTTATTGCTGAAGGAAATATATGTAATAACTTTACCACAAATAATATAAACTTCAAACAACGCATTTTCATTTAATGTTTGCATTTTTAGCAGAGTGGCAGCTTTTGTTATGACAGCCTAAATCCATGAACATTTAAAAAAGAAATATAGCGCCATCTACTGTTACATAGCGTACTTAGCGCCACCAACTGGTGGATAGCTCTTTACATAATAATAAACAAATAATTTGGCAATACAACAAATAATGCGACTATAAGGAGAGTTATAACTATCCTATCTTTTCAAGTTGGACCAAACTGCACACAGTGTTAAAAATTTCATTAAAATCGGTTCAGTAGTTTGGAACTGCAGGTAACTGCAAATATGTATGTACTTGTACTTTGTATTATATATAAAATATACACATTAGGATGGTTATTAAATATAAGAGTAATATTTTTATACTCTCGCAACAAAAGTTGCTAAGAGAGTATTATAGTTTTGTTCACATAACGGTTGTGTGTAAGTCATAAAACTAAACGAGTTAGATATTGGCTTATAGATCAGGGTGAAGAGTGGAGTTGAAATCCGAATGTGTCTGTCCGTCCGTGAGTAATAATTAAGATATATTGATGAAACTTGGCACACTTATTTCTTGGCACCCTGAGGAGGTTGCTTTCGAAAATGGGCAAAATCGGTCCACTGCCACGCCCACAAAATGGAGGAAACCGAAAACCAATACAGTGTCATAACTAAGCCATAAATAAAGTTATGGAAATAAAATTTGGTATAAGGGATCGCACTATGAAGAGGCATATTTGGATGTAATTTTTTTGGGAAAGTGTGCGTGGCCCCCAAATAGGTTTTTTGTATATATCTCGCAAACCAATAAAGCTATATAAACTAAACTGCAGTCGTTTCGTTTAGCCACTTCTTAATACTGTCCAAAAATTAAAGAAATCGGATGATAACCACGCCCACCTCTCATACAAAAGTTAGGTTGAAAATTACTAGAAGTGAGTTAACTCACTAATGCAAAACTTCAGAAACACTAAATTTTACAGAAGAAATAGCAGAAAGAAGCTGCACTCAGATTTTTTACAAAATTGAAAATGGGCGTGGCATCGCCCACTTATGGGTCAAAAATCATATCTCAGGAAGTACTCGACAGATTTCAATGAAATTCGGTATATAAAATTTTCTTGACACCCTGATAACACGAGTGGAAAATGGATGAAATCGGTTCACGACCAATGCCCCGGATATCGAATATGAAAAACTCAGTGCAGTATGGTAATTTTTCACCGAAAATTTCGGTAAATCTCTCATGTATCTTAATTTAATTCAGAGAAAATCTTTTTCTTCTAATAGTGTGTCTCTGTACCTAGCTCTCATATACCTAATTATAGGATTCTCAAAAATACGATGGGCTTAAAAGCTTATAAATCGGTTAATATGTGAAATATCTTAGCCAAATTAAATGAGCATTTAATCTTAGACATAATGTATGTTGGTGGTGAAAATGAGTGAAATCGGTTCAGGAATTACCTCAGTGTATATCTCGTTTTTCTATTGGACTTTATGTCGAATATATGGGTAAATTTGTGTGTTATCTTAATAAAAATATAGCAATAAATTGCAAGAGTATAAAATGTTCGGTTGCACCCGAACTTAACCTTTTCTTACTTGTTTCATCTGAAATCATTATAGCATAAAATATTGTTTACGAATATGAACATTCGACAAATGCCTATTGGTGGCGCTCATGCCAAAATATTTCTAAAAACTATAATTACACTGGTCGACACAAAAAATGCCTCAAAGATCAGACAATGATATTCTTACAGGATTTTCATCGGTGAACACGAATATTACCTCCACGTCGAGATTTTGAGCAAAATGGACTTAAAGTCTCAAAAAACCCTGTCTTTGGACTTTTTTGATCACGTGTAGAGAATTATGCTGACGTGCTAGAAGTCTGTAACTAGGCTTAAATTGAAGCTTAAACTGTCAACTATAAGAATCAAATCGAAAAAGTTCTGAATCAGTTAAAAATTTTCATATAGCATAACTTCATGTGCGCGCGCGCTCTACTTGCACTCATAGAGCGGTACACTAGGGCACTCTTACATATTAATGACAAAGTTGTGCTATATAAAAATTTTTGACTGATTCAGAACTTTTTCGATTTAATTCTTATAGTTGACAGTTTAAGCTTCAATTTAAGCCTAATTACAGACAGGGTTTTTTGAGACTTTGAGTCCATTTTGCTCAAACCCTCGACGTCATGGGCACTTTTGGAGGTCATATTCGTGTTCAGCGATGAAAATCCCATAAGAATATCATTGTCTGATCTTTGATGCAGAGAAAAAGTTACTTTTTGTCGACCAGTGTTATGGTCGGCATTTTTTTCGAGAGATATACAATATATACCAATAATAGATACACTATTGGTCGGTGATGTGTAAGCGATAGATAATTGGACATTCGATTTCGTGCTGCACTAAATAAATAAATACTCCATAGATGTCGCTAATGTCGAATATGTCGCGTCATATCTTCGGCTATGGAAAGATCGTTAATGAGGTGAAATTAAATATGTTGGAACTTGAAAGGGCCTATGACGTTAGTTTTAAGGTTCAAAACCTTCAGTTGTTATATTTTCTTTCCACCAAAACGGTCATTTGGTGTTAAGGTATATTTCTTTTAAATTGAACTCCAATTTGTTGTAAGTATTATTAAATAGATTATTTTTGCTTCTATGCGCATGAAAAATAGTTAGGAGTGAATAACATGTGAAGCTAATTGAACGCAAACTACAATATTGTAATCAATTTCGAAGCACAAGAAATTCTCCTTTGACAAGCTGGTTAGTTAGGCTTTAATAAAAATATTTGCGTCTGAAGCAGAGACAAATATTTGTCTTTCATACTTAATATGGAACGATGATATTCGATTTCTCTTGCTGGTTGTATAAGTATACATATAGTAAAATATATAATATATGTATATATATTTAGGAATATATTTAATAAAAGAGATGAAAGCAAGCGAGTAATTAATAGCATTCAAGTTCATCGTAGTAATTTCATTATACTTTCCTGATGATTATTTACTGTAAGTGCATATATGTATATTGGAAAGTTTCCCGACGTTGGTCGAAGACGCGACATTAGAGGTCAATATAATCAGTGGAAGTGGCAGCTGTCACATGCACAAAGCACATCAATAACAACAAACTCAGCAAACTAAGGCGACGAGAGGCAAAACTTATAGGCAGATAACATAAATAGATACATACATTTATGCATATATACATATATATGTACATATACACAGATATATATATATATATAATATATCTATGGTTCATGGTACATAAATAGTAAGTTCATGCCACACGACCCAACTCGCCACCTGCTCCTCCTCACTTTCTGTGTTGCCACACACTTGTTTACACACACATACACTGTGCTATAACTTTGACCTTTGTTCGTGAGAATGACAAAATGTAAAGTTGCTGCTTTGTAAATGTCATCAGCTTCGATTTCGTTTTTATCATTAAAGCAAAGTGAAATTGCCAACACGATAAAGTGATAAACATATTTTTTGTCTAGTAGCTTTTGGCCTTAAAAATAAATACAACAAATTTCAAATAAAATACGACAATGCGTTAAGGCAAAAAGCAAAAAATACAAAAAAAAAAACACAAAAACACAAAAATAAATAAATAAATGAGAAAAATAAATATAAACACTGCGTGTTGAAAAGGTCAAATCGTGCTATTATATAGGGACACACAGCTGTGGTTTTCTTCTCTTTTCGCATTTGTTTTTGTGGGCGAGCGGACACAGAGAATTTAAAATAATGAAATATTCATTACAACAAGGAGCGTGTCTCTAATGCTAAACCACGGTTGGCATGTGTCTGCGTATTTAAAAAAAAAATTGTTGGACCCTGATGGCACGGCATTTGATAAATGCTGAGCTTTGCAATACATATTTGATATTTAAATAAAATTTTAGTTCGTATGGCTTACACCGTATGGAATTGAGGCGCAATTTTTGTTAAAGCATATCAAAATAAAACTCATTTTATAGTGAAGTGAGTGTCAGCTAGCAGATTCGAGCATAAAAAAATCTACAACTAAAAATTTGACGAACATAAAATGAAACCAAAGATTTTAGAAAGCTGAAAAGATTCAGACACCTTATAATTCTTTATATGTACAGTATGTCAAGAAACAGTTTACACATAGAAAATAAATACACTTTTTCACTTTCCGCAGCCAAATTTTTTACTTTTTACTTCAGTTCAACATATTTTTTGAATCAGGGATGGTTACTTACAGTATTTCAAGAGATGTGATGCAAAAAAAGCTGCGAAAGCAATGCAAAAACCAACCAAGAACAACAAAAAACTAAAAACATTCAATTTTGTTAGTGTCAAGAAAAACTTTACACACTTCGATTATTTTACTTGCTAAGCACGTGTTATACAGTTAACCGTACTTCACCGTTACCTATTCTTCGCAAAGGCATTTACAATGAATTTGTCAATTAGTTGGTGATTAAATTTTGCTTTTTTTCATATCTGAAGTACCCATTATTGCCTTTTTAATATTCCATGCAAAGGATTTAGTTTGAAGAGGTCCAACTATTGCCCCATAATCCCCAATGGGGTAAAAACGTTTGAGATCTAACAGCAATGTTTTCTTTAACCCTCTAAATAGTGTATAATGGCTAAAATTGATCGGAAAATATGGAAATACAAGAACCAAAGCCAGAAAAAGGCCCTAAATTATAAATAAGTGGACATGTATAGTGCTTAATGTCTCGCAAACTTGACCAAATTCCAAAAATTTCGATCAGTGTTCTTACGAAAGAGTTCTAGGAAGAGTGCAATATTCAGATTTCTCATGAAACTGCGCGACAAAACATGCTACGACATGAACATGCACGAAGATCTGCCCAAAAAAAAATGCTGTATGCACCAAATGTAGAGAAACGTTTTTTGTTTGCTATTATTAAGTATATTTCTGAACCTGGGAACTACTGGGATGATGTCATATAATGGGACGAGAACAAGAAGATGTTATATTTCAACAATTGGCTAACTAGAGTACGACACAAGGCATTATTTTCATTAGAAAGACACAACATCATTTCGATTATTTTTTATAGCACATCTTGAAAAATATGTATTCATGTCGTAGCATGTTTTGTCGCGCAGTTTCATGAGAAATCTGAATATTGCACTCTTCCTAGAACTCTTTCGTAAGAACACTGATCGAAATTTTTGGAATTTGGTCAAGTTTGCGAGACATTAAGCACTATACATGTCCACTTATTTATAATTTAGGGCCTTTTTCTGGCTTTGGTTCTTGTATTTCCATATTTTCCGATCAATTTTAGCCATTATACACTATTTAGAGGGTTAAAGAAAACATTGCTGTTAGATCTCAAACGTTTTTACCCCATTGGGGATTATGGGGCAATAGTTGGACCTCTTCAAACTAAATCCTTTGCATGGAATATTAAAAAGGCAATAATGGGTACTTCAGATATGAAAAAAAGCAAAATTTAATCACCAACTAATTGACAAATTCATTGTAAATGCCTTTGCGAAGAATAGGTAACGGTGAAGTACGGTTAACTGTATAACACGTGCTTAGCAAGTAAAATAATCGAAGTGTGTAAAGTTTTTCTTGACACTAACAAAATTGAATGATTTTAGTTTTTTGTTGTTCTTGGTTGGTTTTTGCATTGCTTTCGCAGCTTTTTTTGCATCACATCTCTTGAAATACTGTAAGTAACCATCCCTGATTCAAAAAATATGTTGAACTTAAGTAAAAAGTAAAAAATTTGGCTGCGGAAAGTGAAAAAGTGTATTTATTTTCTATGTGTAAACTGTTTCTTGACATACTGTATATGATGTATTGAGAAAGCGTGCTGTAAAGAAAGTGGATACTATTTATTCGAGGAAGTAATAAGGCAATTCTATCACGCACTATACTTTTTCTACTAAAAATAACTGAAATTTATTTATGTGTGAGGGTGTTCTCGGCTATAACCGCGTAAGCGGTTTCTACGCCAGTTAAGAAGTGAGGGTGTGTCAAATGGTTATCAAAGGTCAAGATAATTAAGTGCTGAGTCTTTTGGATCGTTCACATATTTAACGCATGACATTTCGACATTTGATGATATCGTATATATCAGTTAATCCAAATTAAAATCTCCTCCTAAGCAAATTAAATTAACAAATTAAATAGTTTCATTTTAGTAAAACATTAACGACATCTGTACCGCATACATGTTTCGAAGATAAGGTTCAAATCCTTCCTTCTTGTTTAGTGTCTCTTCAAACATTAAGCAATTATATAACAGTATTACGAGTACAAAAAATATCTTATAACTAACAACTAAAGCACTTTTCTTAATATTTACAAAAAGCATAAAGAAATTAAATACAACAAACATAGCACAATGTATAATTTGAAGCATGAAATTTCAACAACAATGCCATAAACAGTTAGTGGAGAAATATGAAAAAATCATAACAATTTAAAAGGCTGCATTATTTGCTAAAAGCCCACGCTTCATTGAGCCAATATCCAAATTCCACTGCCACTGCTTCTGCATATTTCTTTAAGGTAGTCATTTTTATTTGTTTTGTTCGCTCTCTCCCTTTGCAGATGGCGCAAACGTTTCGCCCCCTACTTTATTTGCATTTCATGCTATTGTTTTTTTGTATGTTAGTCCTTGTCGTTGTCCTTTTTACGTTTGCGAATTGTCTGTTTAATTTCGGCTTCGTAATAATTGCTGTTGTTGTCTTTATGCGCCTTTGTTTACTAAGCCTTTTGTTGCGTCTCTTTCGACATAAAATATGATGAAATGGACGTGTAGAAGGACAATTGTGGTGTGGCTATTGTCTGCCATCTTTCTGCCGAGGATTATGTACTACTACGCCGTTATAACTGTACGTTTGCGCACGTTACGACATAATTTTGTGCTTTTGTTTAGGTTTTGGGCAATTTCCATTTCGACAATCCTTAGTGTTTGAGTAATGACTTCATTTGCACCTTGTGCTATTTTACCTTTGTCAATGCAGTCAATAACAGTTTTGTAGATAATCAATATTTCCTGGCAATATGTATGCAATTTGGAATTTTCTTCCAGTGATTAGAACATTTCAAAAGAGAGATTAGTACCTTTTCCTTTCCTAGTAAACTTTTGGGGAATCATGATTTTTTTCTGGGCCTTGACATAAACCTCCCAAAGTAATTATTTTCTATACATCTAACCGGGAAGATGGTATAGAAATGGTATAAAATCTAAAACCGACTGGTATAAAATTATTATAAAACAGTTTTCAACTATTTATCAAATTATTATTTTCTTTTACAAATATGAAACGCCGAAAATTGTATAAAATTGGTGAAAACTGGTATAAAACGTAAAAGCGACTGGTATAAAATTGGTATACAAATATTTTGCAACTATTTGTCGAGTTTTCTTGTTTTAGTCTTTGTATCAAATAAGTGGGATATACTAGTACGAAATTATCTGCAATATATTAGTAAGATTTCATTCAGCTTAAATGATGTCCAAAAAATTTAATTTCAATTTTTTCTTTTCATGTTTCGAAACTCATTTTTTAGCTATTTTTCCTTTTCATGAAAGCAACTACGTTTGCATTTATCAATTCCATCATCGTTACTTCGTGTCTATATCCTCTCACTACATATGCAAATCTCTCAGAGGCATAAGTCGTGTTTAGCATTTCTTTTGATTTCGTTTTCCATCTTACTTTTTTGCTATCGAAAAGATGAAGCTAGTCGTGACACAATTTCAAATATACGCTCACATATCACACACACACATGTACCCTCAATGTTGTGTGAAATTTCACCAGCCACACATACACATTTTAATTGATATTGGTTTGCTTCACACAACTCAACCATTTTCTTCTACTTTCCACCATTTCCTTCCACGTCTGCTTTCAACATTGCACTTGACACAACTATTCACCTGCTCACCGTCAGCGTAACGCACTTCACCTTCAAGCGCACGATGTGTAAGTGAAAACGAAAGTTTGCAATGCCATTAAAGCATTCAAAATAAAGGAAAAGTGTAACGGAAATGTTGACTATCAACACAATTTTAGTTTTTTCTTCCACAAACAGTGCGACTTTTCGCGCTACTTTACCAGTCTGTTAGCTTAATGCCATTAAACGCGTTTAGCCGCTGCTTTGCTGTGTGACCTCAACAAGGTCGCCTGCATCTGCTTCCATTCAATTGCGGTGAATTCGGTGCGCGTCGAGCAGTTGAAAAATCTCAATTTGGTTTATTTGCATGACAGCTTTTCAGCAATACACACACAGGCACACACAAGCAGAAGCTAAGTAATGTACTTAGTTACCTATTTACATTTATACAGACGTTCAAGTTGACTGCTAACCAACAAACCGCTAGAACCGAAGCGATGTTAGCTGTATTTTGTCTGCGGTCGAAGGACGAAAATGTACGATAATTATTTGACATTTTTATATGACACACAATCAGACAATTCAGACATACATATATATGGACATTTTGGTTATCTGTGTGCTGAGCCTCTTTTCAATTGCTTCATTGTGCGTCATCAATTGTATACGAAATAGACACATATATATATTTTAAATTGTAAATATATGTAAACGCCTCTGTATTTATTTTTTTAGACAATGTAATTTTGTGCCTGTAGTGAAATTACAATTTGAAGTCAGTCAGTGACATGTTGAACGTTGATTGCGTGTAAATGTCATGTTTAAGGCATTTCTAAAATAAATATAAAACACTTGTAAGCTTTACATTGAATATTGAAAATTCGTGTTTACTGTATTATACCATTGTGTGCGTATTTCCAAATATTTAAAGCTTAATTAAGTTTTAATTAACTAGTTCAATTAAATTGTGCACAACTCTCTTTTAGACAGTTTACAAAGTATAAGTAAACTAGATATGTTTAAATGACTGCTACTAACAAAATATCTAATGAATATTTGAAACTGGTACAAAATGTTTACCAAACTGGTATACATTTGATAAATAATGATATGTCGGACTGTTATATAATAACAAAATATCATATCTATTGAGTTTATGAGATTGGTATGCAATTTTTACAAAACTGGTATACATTTGAAATGGTACTGGTATAAAATAGCTATTATATTTTTACTAAAAACATGTCTAATGATCTAATCTAATTTTGAGACTGTTATAAAATGTTTACAAAACTGGTATAAAGTTGGTATAGAACTCGTATAAAATAGCTTTAAGTTTATTGGCTTTTGGTGACCACTACTAACAAAATTTGCTTTTCTAAAAAATTCTATTGAGATTTACAGTGGAACTTCTCTAACTCGAATCACCATAATCCACAAAAAAACTTCGAGTTAGAGAGACTTCGAGTTATAGAATTTAGCTATTGTTTGGCTCTTGACGTCTGTATACCATGCCTTTGTTACATGATTTATGCAATCCATAAGTGCAGTATCAAATTTTTGGTTAGTCTCCATAGGATATAGAGCAGTGTTGTCCAACGTGACTGTATGCACGTTATGCTTGTGTTGGTTATCAGCGTACATTCGGAAAGCTACGAGCAGACAACACGAATACGGAACAGTGCGTACAAATAAGTAAACGTACTTTTTAAAAATTACGGTCAACTAAATTATCTATATTTATTTCTTTATTATATTGTTTAATTCTAATGAGATCAGAAATGTGATTATTTGATAGTATAGCTGAGAATTTAATTGTAAATAAAATTTTCTTTTGTAATTATCAAGAAGGTTTTTTCGGGCGTCTCCCTCGATATTTACAAGATTTTTGTGACAACGTTCATAATGTCTTTTTATATCATGTTTGCTACAACGCTTTATTTTTTTATAACAAATTAAGCATTCTGCATGCCTTTCATTGTTCTCAATAAAAAAATAACATATTTCCCAAATTTGTTGGAACATTTTTAGCGCGTTCTGTTTTCTAGCGTCAACTGATCGCAAAATTCTGCTCTGCTTGCATACGAAGTTGAATACAGTAGCACAGTCGTGCTTTCACAGACACTTGTCGCGACATGTTGGTGTGAGGTGTCTGGCTTGTCCGTGCGCTATTGTGCGCATAGGCCGTGGACAACGCTGATATAGAGACACTCTTTCAAAATACTGCCTCGATAGTAAAATTTTAAATTTTGTATTATTCCCTGGCCGAAAATTTCGATTTACGGAATGAATTTTGTATGAAATTTTACTTCTATTGCCACTTCAAGAGTTCGAGTTATGGAGAACTTCGAGTTATAGAAGTTCGAGTTATGGAAGGAAATTTGTATGTAATTTGATTTCTAAACGTTGTTTCCAATTCAAAAGTTCGAGTTATGGCGACTTATAGAAGTTCGAGTTATGGAAGTTCCACTGTAGTATAAAATAGCTTTTCTATTAAAAAAAAAAAAAGCATGTGCAATGATCTAATCTAATTTTAATTTTAATTTTTTTTATATTTACAAATTTATAAGGCTTCTGGTGGTGGCTACTTGCAAAATTCCTTGCTAATGCAATTTCTAGGCAGGTATAAAATATTTACAGGGCTGGTATAAGGTTGATTTAGAACTGGTATAAACCGGATATAATTGTATAAGCATTTTGGTGGCATATGTTTACAAAATTTCATGTCTAATGCAATTTTGAGGCTGTTATAAAACGTTTACTAAACTGGTATAAAGTTGCTATTGAACAGATGCAATTACATAACGCTTCCTTATTGTTTATTATTAAATTTTTCAATTCAAGAATATTATTATGTAAATCATAATTATAACAATATTTTAAAGACGCAAATCAATAGCAATACAGACTACGTTACGCATACGCACTGGCGCATTACAAGCGAATGAAATTGCTACAGTAAATTATTATTATTTTTTATATTTTACATTTTATAATTTATTAGCGCACGCCGGAATATATTTTGGGGCATAATTTATTTCATATATAATTTTAATAAATGTAACACGATTTTCAATACTACTGTATTTTAAAGCATTATTTGAAAATCCGATTGCAGCAAATTAAATTATTTATTTAGCAATTATTAATTTTAACACATTAGTGCTGCCAATACCTAAGCTTCAAGTTAAAACTATGAATATGAGCCTAAAAATAGTGCAGTGTGGGCATTAAAAGTTAATGGCATACACATTTTGGAATATTATAATGCATAATAATGCACATGCAGTTTCTGCAACCACTTTTAATATACATTTATTTATTATTACATGAAAATTTTATGCTTAAACAAATAATTACAAATTTACAAACCGCAATGTCTTTCTATGATTATTTTAAGCAAATAAGTGAAAATAAATAAAATCCAATTAATTTACATTACTAATGTAATTGTTGAGTAAAAGCTCTCAAATAAAATAACAAAATACAGAAAAAACACTAAGTAAACACGAAAAACCGCATATTTAAGCGTGTATGTGTGTGGGTGTTAATGTTGGTTTAGTCACACACGTTATACGCTGGACGTGTTAATGCGCCAGCAGGCGACCGCATAGTTGATATACAATCGCGGTGCTTTTATTTGCACAGCTGCTAGCAAAACTGAAAATAGTCATTGTTTGGTTTTTTTTAAGAGGATTCGAAGGGTTACTACAAAACTTTGTTTACCTTTTTTGTTGGTGTTTGCGTATGCAAAGTTTTCACCGATTGTAATAGAGCGGTGGTGCAGAGTTGTGGTACATGAAATGTTTGCCACACGAGTGCAATTTTTAGAATGTTAAATTGAAATACCATATTTTCATATTAAATAACTAAAATGTATTACATAAACCAACATACAATACTATGTAGAAAAGAAGTTGTATTGTTATAAATCAACAAAAAAACATAAAAAAATGTAAACAAAATATTTCGAATATTCTTAGCAATACTTGATATTGTGTATTTTATTTACATACCTTTGTAGTTTGACTACATTGCATAAAAGTGCAATTTCATTAAAAATGCTTTGTAGAATTCTTTAGAAAAAAAAAATAAAATAACAACAAAAATTCAAAAAAAACAACAAGAAATACTGGCTGCGCTCCACAAAAATGCCAGCAAAACCATAAAGTCTCATTGTTTTTGCTAAATCCACTCAATATTGACAATTATACTCATAAGTGCAGTATTTATGTGCGTAGCTGTAGCTTTTTATAGATACCCTGTAGGAAATGTCCTCAACATCATATAGAGCTGTTAGGGGGTTGGGTTTCAAAATTATAAAATAAAAAAAAAAAATTATTGAAAAATATTTGAATAGAGAAATGTTCTAAGAGATACATATACACCTTGGAAGTTCCGTCCATCATGCCACGTCAGTTTGAATGTAAAACTTTATACGCATTTATCTTAAAACTCAAATTTTCAAGTCGGTGGACACGATATCTCAAAAAGTTATGAAGCGATTTTATTAAATTGCACACATCTTTGGAATAACATTATCTAGTGATTGAACGAAGGATTTTTTATATTGTTATAATAACAATTTTTTCGAGCCAATAAATGCCAAAAATTTTATCAAAAAAGTGAGTTTATTGGTTTAAATTCCATCAAAAATTAAAATTTCAATAATTTCTTTTTTCCTTCGTTCATTAACTAGATTTATCCATATATTATCGCAATATTTTTGGTTTGTTGTTTTTAGATGAACCAATCATGAGTTATGATGTCCACGGCAAGAGCTTTGTTTTTGGACACGTCATGTAAAATGAGGTGCCACCGGCTGAGTTTTCGGAATTTTTAAATAAATATTTCACAAAACATGTACCTTTGATACGCTGAATTGTTTAAATGAAATATATATTTGTATATATTAAAAAAAAATTGTAAATATTCCCTTGTTTTTAGTCTCTGAAACCCATCTAACCCCCTAAGTGTTAGCTAGTCACTATAAGAAAGAATTTCGAATAATATTCTTAAAGAATTTTTTATGATTTCAAATTTTAATGATTTCAATTTACTAGAAATTCTTTTCATCACAAATTTGTCCTACAGGTACACGAACATAAAGGTGCACATGTACAACAATAACACAGCTATATTTTTGCAATTTTTTTTCTAACTTTTTTTCTTTGCCATTATTCTCTTATTTGCATTTGTATAAAATCTCTGTATGTTCGCTTTGTTTGTTTAATATGGTAATTTGTTTGCCTACACAGTGTTATTGTGCCTGTTGTTATCCTTTATTGTTTTGTCGCCGTTGTTATCATACGCATTTGTTACAAATACACACCGAGTTACGCATAAGTGAGGTGAGCCTGTGGGTGTGTGTGTGTGTGTGGAAAGCCCAAGGCTTTGCATGCTTTTTGCATATTTAATGTAATTTTATGCAATATTTACGCAAATAATTGTTTATATACACATAATTTTCCATTATTTACACATGCTATCAATGCCATAGCAGAAAGCCATGCACTTTACGAATTTGAATTTGCTTATGAATAACAATCGATGGTATCAATGTATGGAAACTTTAAGAGTATGTGAAAGTGAGGCTTGTTTTAGTTAGTTAAAGCTACTATTGAGACAATTTTGAGTATAATTGGATTTACATAAAAGAACAAGTTTTTATTACGGAGCTAAAATCTGGATTTATTTTCTCAATTCATAAATCAAAGAAAGTAGTTTTTTTATGTTTCTTTTTAATTATCTTGCAAGATACTGCTAGAAAGAAAGAAAATTAGATATGGAGAGGAAGAGGAAGGCGAAGAAAGAGAGTGTAATATTTGAACTATTATTATATGAAAGATGGAGAGTGTAATATTCGATCTACACTATTTCTCATTTAATTCTATAAAAACTCGAGGCTTTAGAATGGATTTTGTGATATTATTTCGATAAAGTTTGCATATATCCTTAATTACTAAGTATGCATACCATATTTAACTAAAAGATAATAATTAACTAATTAATACACAAATTATTTATTTAACAACTGTGTATATAAAAGGTTGCTGACCATTCCCACCACTTTATATAAACTCATTAAAAAATCGTTCGTTGACACGCGCGTGCTTATTCAATTATTTATATATTAACCGCAAGCCGCGGCGACAATTTCAACAAAAACAACATGGCGACGCAGGCAAATTATTCTTTAACATTTTTACCATTTTTTTTTTGCCGCTGTCACTGCTTTCGACCGCAGCTGAAATATCCATAAACAGACAATAAAAATGCAATAACGCGATGCTTGGCAACCCCGTGAGTCGCACTCGCGGGATATGCATAGCTGCGGTTGACATAAACCAACAACAACAACAACACAACTAACATAAAATTTCACACAAAGCGCAAGTAGTGTATCAACATAAATAACGCCTGTTTTTTTCTATTATTTTTACTCACTACTCGGACGTTGGCAACACCGCAATTGACTCTGGGGGCCGCACAGTACACTTCGTGACAACTAAATTATTAATATTAAATGGACTGAGCGCGCAAAGCAAATGCACGCACATGCAAATAAATATGAAACTAATGCAAACACGTCTCTGTGTGTGGGTGTGGCTGTGTGCAGAGACAGCGTTCTCCTGTGCATAAATTTGATTGTTTTGTTGCTTCGGTGTGCATATAAGTACATATGTACATCCACATACATGTATGGCAATTTAAAATTCCACAGTTTTTATATTTGGCTCATTGGCCCACTCGTGCACTCACATATCGGATGTATCTGCATATTTTTATATGTAGGTGTATCTGTACATATGTACATACATGTGCCAACCTCCCATACCGACGAGTCAACATGGGAATGCATGTAAATTTCGCACCAAAAAAATATTTTCACAAAAATGTACAATAAAAGGTGAGCATGTGGGGTGAAGCTGCATTTTTTCCATCCACGCTCGCTTAAGAATGTTTGGCGAATTTAGGTAGGTGGCGTTGTGAAACATTTTTTCATGATTTGGTGCACCTTTTTTTTGTATTTTAGCATGGTATTGGCTGATATTTCAATTGAGCGTCACACAATGTTAGGTATTTTTGGTCTATTTTTTATTTAATTGTTGGAAATAGGTAGAAAATGTTGAATCAAAAATTCTCTCTCAATTCTGTTAAAGTATAATTTTATTTACAGATATTATTTAACCAAATTTATATTTAATGGATTTAGCTCCCGTCTTCAGACCAACAGCTTGACGCCGAAGGCTTTTGTGTGTGAGAACCATATATAATTTGGACCACTTCTGAAGATCTCATGAGTTTGTATGTGGATTGCTCTTAGACATCCCTACATTCTGAACGAAATTCAAATCTGGATTTCGTTTACTTTTTTAATAAGATTTAACAGAAATCAAAAACGAATTCGGATCCTTACTGAGCAACAAAACATGTCAATCCCCTAAATAAATTATTTGCACAATACCGAACAGTTTTCAGTAATATAAATATCTTATTTTTCGAAGATTATATCTTTAATAAGCACCGAAGGAAATTCGAATTTACATTATGCAACGAAAATTATAATTGAAAGTTGAAAGTTCATTAATTAATGAAGCCTTTTTAATATGTAATACTACCCCTTGAATATGGGCAATAAAAATTTGCGTTGGTGTGAAGAACTGAAGCATATAGGACCAAAAAATCTCTTCCCAAGAGCTGCTCAGCCTGCAATTCAATATCAATATCTTCAATGTACTACTGGAACACGCATATATTGCATTTATTACACCATAATTTGCATATTTCTGCACACAGTGAGGTTACATAATCTGTTAATAGCATTCATCATATGCCACTTGACATTCATAATTCACCGCCATTTCCTACTTAATTCACTCATATTCGCACTTCAGTGACTTTGACGGTTAAAGTTTTTGACTTCGTTTGATTTTAATTGAAGTCAATTTGCTTCGAACACAGACAGACATACACAGACGCAACTGCACACAAGGTCACCGGCGCGCAAATACACATGTATGTACTTGACTATCTACGCTTATGAATAAATAACAGTTTGAATTGGCGCGCCAACAACGACTCTTGCTCTCTGCGCGTGTGTGTCTGAGACTGTGACAAGCGAAAAGTTTACTGTGTGACACTTATATTGAGCGGAGTGAGGACGAAGGCAATCACCACTTTGACATATGCATGTAGTTGTCATTGTGGTGCAGATGTCAACTGTGCGTTCATTCAATACTCAGTTTGCTGTTGAAAGGTTTTGTTCAATTTTTCAATCGATTTTTGTAAATATTATTGAAATATTTATGCAAAGTACTTCATATATACATATATGACTTTATATAGTACAATACTCGAACTAGAGCACCACCAGCTGATTTTAGCTAGTAAAATTTTGCTATAAAATATTTGAACGTTAATCAAACGTTCGGAATGACCAGCAGCAGTTGGTTTTCGTAGAATTTTTACAAATTTAATTACAGTTCCAGGGAATGAAAACATTTACAAAATCTTGTGTTTGCTTAACATTTAATCTCAAATGCATTTATTATGACTTTAGTATACTTGGAAAAAGACTAATATTGCCTGCAATATACCAACGTGACATAAGCAATTTCTTGGAATTAAATTTAATTTTGAGAAATGAAATTAAAGCCTATTTAAAATGCAAGTATGCATGTGTGTCACATACATAAGTGTATGATTATATATATACAAATTGATCTGCATAAAACCGTTTTGTATACATACATACTTACATATATATAATTATTATAGTTATATGGAAGTAGCAAACTATTTTAAGCATGATATTTCTCAAACACAAATATGGCTAATTAGCCTAAATATTTGTATGGCAAATGTCATTTATATTAAATAATAAATACTTAAATATACTACAATAACACTAAACACAATAACATATATAATATATTCATATAAGTGACACTGTCATCAACTGAACCATCAATTATTCACAAATCGAGGAGCGCATATATCGATGACAAATACGAATTTACTGATTTGAAAACTGCCAATCAATTTAATTATAGAGCAATATTTATTACTAAAATGCTTTGCATTAAATATGCAGCATATGCAATAGCAGGCATAATAAATACTTAAATATGATATAACACACACACATACATACATTACCATAAAAGCTGCACAGTGACAAAATTATATATTTGACAAAACCAAGCAAAATTCTTGCAATTAAACTTTATTATTTAAATATTGTCTTTTTGAGAGCTTTGCAATTAGTTTATTAAAGTATGCAAGCATTTTTAATTGCAATAGTGTTGTGGAAGTCATTAAAACGCATACAAATATTTGCATAAAATGCGGTTCTAAGCAAAACACTAACATATTTTTCTAATAAAATATGTATTGATAACTAAATCTGTTAATATTTTATATTATATGAATTTCATATTTTTCTCACAATTTACTATAAAGTTCTAACTTACAAAGCAAATAAATGGGCAACATGTCGTATATGTAACATTATAAATTAAAGAGATAGAGCAATGCACATTGTATTATGTATTTATATAATAGGACAGCTATAATGCTATATTATTATACTCTCGCAACAACAAAGTTGCTAGAGAGTATTATAGTTTTGTTCGCATAACGGTTGTTTGTAACACCCAAAACTAAACGAGTTAGATATAGAGTCATATATACCAAAGTGATCAGGGTGACGAGTAGATTTGAAATCCGGATGTCTGTCCGTCCGTCCGTCTGTCCGTCTGTGCAAGCTGTAACTTGAGTAAAAATTAAGATATCTTGACGAAACTTGGCACAAATATTCCTTGGCACCATAAGACGAACAAGTTCGAAAATGGGCAGAATCGGACCATTGCCACGCCCACAAAATGGCGAAAACCAAAAACACATAAAGTGTCATAACTAAGCCATAAATGAAGATATAAAATTAAAATTTGGAATAAATCATCGCAATAGGACGGGGCATATTTTGATAGAATATTTATGGGGAAGTGGGCGTGGCCCCGCCCACAAATCAGTTATTTGTATTTAACTCGCAAACTAATAAAAACTATATAAACCAAACTTTTTGCAGTCGGTTCTCTTACATACCCACCACACACCATGAAATTAGTTGAAATCGGATAATAACCACGCCCACCTCCTATACAAAGGTTAGGTTGAAAATTACGAAAAGTGGGTTAACTAACTAACGAAAAACGTCAGAAACACTAAATTTTGCAGAAGAAATAGCAGAAGGGAGCTGTACTCAGATTTTTTTACAAAATGGAAAATGGACGAGGCATCGCCCACTTATGGGTCAAAAACCATATCTCAGGAACTACTCGACCGATTCGAATGAAATATTCGGTATATAATATTTTCTTGACACCCTGATGACACGGACAAAAAATGGGCGAAATCGGTTCACAACCACTACTACTTTCCTTATAACTCAATTTTGAAATCCATCTTATTCCTTCACTTTATAATGTAAACATAAGGAACCAATGAAGATAACGGAATAAAACTTTACACAATTAGTGCATATCATCTCTGGCTTCACTTGTGAAAAAATTGTCGAAAACGGACCATAACTTTTCAAGGCCCCAGATATTGAACATGTTGAACTCAGCGCCTAAGGATAAATTTTAACCGAATATATGGGTAAATCTCTCAGATATCTCAATTTAATTCAGAGGAAATTGTCTTCTTCTAATAGTGTGTCTCTGTTCCAAAAATTATTAAAATCGGGTCATAACATTTCCATATACCTCATTGTAGGTTTTTCAAAAGTATCTTCTCCTAGCTCCCATATACCTAATTATAGGTTTTTCAAGAATACGGTGAGCTTTATTCCGCATATATGTATTGGTTAAATTTCTTCAATAAATTGCGAGAGTATAAAATGTTCGGTTGCACCCGAACTTAGCCTTTCCTTACTTGTTTTTTTTTTTTTTGTCAATAATTCTTCAAAATTATCAAATATATTTATAGGCGTTGGCCAGCATAGCTATTCAAACGATTTTTGACAAGGAAGGGTCTTATTTAACAACTTAAGGCTACCGGACCACAGCAGAAATAACTGTCATTAAGGTATACCTCTTCCATCCTGATTTTAAAGCGGCAATACTGGCCTTACTATGCGCTCAAAACTGATCAAGAGTTGCCAGGCCTTACTATCACGAGTAACTGCGGTATTGCGGGGATCAGCAGAGTTGGTGACGAAGCACGGTTGAGCGCTCAAGCCGTTTGGCACTGAATCTGTGAACCTCGCCCGAGCTCGGCATGCGATGGTATATCGTTTGGCGTAGTGCGGATCGTAAGCGATCCCGCCAAACGTCGCCGTCAAATAAAATAAAATAAAATAAAATAAAATAAAATAAAATAAAATGAAATAAAATAAAATAAAATAAAATAAAATAAAATAAAATAAAATAAAATAAAATAAAATAAAATAAAATAAAATAAAATAAAATAAAATAAAATAAAATAAAATAAAATAAAATAAAATAAAATAAAATAAAATAAAATAAAATAAAATAAAATAAAATAAAATAAAATAAAATAAAATAAAATAAAATAAAATAAAATAAAATAAAATAAAATAAAATAAAATAAAATAAAATAAAATAAAATAAAATAAAATAAAATAAAATAAAATAAAATAAAATAAAATAAAATAAAATAAAATAAAATAAAATAAAATAAAATAAAATAAAATAAAATAAAATAAAATAAAATAAAATAAAATAAAATAAAATAAAATAAAATAATATTAAATTAAATTAAATTTGGAATACTAATTACGTTTAGATTCATGCTTGGTACTAAATAATAATTTAACATTATACTTAACTCAACATAAACCTAAAAAAGTATCATCCCATGAGGCCCATCAGCTGGAAACTAAATGTTGGATGATATAGTATTTTTCAGCTTCGCTTACGCTGCTACCACGAAGGCAGAGCTGATCTCTGACAAAATACAAAAATAATGAATTTGTTACTTAATTACCTGTTCAATTTTCAAAACAGCATAAGTAGATATTAGTGATATTTTCCAGCAGACTGTGAGTCACTTTATTATTTTAGATTTCAACAATAAACGGATCTGTATGAAATCCTTACTGTGTGTTCACTTGTATTTTTAACAGTTCCAGCATTTACAGTGCAGTTTATTCAATTCAATGTATACCACAATTATTCAGTACGCACTCACACGCTATCTGAGCTTCACAAATTCCCCAGCACAAAACACTTTAATAGCCAAGTTGTAAACAATAACAATTAATTGCATATGTATAACCGAAATGGGATGGCATGCGGCGCTTAATTGCGTTTTTGCTTATATGCTTTCAGCTATGTATTTCAACCACAAGCACTATAGATTACATACACAAGGATATCTTATATGTATATTATGGCTGTAACACACACATATGTACGTGCTCAAAACACATGCATATATTACTTCGGCATATACACGCGCGTTTATGTTTGTGTGTCTTCTTGTGCAGACAAATCGTACTTTCACTTTTTGTCAATTTATTACACATCCACAAAAGCAACAACACAGTTTTCGCCACAGACAGATATAAATTGAATGGCAAATGAATTATCTAGTCGTATTGTATGGCCAACGAATTGAATGGCATGGAATCAATTAAATCACTTCGACCGGAAAGCACATACTTCACTGCTTCACTTATCGCATAGTCGGTTGTATGTATGCATGTGAATGTATTGGTCGGATGTCTCAATGTTGTGACATGCTCAAGCTCACCATAACACAATAACACTGTTTCACTTTAAGAACTTCACATGCGTGTATTTATGTGCTGGTATGCGGCGCCGAGGTGTTTGTCAGATTCATTAAGCGCGCCGTATAGCAAATGACCATAGGCGCCTCTTCTCAATCGTCGATTCTTCTCAATCAAAAGAGCCACGCTTCACATTCATTCACAAGACAGTGTTTAGCGGCGCTAGCCTAAGTAGTTTACGGTACGCGGCCACACTACTTACTGACACATTGGCGCCCAGACAGTTGCACTAGTCACTATCGTTAAAAGTATGCGTAAATGTTTTCAGTTTTCTTACGTTTTTGTGTTATCAAAAATTCGTTCAAAAATTAGGCGACACCACGCGACGTGCCGTGTCGCTGCTACGTCACGTTGAGTAAAAACGTGTAAACACTGGCGTTAATGACGAACACGGTGAGACTACACGTTGAACACAGACACCGTTACGGATACGGGCACGGACACAACATGTACGAACGACGACGACATTAGCAATGCGACTGGTCGCGGCTGCTGCTGCTGTAAAGCGTTAACCAACTCCGTTGACACGCCGAAGACTAGGACGGAGGCCTGGAAAAATTCACCCAGACACACACACGCGCACGCAAGCAGGAACAATACGGCATAGCAAAGGAAAAAGTCACAGCACGCGTTAACATAAAAAATCAGCCGAGCATCAGGCGACGAAGAGTTTGCTGGCAAACTTTGTTGTAATTGCAGATTTTGTTGTGATTATTTGATATCCTTACTCAATGCCTAGCTTTATGGTGTTGTTTTATAGCTGATGCGACGACAGCGGCTGAAGAGAGTCATTTTCGTAAATCTGTATATAAACATGTTTGTTTGTATGTGCTTGCAGAGAAATTTCAGTTATAATGAGAGCATAGTTGTTGGAAATGTTGCAAGCTCATGCCTGCCTTCCATACACATTGTGTGCTAAGAGCACTAGCAACGCACTCTAGTATATGACATAATTAGGCTGTGAGAGCGGCAGTTATGTGGCAAATGTTACTTTGATAGCGTAAACGCCTAAAAGTGTGCTACAAAAACGCTCGCTTACTATATTTACCAGCCATGTAGTGTGCGCGTATGCCGCTGGTTCCGCTTGTTGGCACTACTTAGAAGCAGTTAACACAAATACAAGCACAGCAACACAATACAAATACGATTTGCACCTACAGACGAGCTAGAAATTTGAATCTTCGTCGACTCGCACTCCATTTTGCGCGCTCATGAAAGAGCTGTTTCTCTTTGCGCTTGGCGTTTAAGAGCATAGCAGCTGCTCTCCGCTCTCTTTGCTTGTGCTGAATTATGGGTGTTGTTCGCGAAGAATGTCAACATATATTTAGGCGCGCGCATGTGCCACTAGCAGCTGCTGCAGTACGAGCGCGAAGCGAGCACAGTGAAGCATGTGTTTAATTTGCGAGTAATTCTTATGCTAGTGAGTGACTGCTGTTATAAAAAGTATATTTGTTTGAGTAATTAAATGGTTTTTAGTTCTAAAAAAATAGATTTTTGAATCAAATTTTAATTTAAATTAATTTTTTTTTTTGTTTTTGTTATTGTTTTTACTACAATAGTTTATTTTATTTAAATGTAACTTACTTTCAGTACGGCGCTCTCAATACTCTCAACTTTCCAATGTCACACATTCGAAGCTTCGCCCCAAAGTGTATTGGAAGTCCTTCTTTTGGAGCCCCTGTCTCTGCCGCATACGTTGCTGCGTCTTAAAGAGCAACAGCAATGTCTGAAAGAGCGTCCAGCGATGTCCCAAACTCTCGCAGAGCACCAAAATTCAGCGCATTACTCTTTCCAATACTCAGTGCTTATATGATCTGTATGTGTGTGTGAGCTTTGCAGCCCATATGTGTTCGTGTCTATCATATTTACGCGCAAAAAATAACGGCATTCGCGTCACTCGTACACCACAACGCTATAATAATGCTCCGCATACGGTCGTTTTATGTACGTAGTGTCTTAGGTCAGCGCAGTGAAAGCTCGACAGCTTCCAGCATGTCAACCACATAAGCATGTATGACGTTGTCGGCGTGCGTGTTGGCTGTGTTTTTAAAAAGGATTAACAACGCCATGTGCGCCAGACACTCATGAAAGCGCTACTTAATTATGATTAATACGACATACTCACATGTACACCAATACATTTATACATATGTACATACAGCCGTAACAAACAGACTGCGTTTTCTACGTTTGCCACAGTTTTTCATTACGTTTACCATTTTGTGGACATCCATGTGCTCTTCCACAAGTATTTTCTAATAAATTCATAAACCTGTTTGCATTCACATCCACAATTTCTAACTCATCGCATTTGTGACTAAATTTAGCACATACACAGCTCAGTAAGTCTGCTCTAAGTCAACATCCTTAGGGTAATTGCGGATGTAATAATTGTTATAAGTGTTTATATACTTATGTATACATATTCTTCTACATCTTCCACAGCGTTCAATTATATATAACTGTATGCATTTGTAAGCACGCATATGTACATATTTATGTATTTATATTTGTATATATATTATAGTATATAGCAATGTTATCTTTATTTCTTGGCAAACTTGCAAGCGTGCAGACCGAACAACATATGAGACACCTAAGCGCTTAACGTACATATCAGTAAGGAAAAACCCCCAAAAAAATCAAACAAAAAATAAGTACAGAAAACAAAAACAAAATCAAAAGCACCAAAAAACGAGAGCAAATTGGTGTTGAGTTTTAATTAGGTTCCATATGGAATAATTGCTCGTACACTTGGGAAAAGTTGTTTGATAAACGCCATGTCGCTTATTAAAATGCATGCAGTTACTTAAGCATATACGCATACATATATGCGTATGTATACATACATATATCCTTAAGTATATGCCATCGCTCGAACACTCTCTCACACACTTATTACACGTTTTATCTTAACACACACACACACATATACACTTATAAATTCATATTACATTTGCCATACTCATACACACTGCCATCATTTCTGCTGCTTATGAATTACATATATTTTAACATATATATTTACATACATATCTACATTTATGTTTGCCTGTGCTCTTGCAATGCAAAAATATTGCTTCTAATTTTATTCATAGCACAAATCAGACCTTGACATTTGTATGCAGCTTTCATAATTTATGCCGCTTACATACACAAATACATACATACAAATTGAAATGAAGTTAATTTACATGTCATACATTACACAAGTACAAAATGCTGGTATGATAATTGAATATGAAATTAAAAAATCATAATATTTACTCAATACAAGTATAATCAATTATAATTGAGAATTAACACACTCTAATAACGATGGGGTGTGTATGAAAATGAAGAACAAATCGAACAATGTCTAACAATTCCTTCAGCTAATGTAATTTTTTTAGAAAGAACAAAGAATTCAATATGAATATAGGAGCATGTGTTTCTCTATATATTCTCTATTAAACAGCCGTCAGAGTTGGGTCAACTAAAGTCTGTTGAACATGCCTACAAATACAACTATGAAAGTATAGAAACATGACTTTGATTTGTATTTCATTCTACGTTTCTTCTTCTTGACTGGCGTAGACACCGCTTACGCGGTTATAGCCGAGTCCAAAACAGCGCGCCACGCATCCCTCCTTCTGGCAGTTTGGCGCCAATTGGTTATTCCAAGCGAAGCCAGGTCCCTCTCCACCCGGTCCTTCCATCGGAGTGGAGGTCTCCCTCTTCCTCTGCTTCCACCAGCGGGTACTGCATCGAATACTTTCAGAGCTGGAGCGCTTTCATCCATTCGGACAACATGACCTAGCCATCGTAGCCGCTGTTTTTTTATTCGCTGGACTATGTCTATATCGTCGAATAACACATACAGCTCATCGTTCCATCGTCTGCGGTATTCCTCGTTGCCAATTCTTAAGGGACCATAAATCTTCCGCAAAACCTTTCTCTCGAAAACTCCTAGTGTCGTCTCATCGGATGTTGACATCGTCCACGCTTCTGCACCGTAAAGTAGGACGGGAATGATGAGAGACTTGTAGAGTTTGGTTTTTGTTCGTCGAGAGAGGACTTTACTTTTCAATTGCCTACTTAGTCCATAGTAGCACCTGTTGGCAAGAGTGATTCTGCGTTGGATTTCCAGGCTGACATTGTTATTGGTGTTAATGCTGGTTCCCAGGTAGACGAAATTATCTACAACTTCAAAGTTATGACTGTCAACAGTGACGTGGGAGCCAAGACGCGAATGCGCTGACTGTTTGTTTGACGACAGGAGATATTTCGTCTTGTCCTCGTTCACCACCAGACCCATACGCTTCGCTTCCTTATCCAGTCTGGAAAAAGCAGAACTAACGGCGCGTGTGTTGTTTCCGATGATATCGATATCATCGGCGTACGCCAGTAGCTGTACACTCTTATAGAAGATTGTACCTTCTCGATTTAGCTCTGCAGCTCGTATTATTTTCTCCAGCATCAGGTTAAAGAAATCACACGAGAGTGGGTCGCCTTGTCTGAAACCTCGTCTGGTATCGAACGGCTCGGAGAGGTCCTTCCCGATCCTGACGGAGCTTTTGGTGTTGCTCAACGTCAGCTTACACAGCCGTATTAGTTTTGCGGGGATACCAAATTCAGACATCGCGGCATAAAGGCAGCTCCTTTTCGTGCTGTCGAAAGCAGCTTTAAAGTCGACAAAGAGATGGTGTGTGTCGATCCTATTTTCACGGGTCTTCTCCAGAATTTGGCGCATGGTGAGTATCTGGTCTGTTGTTGATTTTCCAGGTCTAAAGCCACACTGATAAGGTCCAATCAGTTTGTTGACGGTGGGCTTTAGTCTTTCACACAATACGCTCGACAGAACCTTATACGCGATGTTGAGGAGGCTTATCCCACGGTAATTGGCGCAAATTGTGGGGTCTCCCTTTTTGTGTATTGGGCAGAGTACACTGAGATTCCAATCGTCAGGCATGCTTTCTTCCGACCATATTCTGCAAAGAAGCTGATGCAAGCACCTTATCAGCTCTTCGCCGCCGTATTTGAATAGCTCGGCCGGTAATCCGTCGGCACCCGCCGCCTTATTGTTCTTCAAGCGAAAACCAATGGTTTCGGTTGCAGCTGTACGTAAGGAGTTTGATATGCCGTCCCACAGCTCCCTTATACCGAGATGCTGATGAGTGCTCGTTTGCTTGTACAAAAATTGGAAATGTAAAGGGAGTAGAGAAAAGAGCATCTGAAAAGGTATGCATTAATCACTGACAGTGATTATGTTACGTATACGACATGGCGTACTTTAGATGAATATTGTAAAGGATTTAGCTTCTACTACAGATTTACCCATATAAAATAGTATATTGGTGTTAAGAGAGTTTCACATACTTCATACAAATATTTATATGTGAATTTTTGTTATTGTTAATATTTCTTGTTCAATGTAATTTTTTGAATTTCGGTAAATGTGGAATAAAAGGTTGATATGTTGCCGTTACTATGCAACGAAAATTCGTTCATACTTTTCTCGTTCGTTGTACCGTTACATTAAGAATGTACTTGTGAATTGGGTATTGCATAGTAAATATTTATATGTGCAAAATCAGTTTAGCTTAACTTTCTTGCTGATAGTGTTGCGTCAAAATCTTTTTCGTTAAAATTTGTTCGCAAAATTATTGTAGGTGTATTATTGAAATATTAAAATTTTTTTTACATTTATTTAACTTTAAGCCTAAAATTCCTCGTGACATCGAAAATGTAAATTAAAATTTCTTAAAAACCCCACTTATTATGGTACAGTGCGATGCAGTGGACGAAAAAAACATTGATGAGCGGTGCGAAAGGACGATTCGGCGGCTAGCAGTTGCGGACTTGATAAGCAGTGGTCAAATAAGGACCTAGTTAAGACTGCAAATCACAATAAATATAATTTTTCCAATTATATATAAACATGAGTTTCTCAAACACACAATAACACAATAAATTTGAGGTTTGCAAATAAATACCAATTCCAGACCGATGATTCATAGAATATAGTACTTAGTGACGAAAAAAATTAAATTCTGTCGGCTCAGATCATTGCAAGAAATATTGGGGAGATTCACATCAGGAACGACGATCCTGCTACAAGCGATATTTTGGAAGCGAGTTAATAAAATTTGCTGGAAATATTTATGACACATAACTGGACATATCAGCAGGATAACACTTCAATCCACATGAAGAACAACTTTAACGACCGGAAATTATGAGTATATATATATGAGTTCGAATCTAAATCCTATTGAGGATCTCTGGGGATCTTCTCTGCTCCTGTTTTCCGAAACGGAAAGCAGTTTGAGACAGTACGTCAGCTTAAATTAGCCAAAAGGCAAGAATTAGCCAATATTTACATAACTATTCTACAGTCATTAGTTAATTCTCTGATTAAGCGGCTTAATTTCGTTTTAAAATATATGGACAATGCTACTGACTATTAAAATGAACATGTTTTTCGGTTAAACTCAATTGTATAGGATTTACTGGTAAAAATAGTAAAATGCACATATAAATATTTACTATAAGCCTAAACTTAAATTATGTTTTATTTTGAAATTGTTTTTTAATAGTAATAACAAACCTGCATACTCAGAAACATTTTGCACTTTTGTAATCTTTTATTTTTTTTGCAAAAAGTTCATACACATATATTTATTTGTATGAGGTCTGTATACATTTTGTTTAAAATTCAAGAAAAAAAAAGAAAAATATTTATTACCAATTCTTTTGTGCCAACAATATAAATCGTATGTGGTTCGTATGTCAAAACTATTTTCATTATTTAGATTGAGCTCTGAAAAGTAAATATGAAAAGCTATGTTTTGAATATTAGTCGGGAAATACGTCAGGGCGTACTTTACATGAATATTGAAAAATCAAGTTCTTCTACATATTTATATATAAAGACGTCAATATTAACGTTAAAAAAGCTTAATTTATACAATATATATATAAATTTTTACATTTCAAGAAAATATAATAATTTTACTAACTTTTTGCTGTATAAAAACCTCTTTGCCTTGAGCCAACTTTATAAATCAATTATGGCGAAATTGTATTGCGTCCGTATGTTCTCGCATTATTCCAGAAATAGCTTTGTATATTGAATTCTTAAAAGGAAATATGTCAAAATCTATATTAAATACAGTGGAATTTCCATGACTCGAACTTCTATAACTCGAAGATCTCCATAACTTGAACACTTGAATTGGCAATAGCATTTAGAAGCCAAACTTCATACAAATTTCCTTCTCTAACTCGAATTTCTCCATAACTCGAACTGTTGAAGTGGCAATAGAAGGCAACTTTCACACACATTTCCTTCCATAAATCGAACTTTTCGGACAGGGCATTATACAAAATTTAAGATTTTACTATCGAGGCACAATTTTAAAAGAGTTCCTCTATATCCAACGGAGGCGAACAAAAAATATAATATTGCAGTTATAGATTGCATAAATCATTTAACAAAGGCATAAGATATAGACGTCAAAAGCCAAATAATAGCAAAATGCAACAAACAAAATTACAAAAATTGTTTTTAAAAATTTATATGTTTTAATGAAAATTCTATAACTCGAAGTCTATCTAACTCGAAGTTTTTTTGTGGATTATGGTGATTCGAGTTAGAGAAGTTCCACTGTATTATATTAGCTAACTAATATGTTACGTATACGCCAGGGTGAGCTTGAAATGCACTATGGAAGCAAATACTCAGAATTGATTTGTGAAACTAATGGAGAAAAATAGGAATTTATATTTTTCGTTTTAAAATTATCGTAGAGAGTTTTTGTTGTATAGTAATTT
This sequence comes from Zeugodacus tau, assembly GCA_031772095.1. Classification (NCBI taxonomy): domain Eukaryota; kingdom Metazoa; phylum Arthropoda; class Insecta; order Diptera; family Tephritidae; genus Zeugodacus; species Zeugodacus tau. The sequence continues at coordinate 15,730,441 of CM062649.1, read as the reverse complement.
TTTTTCGAAAAAACTAAACCCGAATGAAAATCGATATTTATTATATCATCCAAGTTATTTCAATTTTAAACTCAGTCCTATATGCATTGGCATACTCAATACATATTTGAATGTATTCATTTTATAATAAACATATATTTGGGGAACGTTAAAACCATGCAAATTGCAAAAATAAACACTCTTATTTAAGCACGACACAGCCTGACACATACATACATACATAATATCATGCAGCCGCGTTGTGGTATCTGTTACAAAATGCAATTTGTGCGCGATTTAAATGAAGCGAAAATAGATAAAAAGCGGAGAATACGTTAAACTGTATGCATGCAATAAAATAAAAATTCGAAGCGAAATTCAGTGAATGCGCTGTTACTACTACAAAATTTCTATTATCCACAGCTGCCACAACGCAAGCGTAGCCAGCAAGACGCGGCAAAGCTGAGAGCTCAGTGCATTAAATGTGCAAGATGAGTGGAGTTGAGCAGACTGCAGCGTCAAAAGTCGCCTGTGAAGTGGGTGCTGAGTGCCAGCAAAAATTTCGCAGGAATCTCAAAAGTGGCACGAAATATAAAACATTTGCTAAATAATTGAGAGTTGCGCGTGCAACGCTTATTGCCGCTTTTATTAAATATTAAGTTGTTGTGGGGATTTTATTTCTTGCGGCTGCAGCTTTGTTGTTTTTGGCTCAAAAATTTCGAGCTGAAAAGTTGAGATTGTTATGCTTTTATGCACGGCATACAAGAAATAATACAAAGTGCAGGCAAGCAAACATTAGTGCACTAAAAGGCACCATAATACTCACAGATGCACTTGCACACCCAACCACGGATGTACGAGTATGCATGTGTTTGGATATTTTTGGAAAAATATACAATTCTAGATGTATGCAGTTGCATAAATACGGCAAATTGCTCGCACAAAAGAAGCGCATTTAGTTGCAGTCGCTGCCCATTTTGTAGCAGCAGCCAAAAATTTTACACACATACACAAACACGCATGAAACACATGAGTAATCATGTGAGTGAGTGTATGCGTTTGTGTAGTTGCTTGTTTTTCAATTTACCGCCATGTTTAGTGGGATAAGAATAAATGTGTGCACTCGAATGCAAAATGGAAAATGGCTTTCTTTCGCAAATATCTTTCGAGTTGCGTATACGCCGCATCGCACCGCATTACAAACACACACACACATATGTACTCGCATAAGTAACGAAACGCTTTTGTATGCACACAAAACGTAGAGAGAGCAGCGCCAAACCGCACAACATTTACACAGAAGACAGAAATTACTACTACGGATAACTTGGCGATTTTAGGCACTTGCAGTAACTAGCAAGCGGTGCGGCGGAATGTACGCCACTCTAGCAAGTAGCAATTGGCTGAAAAGCGGATGCACTGAAGTAAGCAAACTAATAGGATGAGAAAAAAATATAAAATTGCGAAACACACAAAAAACAACAATAACAGCAAAACCCACACTCAGTGAAAGGCATATGCGGGCAATATGAAGTATGAGGAGTGAAAGTGGCAGCGGTTTAAGGTAGCCGCAGCATTTCAAATGGAAGAAAATCCTCTGGTACTTGGAGAATAGACACATTTCGCATGAATGGCGGTCGCATGCATAAATATGTATTTGGTGTAGAAACAATACAGTGGCGTGCAATAAAATTGTATTTATTTTTTTTATTATTTGCCTGCAAAATGGTAAGTGATATTATTATTTTGTTTCCAGATGGCTTAAGATGTCGCAGAATGTCATAAAACCAAGTTGAATATGAACAAATATCTTACGATCGGAGCTAATACAATTTAAGGAAATAATATTTCAGCATTCTATTTCACCTTATTGGTAAACGTAAATTAGCTAACAATTTTCAATCAATAATGGCCTCAAAACACATTTGCAGCACAACACAAGGGCAGCCAGGTCATTCTACAGCTGTACGTCCCAACGGAGTAGAGGTCTTCCTCATTCTCTGCATTCCACCAGCGGGTGCAGCATCGAACACTTTCAAAGCTGGAGTGCTTTCGTCCATTCCGACAACATGACCTAGCCAACGTCTTTTTATTCACTATGACAATGTCGTCGTATAAACCGTTCAACTCTTTGTTCCATCGTATGTTCAAAGGATCAAAAATCTTCCCCAAAACTTTCGAAAACTCCTAGTGTCATTTGAATGTTGATATCGTCCATGCTTCTGCACCACAAAGCAGGACGAGAATAATGAGCGACTTGTAGAGTTTGATTTTGGTTCGTCGAGAGAGGACTTTACTTTTCAATTGTCTACTCAGTCCATAGTAGCACCTGTTGGCGAAAGTGATTCTGCGTTTGATTTCAAGGATGACATTGTTGGAGTGGTTGATGCTGGTTCCAAGATAGACGAAATTATCTACAACTTCAAAGTTATGATTGTCAATAGTGACGTGGAAGCCAAGTCGAGAATCTGCCGACTATTTGTTTGGTAACAGAAGATATATCGCCTTGTCCTCGTTCACTACCGGACCCATACGCTTCGCTTCCTTATTCAGTCTGGAAAAAGCTGAACTAACGACGCGGTTGTTGCTTTCGATGATATCAATATCATTGGCGTACGCCAGCAGCTGTATACTCTTATAGAAGATTGTACCTTCTCTATTTAGCTCTGCAGCTCGTATTATTTTTCCAACATTAGGTTAAAGAAGTCACACGATAGTGAGTCACCATGTCTGAAGCCTCGTTTGGTATCTAACGGCTCGGAGAGGTCCTTCCCGATCCTGACGGAGCTTTTGGTGTTGCTCAACGTCAGCTTACACAGCCGTATTAGTTTTGCGGGGATACCAAATTCAGACATCGCGGCATAAAGTCAGCTCCTTTTCATGCTGTCGAAAGCAGTTTTAAAATCGACAAAGATATGGTGTGTGTCGATCCTCTTTTCACGGGTCTTTTCCGTCTTCGGTTCCAATCGTCGGACATGCTTTCGTCCGACCATGTCATCGGCTCGGGCGACAATCCATTGGCCCCGCCACTTTGTTGTTCTTTAAGTGGATAATTGCTATTCGCACTTCTTCATAGTCGGGTAATGGAACATCGGTTCCATTGTCATCGATTGGGTTATCGAGTTCGCCATCTCCTGGCGTTATGCTTTCCCTCCACATATTCAGTATACTCTGGGAATCTGCTCAGACTAACTGCTCTTAGAGTATGCAATTCATCAGCTCCATGCCGCAAACATTTGCAGTTAAGTTATGACACTTACTAATAGAAGCTGATTTGTTAGGTCTAGAATAAGGAAACTTTATCATCCTAAACAACAATAACTCATAAAAAAACATATAAAACATAAAATAAATTTTAGTATTTTTTTTGCACACAACTGTAGGAACGCGCATTTAAGTCTTTACAAAACTGAACGCGAATAGGTTTCTGTGCGCGCGTAGGAACGAATTTTCTTTACAGCCATCTTGCGGAATGCACGCATATCTTAACGAAAAAAGCAAATAAGAAACATTACGGTACATGTTTAGTTACACACACAAACACATACAAATGCAATTTTTTCGAGGATTTAAAGTTTTCAAATGAATTCGCGGCTAACGCCGACACATACCTACGCTTATCGCACACACACACGCGCACAGTTTTGCGGCGCAACTTTCAGCTGATTGGGTGTGGATCCATCAGCGACAACTGTTTGTAAGTGTGTAAATGCAATGCGTCTCTACTACTACTTGCAGAGTAACTATGTATAAAAAAATATATATTTTTTGTTATTGTAGTGTTGTATGATTGTGTGAGTGTGCACATTGTACGCCAGTGTACAGAACTCAAGTTGGGCAAAATGAAAATAAATGCAGAGATTTCCTATTTTTCACTGTTTGCATTT